>CM040238.1:83833546-84433546 GCA_022545495.1 Chrysanthemum lavandulifolium | reverse complement strand
AACCGGGAACCGGAGTCACGACCGGTTCGGCTAGCCCATAAAAGTCGTCTGAACACGATATTGTTAAATCAATAGAGTTTAAAATGCATACTAAAATACAATGTTCAAAAATATTATTAAATCGCAAGAGTCTTGAGAATCAACATATGCGCTTTTGAAATTTTTAATAAAACATACCGTAAAACTAAAACTTTGTTTTATAAAAATCGGACGATTTTTCAAAGCAAAAGATGCAAAGGTGTAAAGTCCTAATTATATGGTTATACACATTTACACATATCTATACTACATTATAAAGCATTTCGGACATTCCTAAAAAGCAAGGCTTAAAAAATTAAGATTCAACACTTGCTAGTAATGACAAATTTTAATAAGTACATCTATAATAGCATTTGTTACAACACTTTAAATAACTTTTTTTAGACATGTTTTTAAAAAAAATAATAAAAAAATACCAAGTAATTTAATATAAGAAAAAAAAACGTCCATAACAATAAATACAAAATACATGTTATTATTAAAACACCCCTAATATGAAAAATACTTGTTAGTATACATGTTGTACAAACTAATAAAACACGCAAATTTTCATGCAATTTATATGTAAATGTTCACAGACATATGGTTTTAAAAATGGATCGCCAACGGGTTCAAGGGGAACCGAGTCACCACCGGTTCGGCTAGCCCATAAAAGTCATCCGAACACGATATTGTTAAATCAATAGAGTTTAAAACGCATACTAAAATACAATGTTCGAAAATATTATTAAATCGCAGAGAGTGCTCTCGAGAATCAACATATGCGCCTTTTGAATTTTTTAATAAAACATCTTGTAAAACTAAAACTTTGTTTTATAAAATCGGATGATTTTTTCAAAGCAAAAGATGCAAATGTGTAAAGTCCTAATTATATGATTATACACATTTACACATATCTATACTATATTATAAAGCATTTGGGACATTTCTAAAAAGGAAGGCTTAAAAAATTAAGATTCAACACTTGCTAATAATGGCAAATTTTAATAAGTACATCTATAACAACATTTGTTACAACACTTTAAAGCACTTTTTTTAGACATGTTTTTAAAAAAAATACAAAGTAATTTAATATAAGAAAAAAAACGTCCATAACATTAAATACCTAATAAATGTTATTTTTAAAACACCCCTAATATGAAAAATACTTGTTAGTATACATGTTGTACAAACTAATAAAACACACAAATTTTCATGCAATTTATATGAAAACAAGTTCATGGTACATATGGTTTTAAAAAATGGATCTAGGATGAGCATTTCAACCGAATCCCGGAATCGTGACCGAACCGCATCAAAGCGGTACCAGATCAAAGCAGCACCGATCCCGATATACGGTACGGTACCGGGACTACGAAATTAGGTGAAAAAAAAGGTACCTTTCAAAAACGGTACGGGAATTATTCGGGAATTTCCGATTTAGTACCGGAGTTCAAAAGGTTTTTTTTTTAAAACTAATCTACTGATTTTGTATTTTGTATTTTGTATACAAGGGAAAAAAAGGCTTTTACGTTTTTTTACCTCATAAACCCTCCTAAAAACCAAACCCTAACATATCATCAATCATTATCGCTAAAATTTACATCCATAATTCATCATCATCATCGCTAAAAAAATGGAGGTAAATGCATTGTATACTTTTTGGCTACTGAATACTTTTTGGCTACATCCGTAAAAGGATTGCTTGCTTTTATCAAGTTTATGATCAATATACTTGTTGTTTATGAGTTATCAGTCATTATCATTTTGTTGTTTTCTTTTTGGCTACTTTGGTAAGCTAATACACATTAACAGTAGACTAAACATTTTTTTTCTTTTGTTACATTATCAGTAGACTAATTTGTTAATGTCACCTTATAATATGTATCTAATTGGTATATAATGTTTTTGTGTAGAGTGATGACACAATTGTTGAAGAAACTCCAATACTGAATATTGATGAATCAGATTCGGGAGATGGTAGCGAACCATCGGTTGTTGTAGCGAACCATGCGTTTTTCTACATGTTGTGCTTCGAAATCACTCGAAAATGCACGTTTTGTCAGGTTTTTACGAGCATAAAATCTAGATTATATTTTGGCTTAACAAAAAACGGGAAAGTACCGTATAGGTACCGATTTCCCGGTACCGGTACCCGAATCTCGTTCGGTACGGTACCGGTACCCTCTTTTATGCTCGGGAAAAAAACGGTACCACCAATTCGGTACGGGTTCGGTACCATTCTGGTACCGTGCTCATCCCTAAATGGATCAGGCCAACGGGTTCAACCGGGAACCGGAGTCACCACCGGTTCGGCTAGCCCATAAAAGTCGTCCGAACACGATATTGTTAAATCAATAGAGTTTAAAAATGCATACTAAAATACAATATTCAAAAAATATTATTAAATCGCAAGAGTGCCTCGAGAATCAACACATGCGCCTTTTGGAATTTTTTTAATAAAACTTACCGTAAAAACTAAAAACTTTGTTTTATAAAAATTGGACGATTTTTTCTAAGCAAAAGATGCAAAGTTGTAAAGTCCTAATTATATGATTATACACATTTACACATATCTAAACTACATTATAAAGCATTTGGGACAATCCTAAAAAGGAAGGCTTAAAAAATTAAGATTCAACACTTGCTAATAATGGCAAATTTTAATATGTACATCTATAATAGCGTTTGTTACAACACTTTAAAGCACTTATTTTATACATGTTTAAAAAAAAAAAAAAAAAAAAAAAAAAAAGTAATTTAATATAAGAAAAAAACGTCCATAACAATAAATACCTAATAAATGTTATTTTTAAACACCCTAATATGAAAAATCTTGTTAGTACACATGTTGTACAAACTAATAAAACACACAAATTTTCATGCAATTTATATGTAAACAAGTTAATAGTACATATGGTTTTAAAATGGATCGAGCTAACGGGTTCAACCGGAACCGAGTCACCACCGGTTCGGCTAATTTATAAAAGTCGTCCGAACACGATATTGTTAAATCAATAGAGTTTAAAATGCATAATAAAATGCAATGTTCAAAAATATTATTAAATCGCAAGAGTGCCTCTAGAACATATGCTCCTTTTGGATTTTTTTTAATAAAACTTACCATAAAAACTAAAAACTTTGTTTTATAAAAATCGGAAGATTTTTTCAAAGTAAAAGATGCAAAGGTGTAAAGTCCTAATTATACGATTACACACATTTACACATATATATACTACATTATAAAGCATTTGGGACATTCCTAAAAAGGAAGGCTTAAAAATTGAGATTCAACACTTGCTAATAATGGCAAATTTTAATAAGTACATCTATAATAGCATTTGTTACAACACTTTAAAGCAGTTTTTTTAGACATGTTTTTAAAAAAAGTAATAAAAAAATACAAAGTAATTTAATATAAGTAAAAAAACGTCCATAACAATAAATACCTAATAAATGTTATTTTTAAAACACCCCTAATATGAAAAATCTTGTTAGTACACATGTTGTACAAACTAATAAAACACACAAATTTTCATGCAATTTATATGTAAACAAGTTCATGGTACATATGGTTTTAAAAAATGGATCAGGCCAACGGGTTCAACCGGGAACCAGAGTCACCACCGGTTCGGCTAGCCCATAAAAGTCGTCCGAACACGATATTGTTAAATCAATAAAGTTTAAAAATGCATAATAAACTGCAATGTTCAAAAAATATTATTAATCGCAAGAGTGCCTCGAGAACATATGCGCTTTTGGATTTTTTTAATAAAACTTACCATAAAAACTAAAAACTTTGTTTTATAAAATCGGAAGATTTTTCAAAGCAAAAGATGCAAAGGTGTAAAGTCCTAATTATATGATTATACACATTTACACATATCTATACTACATTATAAAGCATTTGGGACATTCCTAAAAAAAAGGCTTAAAAAATTAAGATTCAACACTTGCTAATAATGGCAAATTTTAATAAGTACATCTATAATAGCATTTGTTACAACACTTTAAAGCATTTTTTTTAGACATGTTTTAAAATAAAAAATAAAAAATACAAAGTAATTTAATATAAGAAAAAAACGTCCATAACAATAAATACGTAATAAATGTTATTTTTAAACACCCTAATATGAAAAATATTTGTTAGTATACATGTTGTACAAACTAATAGAACACACAAATTTTCATGCAATTTATATAAAATGTTACAGATACATATGGTTTTAAAATGGATCGGACTAAAGGGTTCAACGGGAACCGGAGTTACTACCGGTTCGGCTAGCCCATAAAAGTCGTCCGAACACGATATTGTTAAATCAATAGAGTTTAAAATGCATACTAAAATACAATGTTCAAAAATATTATTAAATCGCAAGAATGCTTCGGAATCAAAATATGCGCTTTTGGAATTTTTTAAATAAAACTTACCGTAAAAACTAAAACTTTGTTTTATAAAATTCGGACGATATTTTCAAAGCAAAGATGCAAAGGTGTAAAGTCCTAATTATTTGATTATACACATTTACACATATCTATACTACATTATAAAGCGTTTTATATTCCAAAAGGAAGGCTTAAAAATTAAGATTCAACACTGCTAATAATGACAAATTTTAATAAGTACATCTATAATAGCATTTGTTACAACACTTTAAAGCACTTTTTAGACATGTTTTAAAAAATAATAAAAAATTGCAAAGTAATTTAATATAAGAAAAAACGTCCATAATAATAAATACCTAATAAATGTTATTTTAAAACACCCTAATATAAAAAATACTTGTTATTATACATGTTGTACAAACTAATAAAACACACAAATTTTCATGCAATTTATATGTAAATGTTCATTGTACATATGGTTTTACAAAACGGATCGGCCAACCGGTTCAACCGGGAACCGGAGTCACCACCGGTTCGGCTAATTTATAAAAGTCGTCCGAACACGATATTTTTAAATCAATAGAGTTTATAAACGCATACTAAAATACAATGTTCAAAAATATTATTAAATCGCAAGAGTCTTGAGAATCAATAGAGTTTAAAACGCATACTAAAATACAATGTTCAAAAATATTATAAAAGTCATTATGGTGTTATTATTTAATGATAACTTATGACTACGCTTATCACAACTATTTTTATCTCATACATTTACAATATACCTACTACGAACTCATTATTTTCACCACATCACGTGGATAATCTACAATTTTTATATGAAATTTTTATTATCAGACAACAAGATTCAAACTAAAATTATCGTCGTCTCAGATATATATATTTTATTGTAAAATATAGGTCTAAAAAATTCACCGAATATTTTAATTCAGATGCATACCATCACCGCAACGAACGCCAGATCCCGCTAGTTATTAAATAAGGTTACATGGCATAGTTTTAGTTGCACCAATGCAATAAGTTCATTTATGCCTTTCCTTAAAATTTTATATACTCCCTCCGTCCCATATTAAGTCATTCACAATGGAATCTTGGGATGTCCTAAATTAAGTGTCCGTAATCTATTTCAACCAATGAGACGGACTTTAGTGGGAAAAATAATATTTGATTGGTGGATAGTGTAGTTAGTGGAATTTTCTAAAACTTTGTGCACTTTTAAAGTGAACACTTAATATGAGACGGAGAGAGTAGTCTTTAGTTCTACCAATGCAATAAGTTCAATTATAGCTTTGTTTAAGAAACAAGAATAATATTAACACTTGTCCTATCACTTAATTATTTAACGTGACAATACATTGTGAACTCATTTAAAAAATGGAAATATATATCATGAACTCAGGACTCTATTGGTTTATCTTTAAAAATGTTAATGAATAAATAAATACATGTGATTCTACCATCTACTGTATAAAGTTTATTACTACTCTAGAATAGATCCAACGATTTTTATTGTTTTGTATAATATTATATTGGTTTTCAGCGAAGCTGTTTTTGAAAGTGTGCAAGTTAAGTGACTGCTCAGGAAGAAATCTAGTGAAAAGAGAAAATAAAATGAGAAGGATAAGAAATATTACGTGTCACATATTTTAAATGAAATTTTTTAAGGGAGATGATCTACTTTGTAGAGTGATCCGAAAAATGTGGTTGCTTTTCTCATTCTTCTCATTTCAACTTTATTTCATTCGATCCTCACCGACCGATCAAAGCTTCATAACTTTATGGCCTGTAAATTTGTCCGTTAATAATTATACGACGTGTAGATATATTTTCGCAAGAAAAAAGTATTTAAATAGGAAAATATTTTAAATGAGTAATATGTTCAAATATCTAGATAACTAATTGCATTATATCTTATAAACGGTGACACTTTATATGTAATATTGCTTAACGAAAGACCTCATTATATAATTTCGTATATAGCTCTCAAAAATTTTACTAACTTGTGAGACAGCCCTGGTTTTTAGTAGACATTACGTTGTGTATATTTTGGAATAGGTAGATACAATATATTTTGATGAAACTAGTATATGATTTAACTTCATGTAACCATGATCATGTCTGCAACCTTTTGACCTGGCTGGCCTAATACATCATTTAGGAAACGAAATTTACAGCACCATAGCATCTATCAGATCTTTGTTAGTACATAAAGGGATAAACGGATTTGATTTTTCCTTTTTCAGCTTACTACTTGAGGAGAACAAAATTTTAACTCATATGTATAGTGGAGTTGAGATCCAGTACGAACTCATATTTGTCGTATAACCAATTGGATATCAATCATCCATTTTTATTTAAATCATATTCCACCTTTTTTAAAACAACATATCTTACAAACCAGAATTTTCAAGGTAAAAAATACACCATCATAACGAGAATTAATTATCTTTCTATGATACGTTGTTATATCTTTCGACAAACATTTTTTCAAAATTCCGTCCAAAAAAATCATATATGATTTTTACGAATCATATATGATTTTAAAAATCATGTATGATTCGATTTTCTAATCATATATGATTTTTACAATCATATATGATTCTCAAAATCATATGTGATTCAGAAAATCGAATCATATATGATTTTCACAAATCATATATGATTTTCGTTGACCGAAATTTTAAAAAAAATTGTTAAAAATATATAGTAGTGCATATCTATGAAAGATAATTTAATTCTCGTCACGACAGATAATTTTTATCGTGAACGATTAACGGTTTTATAGATATTTAATTTTTTAAAAGGGTGAAAGTTTATCATAATAAAAAACGAATTATTATTATTGGTTGATTGGATCACAGTAAATTTTGTTCTATATCAACTTTCACATGTATAGTGTCTAATCAAAGAATCTTTTTGACCATGTTTTTTTTCAACCACATAGATGTTAACAAATATCAATTCACCATGTTTTTTTCAACCACAACCGCATAACAAAGATTTGACTAACCGAAACCACCCACCGTTACTGCCAGTAATAATAATAAATGGTTCCAAGATATAACTTTGTTTGTTTAGGTTTTTAGAGGGTGGAGATGGTAGTGTCCGAAATTAATGGTTCAAATATATGACTTTATTTGTTTAGGTTTCTAGATTTGGTTTTTTAAGAATTGTTATGTGGTTGTGATTGAAAAAATATGATGAATTGATATTTGTTAACACCTATATGAGTGTTTTGAGATAATTCAATTAATAGGGTTAAAAGAAAAAGAACTTGTTGATATTTGATTTTTTTTCAGTCTATGATTCATTTGAATTCATAGCATGTTGACTTAGTTTAAGTTTTCCGGTCTATACTTTGTCTTGGAAACATAGCATGTGAGCTTTGTGCATGCTTTTTCTTTGTGGATGACGTTCAGGGGTTAGATGCATTTAATGTAGGATTTGACTGGGCGGCTGTTTTATAGCCACAATTATTCTCTCTCCTCTCTTTTGGCCTTCGGGGTAATGATTTTGGATCGTGGTGTGTATTTTTCCTTGTAACCAGACTCTGGTCTTTTCAAATACCTTCGCATTTTTCCAAGCGTTGAGGATTTGTGTTTCTGTAATCATTGGGAAACTTCTTTTTGCAAGTTTTGTATTTAGCAAGGATATTTCTTGCCTTCGTATTGTTCTTTCTTTTTTCTTTTTGAAGTTTCTCTGTTGCTCAAAGGAGATGAATTCTGACAGTCCTTTCTTCCATTATGTTTGTACTTTGGATTTGGAAGGGATCTTTTCAGACTTCGCAAGTTGTCCGTCGATGCTTCTCTCATTTTGCTTGTTGTATCTTTTTGTTCCGTCTTTCTTTGACCTCTGCAATTTTAGCATCCTCATTTTTGACCAATGAAGCTTTTTCTTTTTAGTTTCTGCGTTGGGGTTGACATGTTGTTTGCTTTTTCTCTCTTTTTGTCTTCTTGTAGCATTAGGTGCCAGTCACTATGGGTGTTTTCTTCTTTCGGGAATGTAGCCTATGTTAATGCTTCTGTTGTACGGGATCCTGGTAAGGGTTTGTCGAGGGGCGATGCTTTTCAATGTGTTGATTCTATCAGTCCTGGGTTGACCAGGATATATAGTCATCCTGGGAATCCAGGTGTTTTTAGCCTTGAGGTTCGGTTTCCAGATGGAGGGCGTGTTCAAGCATTTACTCAGGTTCTTGACAATCTTGAAGAGAGTGATGAAGATTTGGTACCTCTAGATAATAAGGAAAAAGAAACTAGATTCTTTATCTTCTAATATTGAGGTTTATTATACTCCTATAAAATTTGCGTATCATACTATCATTCTTTCAGATGACGATGATAGTACGCCAATAGAGGGTTTTCTCGACGGTTTAGTAGGTTGAATAAGAGTGCAAGACACTCTAATAGGTACAAGGCGCCTGCTGAAGTAAGCTTTGGTTGTTTCATTTGTTGTCTTTTTGATTTTGTGGGTTTCTGATTTTTTTTTTTTTTTTTTTTCCCGGTAGGTGGTGCTAAACCACGAATGCCTGCCAAAGGTACTTCATTGGTTTTTGAGATTGGTATCCTTTTTGTTGATCTGCTGGAGGCTCCTGCTTCTCAAAGAGCCTTTTTGACTGCCATTATCCCTTCGCCCAGGAGACTGGAGTCCGAGGGTAGATCTTTGTCGTATATTTGCCAGTATATAGACCACTCCATTATTGACCTTTTGTTTTGTTATCACTCTTTGGCGAGGCATGCCCAAGCGGTTGGCTCTTCTTTAACCCAAGGCAATTTAGCTCAGGTTAGACTTTAAAGTCTTGAATCGGAGTTGTTGGAGTTGAGGCAAAGGTCTAAGATTGATAGATTGAGTTTTGAGCGTGAGAAGTCGATTTTGTTGTCTCAGAAATCAGCTTTGGAGCCCGATCTTGGTGCCTTTTTACGAGATTGGAATCAATATTTGCGAGATGCCCAAAAGTTGCAGCAGAATTGCAGGACCTTAAGTTTGAGAAAAAGCAGGTGAGTGATCATCTTCTTCGTCAGAAGATTCCCATAAGGTTCATCTAGATAGGGAGATTGGGTATTTTAGTAATTTATTGTCTGAAGAGAAAGCCAAATTTAGTAGGATGGAATCTGAATTATCCCAATCTCGTATTGCCATTATGAGTCTCGAGGTTTCGTGTAATGTCTTTATTGTAAGATAATAAGGCTTTAATTAAGCATATTCTAGAAATTTTTTCGCGGTTTACTTTTTTGTACTGAGTTTCTGCAAGGTTTGATGTCCTTCAAATTTACTCTGGTGACTTGGGGTTTTTCTAGGCTATGAATCTTAAGTATCCTAAGCTTCTTGTTTCAGAAAACAATCATCTTTTTTTTGAAGATGAGCTCAATGGGTGCCGAGTCACATTTGCGTGATGCTGGCAGAAATTTCTCAGGACCAAATGGTCTTAGTGGAAACAACTTGTTGGTTTAGCTAACAATCCTTTAACGAAGTGATTTGTAGGCGATATATCCTCTTCATCTAGATACATCTTCTGGTCATGAAAAGCCCTGAATAGTTGTAGCCTGATCTTTTTATATTTACCTAGTTGTTTAGGATTTTTGTATGCTCAATACTTCGAGCTTGGGAAATTGTCATTTTAGCTTTTCGTTTTTCATAGGATTATGCTCCTTTCTTTCGTATGAAATGCTAAATTTGCATATACTTCCTGCCTGTTATGTACAGGGACTCTGCGTTAAATTTTTTATATGATTTTTGTGCCTTTTTTGTTTCTTCATGAGAATCACACAGATTATTAGCTATGTGATATTAACCTTTAGGCTTGCCGAACTTCTCTGTCTGTTATGCCTTCTTCAAGCCAGGCCGATGTTTTTTTTTCTTCATGGATATCTCCTTTGATGCATGTTGTCAGGGCCTTATGTTTAGCCCTTTGTTTTGACTATTTTTTCCTTAATAGCCGTTTTATTTTTTGGCATGTATACTTGTAAGGAAATGGATTCCTTGTTAATGAAATAGTGTATTTCATTTTTGTTTGTCTGTTTTCCCCTTTTGGCGAGATATGCGGCCCATAGAATCATTATCCAGCTGGAGCTCATTAGTAATAAACTTGGGTATGTATATCTATTGATCATATAGATAGTCTGGCCTTTATTTGATGCAACGAGTTGTTCTCCTTTAGGATAAGATAAACTAAAGACTGTTTTTTGTTGTCTATTTAACTATCTCAGGTACCTCTAAGGTGCCAGTTACTGGTGTACGCATTTAATTTCACGTATTGCCACTATTTTGTAATCTTTCACTGTATAGTTATTTGCCAGGTTAACTAATTGTAAGGATACGAAAGACAGGACTCGCTTGCCCTGTCAATTGCCAACTAACGTAATATATTTCAAACACATTAGTTATAAATTAGTAACGAAAATTTTTCATTAATTCTTTTGATAAGTCTTACATATTTTTCTCACCATAATATCTTTCGGGGAAAACTAGAGAATTTTGACATTGATAAGATAGTAAAGTAGTTGTCTAAGGAGATGCTCCTCGGGTTAAGTCTTGTTTAGGGGAATAATCGACCCTATTTATGTTTAGTATTATTCTAAGGAGAAGTTCTTTGGGCTAGATATTTCTCAGGGGAGTAGTCGACCCGCTGGCGCACCTCTCCTAACTATTTATGTTGGTCACGACTACTACTAAAAAGCTCCAATGAAGATGAATATTTCACATTGAGGAGGAGCCGGTTCAATAGGAGGCTTTTGAAAACACAGTGCACCTGTTTGTTTGTTTTTCTAGGAAATGAACTCCGGTATTTGCTCGATCTATACACTTTACTGTTGTAATGAATCTTTCTTTGTAGCATTGGATAGTTTCATTGATAGCTTGTTTTAAGAGGTTTGATGCCCTAGGCGATCGACCCTTTTCATGTTAATTTTGTTTCCTAGTGACGTTCGATTTCATGCTCCTTTTGTTATTGTTTATGAGATCATTGTACACTATGTCTTCATAAGTCGTTCCAGCCTTAATGAATTTGGCGTGGACTGTGTTTTTTGATGGTTAGATATCTCCTGGGAGAGAATGTCTTTCTCTGGACCTGTGTAACACCCCCAATTTCGTGATACGCAACGGAATTCAAGCTGGGTGTTACTTCATGGCTCAACAGTTACAATAACAGAAAACGAACTCTAATTGTGTCATTTTAAAAGATTTATCATTCGATTTATATAAATATCAGAGTTTAGAAAATGAGGTCCCAGTGGTTTTACAGTTTATTAAATAAGTTTTCGAATGATAATTTAGCCTTCTTGATTATCCGTGCCCTTCCGTGCCATCCTCGTAAATTATGAACCTAAGATAAACATGCTAAAAAGTGTCAACACAAAGGTTGGTGAGTTCATAGAGTTTATGATTAAAACAGTTGAGTTCAATAGTTTCGAGTTTGAGCGATTGTTGTAATAAATACAAATATCGATGAAATAAGTAGTGGGTTACGTTGTTATACACCCATAGTTCGTTCGTTTAGTAATCAGTTGAACACAAGTTTCAAGGTTGGGCCATGTTGTTGCACCCATAAATTTAGTAATTGTAGCATTTGTATCATTGCAACACAATATATATTGCCTTAAGTCTCATGAACGCAAACCTTAACACGAACGCATCATAATAATGACTTAAGTTACATACATCATAGTAATGATGTGAGCAACAATGCCCTCCGGTAGGAGTTTGCCATTCTCCGTTATTCTCAATAAAGTGCATTTGGTTACCTATCCGCTAACACAAATGGGCGTCAATCGCCAATAGATCTATTCACTATATCCGCTTTCACCGCAAGTGATTAATGGTTCATGATATGAGGGACTTTTAGTGGCGGTGTAAGTAACTTAAGCAATAGCAATCGATGTAGGTGTAGTATAGAAAATACTTGTGTTCGAATTTGTAGCATGTATCTCCTACGAGTTTGAAAAACAAGTAAAAGTGGGACTATGAACTCACGGTAATTTGTAAAAGTTTAGAGTACTGAGAAAGTAAAATAGGTAATTGAGCATGTATCTCCCCAAAATAGTATAAAACAATTGAAAATGGGGCTATGAAACTCACGATAATTAGTAAGAGTTTAAAATAAATGTAAAATATAAAGCAATATTTGAGCATGTATCTCCCCAAAACGCTCAAAATAAGGAAAAGAGGGCTATGACTCACAAGAATATGTAAAAGTTTTAGAATACTTATAAAAGTGAAAGTAATTAGTTGAGCATGTATCTCCCCAAAGCATTAATAAACAAGTATAAAAACGGGCTACGAACTCACAAAGAATTCATAAGAGTTTAGAATAAATGTAAAAATATAAAGCAATATTTGAGCATGTATCTCCCCAAACGCTCAAAATAAGGAAAAGAGGGCTATGACTCACCTCGATGTTACAAAGAGTCGGATGGAAAACAAATTAAGTAATGTGAATAAACCGCTCAGACTCGTGACACGAAAGTTAGTATGTCATGTTTTTAGTATTCGAGTTCAAGTTTATGTGATAACGATGCTTTATCGATAGTTAGGTAACATGAAGTCTCTTCAAAAATTAGCAATACTTATCGTTCTTATTTTTATGGCTCGGATGATGGATAATAAATTTTATCGAAACCCAAGTTGTTAAATATTTGATGTCTCCAAAATGTTATAATTTACAATTTTAATTATTTACAGTTTTTACCCTTGCACTTTCAAAAATGACACTTTAAACCCTCAACTATGGGTTATTGACAAAATCAGCCCTTGTATAATTAACTTTGAAGAAATTACATTTTAGTCCAAGAAAACTTTATCTTTCAAAAATTACAATTTTTATACTTGTAATTTTATAAGAAAAATTCACTTGTTTTAGGCCTAAATTGACAAAAGTGCGGGTAAATAAAAGCGAGACCTTAAAAGGTTTTTACTACGTTCTTGATCCCTTCAAGAGTTTGTACGGTGGTCTATCTAATGGTTCAAACTAGAAGTCTTAAGCTCTTACGGTTTGGTCGCAGTGATTTTCCAAAGTAGGGGGTTAAGTGCCTTTTGTTGGTTTTGGGCGATAACAGGGCCAAACGAGGACATATTTTACACGAAGCAAGCTAGTGTTTTTACAACGCATTTGACCCTTTAAATACTTTGCTGTAAGCTCTTCTAAATGGTATAGGTCTCATATCCTAGTCATCTTTGGTTAGAGAGAAACAAGTCCGTGAATATGGCCACTTGGCCACGACGCGTTTTAAGGAAATTTCCTTTTTAACCCATTAACTTTTACGGTATCACCTAGGGACATCGTAATATGTTAATTAACTCTTTTTAAGTCATTATCTAACATTCTATAACTCCTACGACTCAAATTTTGAAAAGTGCATGCAAGGCCTTTTTTATGAAAATCTCCTCGAGTCACCTTCTTTGTGGTTTATTATAAAAGAGACTATAAGTTCTTTTAAAGAAATTACTGGGGCTTTAAAATCCTTGCAGCGGGCTCTTTAAAATGGTGTAACTTTCAGACTTTACAACCTTTTAATTAGCAAGATATTAATTGTCGAAAAGGGCTCCTTAGGCTAGTTTTGACAAATTGAAAATCTTGTTTTCAAACCATAAAACTTTATATCTCTTGCATGCAACGTGGTGATATATTGTTTAACTCATTTTTAAGTGTTCTAAGATGATTCAAATTCGAATTTATCAAAAATCTCATGTTTTTACCAAAGACCTGTTGTAAAGTACTTTTGGTTTTTAAGACTTATGGCTCTAATGGTGGGCCGTTTTTATGTACGAAGACTAGGATTTTCAACCGGGTTAGAGGGGCGTTTTAGAGTGTCCTAGGTGCTCTTCACAAAGGTACTTTGGTTGGCCCTAATACCTTTAACATGATGCAAATAAATGGGGCGCAACTAGGGGGCTGGGAGTATTTTTGTAACATATATATAACAGCTGTTGAGATTTTTATTAAATTATGACTCATAGTTGTCGTCTTCGGACCTCGCACCGACGTTTGAAGAAAACGCTGCTCCGCATAACTTCGTGTTTTAACTTTTGATGAAACGGACCGGTGCAACATTAGCCAGAAGATTACGATTGCCTCGACACGTGCAACCGGAGCAAATGATTCTTCAAAGTCAATACCTCCTCTCGACGGTATCCTTTGCAACCAATCGAGCCTTGTTCTTTAATACATCACCATGCTCATCAAGTTTTACTTTGAAGATCCACTTTAGAGCAATGACCATAGTACATCGGGGCAGAGTGTACTAATTCCCATACATCTAGTCGATCAAACTCATGAATTTCTTCTTGCTTGGCATTGAACCGCCTATCTTCATTCATGGCGCTTTAACGCCTTTAGGTTCGATCTTAGACAAGACGGAGTTGAAGAAGCACCATAAGGCATCGATTGCAAGTTGTTTACAGTGGATACGGGACGAGATGGGTTTCAATGATGTTGTCCAATGGATGGTCATGTGTCCATTTTCTAAGGTGTTCATGTGGTTGTGTTTGAGGAACCAAGTAGAAGAGTCGCTTTCTCCTCGATGAAGATGGTTTCGATGATGATTCAGAGCAAATATGTTTTCAAAGGTGCATCTTCGTGAGTAGCAAAGTGATTATCTCCGTCATAGGTGCGAAACAATTCCATGATGTACACTGATGATTGAGGATTTGTTGATGAGACAGAGTGATCGCAGAAGACGCGCTGCTTAATGACATAGAAACCAAGGGTTAACTTCATTGACGAGGATAGAGCACCTCTGTTGATGGATTTGATAGATCATTAGCAATTGGCTCATAGTGTTCATCAAACATTGGATCAAACAGCTTCTTCAAATCATCTTCTCAAGGAGGTACATAAGGAGTTGTTGGTGAGAGATTTTGTACAAGAGAAGAACTAATGGGACTACTTAATGAAGGTTGTAATGCGGGTCCGAACTTGATTGTCCCGAGCCATTTTCCCGACAATTTCATCGAACGTGACGTGAATAGTTTCCATGATATCTCGAGTTCTTTTGTTGTAGATTCGGTAACCCTTATTGTTTGATGCATAACCTACAAAACTCCAATGTCCGCCTTAGCTCTTAATTTACCTAAATCTTGACCGTCATTCATTGGATAGCACAAAGCACCGAACACACGAAGGTAGGAGAGATCAAGTTTTCTATGGACAAGTTCGTATGGAGTTTTCCATGAGAGGTGTGTATAAGGGAACGATTTTAGGTGTAGCAAGCAAGGGCAATGGCTTCACCCAAAGAAACATTGGAACCTTTGAATAAATTAGCATTGTTCTTGCGGCTTCCACAAGAGTTCGATTTCGCCTTTCAACTACACCGCTCGCTGAGGAGTTCGTGGAACACTTCTTTGATGACCGATTCCAACACTTTCATAAAATTGACATAAGTCTTGTTAACAAACTCGTGCCATTGTCTGCTCGAACAATTCTAACAGATTGTTGAGTCGAACTCAAGTCGCTTGATAAGTTTGATGATGACATCCGAGTTTCATCCTTTGTCCTAAAAACTTTACCCAAGTAAATCGAGAGTATTCATCAACAACGACTAAAATATATTTCTTCCCATTTATGTTTTGCACTCTCATTGGTCCGCACAAATCCATATGAAGGGTATGAAGAACTTCCATTATCGAGTTTGTGGGCATATTTCTTGCTTTTTCCCAATTGGCATCTTTGAACAAAGATGATCTTTTCATACTTTAACTGGTAAGCCTCTTACAAGATCTTTTCGAAAGATTATTAATGGTGCCAAGTTCAAGTGATTGAGACGCCGATGCCATAACCATGATTTTGTTTTTGAAGCCTTTGACAACAAGCATATTGGAGAAGACTTCATCATGTCTTCGATAGAGATGGTGTATAGATTTGACCCACGAGTTCCTCTTAACAGTTCCACACCATCAAGTTCTCTAACGAAACAAGTATGTTTTCTAAATGCCACTTCTTGATTGGAATCACGAATTGACCAACAGAAAACAAGTTATGACCAAGACCTTCAACATAATATACCCGAGATTACACTATCGCCAACAACATAGTCTCCATAACCCATAATTGCACCAAATGGTCGCTCCGAATCTAATAAATTCCGATGAATTTACTCACGAAGTTCATGAGCGCGAGCGATCTCGGTCATATGCTTGGAACAAACTGAGTCCGTGTATCACGTAATCGATTTGAACGATCCGCAGCTGAACACGAGACAAGAATGGATAACGGATAATTGGGATCCCCATGCAAGAATGGGTTCCATTTGGTTAGCAATAATGATTGGAACACCCACATCTAAGTAGAAACAATGGAATAATCAAGAATAGATGTAGTGCTAGTGTCCGTATTTGACCTATTCAAAGTATGTTCACTTCTTAAAGGAATAGTTCTAACAGTAGGCATCCATTTTCTAATGGGCATTGATTTAGCAAATTTAGGCGAAACTCATTAAGATTAAACTTACGCCAAGAGGTATCCATTGATAACCTATATTGCTAAATTTTCTTCCCTGGGTTTCAATGTTTTCTAACTTTCTTACGCCTTTGCCTTTTAGCCTTCTTAGCTTGATTTTTGACATTAACAATTTTAATCGACATTTAACAAAGATTAATCAAATCATTCACACCACATTCATGATTGGTAACAAGTCAAGCAATCATCATTACATGGTTTGCGATAGTAGCGTAATTCAATTAATTACAGATGCGGTTATAGCTAATACTAGAATCAACACGATTCGCTTTATTCAACTCAAACTTAGTGTTCCTAGGGTGGTCTTCTACTCTCTTCCAATGCACATTCTTGGCTTCATGAGGTCCTATCTTGCTTTGTATTGCTCGGAGGCTTTGACCCGCTTTGCTTTTATGTCACCGACATTCTCAGATAGGGAATTATGGGAACATTAGTTGGTCATTACTTTTTGCATTCCGAACTAGACGTGCAGGATCCGAACTACTGAAGCAACTTTAGAGTTCACTTTCTTAATATTGGGCATAGAATGGGTCAGCATACTTGGCACTAGGCATAGAACAAGGCATCACAGCCTTTATCTTTCGCACCTAAGGATTTAGGACATGTTGCTATTAAACATTCTAATAGCTCCCCGAGATCGTTTGGCCTCGAATGCAAGCAAACCTAATTTCTATCAGTGGCTTATTTATGAAATCTCTTCTACAATCTCACCTGAGACATTCTAGACTATCCTTAAGGTGAGCGAAATAGTTATGAAACACAAGTTCGTTATTTCTAAGATGAAGAGGAATGTATTTAATAATACAAGATATTTGAGTCTGCAGATGACTTTGATGCAACATTCTCATTAAAGACAAGCGGCATTTTCCCTTTTCCCGACTCTTCAGATTCTCAATTTCCTTTTAAAGACGTTATTTTTTCGTTGTTCTTGTCACGAGTGACTTTCATTGAATCATATAACTCTTTAAAGTGTCGCTTAACTTTTCATTTTCTTCTAGAAAACTCTCATTTTCCTTTTGTAAAACATTAACCAAGTTTTGAAGATGAAAAGTTTGAGAACACCGAGAATCTAAAGGAGGAGGAATTTAGGATCCAACACATTGTTCTTTTCACCATTTAATTGTGAAATTTGGGCTTTCAACTTTCTCGATCGTTACAATGAGCTTGAATCATTCACACGCTTTGTTTATTTCAAAAGTGCATCAAACTCGAACATTTCGAGGATGTTTTGATGTTTGAGGTTTTGATATTTTCTTTGAGATGTTGATATTTTGTTGCAAGTCAAAATGTTCAACTTCTAGCTTAGAAAATGTTTTACCAAATTATCGTGATCATCCCGATCAATTTTCTCATTTAGTTCGAGTTTTTGTTTTCAAGCTCAATGACACGATCATGGAAACTTTCAAGGCAACAATTAATTCATGAAATTGAGAAGCGTAATAGAATGCTTAGTAAAAGATAAAACACATCTTGAGCCACACAACTTAATACTAAGTTCTCATTTAAGATATGCGATTCTTCCTTTCAATTTCATTATATTTGAGTTCCGCTTATAATCATTTACCTCAACTATCATTGCATCAAATTCCTTTCCATTTCTTTGATATCCGAGTTAATCCCTTTAAGACTCTCAAATTAACATTTTAATTGTTTAAAGAAAGGCATGACCTCGCTTAAATAACATTCTTTAGTTTGCTCAAACCCTTTCCCTTTCAGCTATCCTTGTAGGTGTGATTTCTTCTTACATGTCTTCTCAAAATCAAGGAATAGTTGATACACAACATACAAAGGTGATTAAGGTCTTACTATTAGTGGAAATATTTCTAGAACTAAGTGCATTGGTGTATTCTGAGGATACATGAGTCAGAGCACTTTCCTAAGGGAGGGCTTGTTTCAACAAGTACATTTACTTTTTGCTTATCCATGTTTTTCTTCCAAAAAATTTGTTCTGTGGTTAATTGAGTTTGAGGCTTAAATCTGTTCAAGGAGATCCAATTTTCTTTTGTGTAAGCATGGGGTTTGATCGTTATGTTATTCTTTTTACACTCAGGATCTTTTAGCTTCTTATCCATTTTCTCCCTAGAGGCATCATCTAATTTTCTGTCCTCTTCCGTGCTTCCAACACATGATGGTGTTTGCCTAGGCTTAAGAATCTCATTTCCATCATATAGTACCTTATGAGCAATTCTAGCTTTTTTCCAACCTGGAGTTTGGTTCCTCAACAGGGGAATACTATGCTTATCGCTAAGACTCTATGCTTAGTGATCATGTGAGCAATCAATGGTATTCCCTTGACGCATAACTTATTTTCAAGCTTGTTTTTCAAAGTTTTAGATTAGAAAAGTCATTCAAAAGTTTTGATTCCTTAGCATTAAATTCTTGTTTAAGCACTTTAACATTTTCTTGAAGCCCTGCTTTTGCTTAACAATTTTAGAAAGCTTTTCTTGTAAGGAGTTTAACTCTTGTTTTAACACTTCTTTCTAAAATTACTTTTTCTAATAATTGTACGCATTTGGTCATCCATTTCCGCCACGGGTAGTTAACTCAAACTTAGCACGTTGTTCATAAATAGCAACTTGTTTTTATAGGCATTCAGCTCGTAGATAACAGAGTCATCAGGGCACATGCAAAGTATTCATAAAAATATAGTCATCATTGACTGCAGAAGATGCATCACTTTGTACAATCTCACTTTCACTTTGTGTCACATATTGATCATATGAGACAATATTGCTATTACCCTCATTATCAATATCTGATTCATAAGTTTCAAGATATTGTACTTCGTTATGTATCTTTTGCTCATCAACTTCATCATATAGTTTTAATACCTCGGAAATGATTGAATCTTTGGATTGACCAAACTGTTGTGGTGATGAGACCTTTGGAGAGACCATAGTGAAATTCTAGCCATGAAGATTGTCCAGCATGAGGTTCATCATCGACATCGAGTCAAATGCATCATTCGGCTACTTGAAAGGAACTTTGATGATTTTGACCTATTTTCGAATTGGCCGGTCATCTACATCAAGATCATAGGTTTTGGCATTTCCCCAAGAAGAAACAACAACTCTTCTTCATCTAAAACCGCTCCATTGTCCCGAGCTTGTACCAAGCAAAGATCTTGTCCTCAAGTACTCGCATTTTGAGGCGTTTTGGAGATGTGCGCCTTGCAATGTGTCCATCACCACCAGCTTGTAACACTTGATTTGCTTTGCTCGCCCTGATTTGCATTCCTTCCACGATTCTCGATTAGCCACATACCTCCACCAACTCCACCTCTTCCCTGCTCATACCGCCTTCCTTGAACTAGTTGCACCATAACCTTTCCATCTCCGACAATAGCATGATTGTGTAGATTGGATGCGCTCGATTTCATTGTTAGTGTGAAGATCGTTAGTATGTGGAGTAAGGGTCAAGTTTTGTTTAACCATAAGAGCCGGTTGATTGATGAAGTGTTCCATGATCGCATCAAGATCGTCGCTTGAACCCCGGATCGAGAATGAGTTTGTGATTACCGCTTCCAGAGGTATGACTTGAGAAGCTTTGTGGTAATTCCAACATTGGTGTAGAAGGTCATGAATCATTTGACGAACTTGTTTCTCCCTCGCTTAGATTTGAACTGCTCAAGAATCCTTCGCTCAAACATAGCATGTCTCTCATTTCAAGAAGGAAGGCATACAGTTGCTCATAGTTGGTGTTCTCTAATCCTTTGGTTAGCTTCACAGAGGTGAAAAATTTGTGCCATTCGAATTCATGTTGTTCACAAACTTTGAGTTTAATGAATATTTGGCATGGTCATTTTGATGTTCCTCATGTCATTTACAAGCTTGTGGAATCTCACGTAATATTCATAGACACTTTCTTCCGGTTTCATCTTAAAGTGCTCAAATTCATCATACAGCAGGATTCTCTGCCTTCCTTGGTTAATTCGTAACCCGAGAGAAGCATCTTGACATTGTCCCAAACCGCCTTAGCTCAGGTGTTGTGATTGATCAACTTGTAAATGTCCTAGGTAAGCCTCAAGTATGATGTTAAGCCCCGATGTCTCGATCGATTCTTCTTTTCCTTATCATCGCTTCATCATACATTTTAGGTCCGTCCCACCCTAATATCACCGTGCCATCAACATCGCCTCAAGTATGTCTGCGGTTGTCTCAACTTGATACGGTCCTTCATCAATTGACTTGAGAATGTTGACCCATTTTCCTTTCCCAAACAAGACAACCTAATTAGTTGAGCCCATGAGTCATAGTCGATTACATCAAGCATAGTGGACAGTATCGATCCAACCGCTGAACGTCCTCAAAGAATGTAAGAGATGATTGTAGGTACGTTGGTAGACATGATTACGATTTCACGGATTTTAAAACTCTTGGATTAAACCGAAATAGATTCTTTCACGGATTTTACTAAATCAAGAGAAACCGTAGAATGTAATCAAGAAGAAAAGCACTAAGTCACAAGAGATAAATCGCTCAACAAGACAAATCGCACGGACCACAAATCGCTCAAAAGTGACAAGTCGCATCAACTAACAAATCGCTTCAACAACAACTCGCTTCAATAAGCAAGTCGCACCAATACAAATCGCTAAACCAAGACAAGTCGCTAACCAAGACAAATGGCTTAACCAAGACAAGTCGCTTAAACTTACAACTCGCTTCAATAAGCAAGTCAAGAAGTGACAAATCGCTTAAACAACACAAGTCGCTAAAGTCACAACTCGCTTAAATAAGCAAATCATTTGAAAAGTGACAAATCACATCTCGAATAAATCGAACAAGTACAACCACTACCGGATAAATCACTTAAATAAGTGATTTGTAACAGACACAAATCGCTTCCAAACAAGGACAAATCGCTCACTTGAAATACTTCATCGAGACTCAAATCGCTTCTTTAAACTTTACTAAACGCCTATTTTAAATCCAAAAACAGTCCAACCACAATGATTCAAGCCTTCCAAATCAAAACCTAAACACTTATGATGATCCTAAATACAAAAGTACAATCAAAATCCAAACTTTAACACAAGAAATGGTCCAAATTATGAAAATACCACTAAACTTTGTCAAACCCAAAAACCATATAAAACCACTAGAAATCCAAGAACATGTAAGAGAGATGATCAAACCATGGCTCTTGATACCATTTGTAACATATTGGATTTCACAAACACATCAAACCATGGATATAAGTAGGCGTACACTTTGACATTTTTAGAGAGAGAAAGTTTAGAGGTTTGGGAACTTAGTGAGAGAAAGTAAAAGTATTATTATGAGCTCCAACCTTCTACCTTGGGAGTAGAGGGTATTTATAGTATTCATAAACGCCACCTAAGGGTCGTGGATCGTGCATACAGTGGGTAAAGACCCGTCCGTCCTCCACCAGATTACTAAACTAAATACTAATTAACATTAAATAACTATGACCACGAGCTTTCTAACGATTACATATACTGAGGCACCGATACTTTAATAAATGGATTTACTAAATCCTAACAGAAACTGAATTTGAGAATGAATGGTAGAAACTTTCTCATGCAATTGTTGTATCGCTTTCCTTCCCACTAGGACATTGTACGTCGTATATGCCTTAACGACGCGAAACTCCATGAGTGTTACTCTTCTCAACGGATGCTTTCCTATGATTGTATCCAGGTATATCATCCCTTCAGGCATATGCTTCGGATAAGAAACTAAGTAAAGGAGTTTTTGGAGGACGCAACTTGTTCCTTAGATGTTAGGTAATTGTTCAAAGCAGTCAGCATACATAATGTTGACTGAACTCCCCTTATCCAGGTATATCCTGCTTACTAAGTGTGAGGCATTTACTGCTATGATTAGTATTGGATCATTTGAGGGTGTGAATTCTTCATCCTGTGAGTATGCCTTTCCTTTTATTGTCCATGAGTGTTGTTCCTGGAAGGAGTTCTAGGTGTTTATCGTGTGAATATGAGGTAGCACAGCTTCCTTGCAACTTATCCTTTTCCTGGCTGCCTGGTATAAATGCTCAAGTTCTCTAGCTTGGATTGCCTTCTCGATTTCTTTCTTGAGTTCTCTGTGCTGATTTGTGTCGTGGTCGTGATCGGCATGGAATTTCAAAAACTATCTTGTGGTTCTTTTAATTTCTCCCCTTAATGGTGGAGGTCGTTGCCATTTGTCCACGACTTCTTTCTTTTTAAACAGGATCTCAGCGGGTGTCTTTGTCAATGTTTTCAGGAGAGCTTCTCGTGCTTCAATCCAAGGATCAGGACAACGTTCTTCCCGCAAATGATATGTTTGCCTGGTATCTCTCATTGACTTGTAGTTTGGTACAGGCTGTCTACCACTGTTGTTGCTTTTGTCTCCAATCTTAGCGATATTCCTTTTACTTGTTTTTGTGAATTCTCTGGAACGATCCATCAGTTCTTGCCATGTTTTTGGTGTTTTACGGGTAAGCTTAGTGTAGAATTGTCCCTTGATGATGTTGTCAGTGAATGCCAAAATCTTCTGGTATTCCCTGACTTCAGGGATTTTGCTTGCTTCGTTATTAAATCTTTCAGTGAAATCTTTCAGCCAAATATATGACTTTATATGTTTAGGTTTCTTGATTTGGCTTTTGAGAATTGTTATGTGGTTGTGATTGAAAAAAATGATGAATTGATATTTAATTTGTTAACACCTATAAGAATGTTTTGAGATAATTGAATTAATAGGGTTAAAAGAAAATGAAGTAGTTGATAATTGATAAATGAATGAAGTTAAAAAAAGATGAAGATGGGTGAGGAGGTGTTTAGATTTGGTTATTCTATTATTTGAAGAAAATAGAGATAAATAGATGTTTGAGTTGGATTTTATAAAAAATTAAAAAAATAAAACTAATAGAAAAATTAAAATTAAAAAATACATAGATTCGCTTATAAAAATAAAAAAAATTATAATAAAAAATTAAATAAAAATAAATCAAATGATAATAGTAATAATAATAATAATAACAACAACAATGATAATAATAATAATAATAATAATAATAATAATAATAATAATAATAATAATAATAATAATAATAATAATAATAATAATAATAATATAATTTTTAGAACCCCAAAATCATCCCTGTGATTTATGTTTTGGCACTAATCATCCCTAGCCAATAGGTTAAATGAGAGAAATACCCTCATGAGATATGCACGTGGGGTATTTAACGGATAAAACTAACTACATTAGTGCTCAAGGATGATTAGTGGTGATGATTTGACCACTTAAGGATGATTAGTGCAAATAGTATGAGATAAGAATGATATATGCCAAAAACTATAAACCACGAGGATGATTTTTTGCAGTTTACTCAATAAACTATATGTGCACATTTTAATCATCTTTCAACCAGTGAAAACATATTCCATATTACGGATGATACGCAACAAATCCTGAGCAAATGAATTCTACATTCAATAACAAATTTCTGACATGGGCACAAAAGATTTTTCTGGTTTCCCTTTTTTCTTTTCCTTAATTTTTGTCCATAGTTACATTAGATCAAGTTCTTTTTCATGGCTACTCAAAATCAAAATGTTTTAAATAAGTTCTAAGTTAATAGGATTTCACATTTTCACCACTTTATTTGGCTAAGAGTGCATTTCAACTACTTGACAGTTTGGTTCAACCTATACTATTTGCTATATCTAGCACATTATTATTTATTGTTTTTTTTTGGAACCGCATTCATCAAGCACATTATTATTAGTTGTTACCATGGTCTTCTTGTTTGCGAGTAGTATATAGTCACTTGCATTGGGATATATGGTGTTCATTCCATATTTTATGCTTCGAGTTTTTTCAGTCTTTGCCTTGATGACCATTAGATTCATATTTATTGTTTTTCACCAAAGAGCACTTATTTGAATAAGATGCATTTACTATATATTTAGTGTACACATAGTGGGTGTTACGTCTTCCTATTTGTATGCACATATAGATCACAGTGTAGCCTCTGCCTACTTTTGTTGAAATTAATAAGCCTATAGACATAGATACCAGGTTCTATTATTACCCATTCATTAATTGAATCCCGATAAAAAACTATTCACTTTTTCATCCCTCTACTTTTGCATTTATATATATCTGTGTCCTCCACTTTTTTCACATCATGAATACTGTTTTATATGCTTAAATGTAGTCTTAAATGGATGACTACTTTATCCAGTCTTACTGACCGTACCTTACGTGAATATAACCTTGAAGTCTTTTTAACTTTGGTCAACATGTTTCAAGCTTGATAACATGTTGAGTGAGACCGCTAACTTGTTTCAAGCTTCATGCCCTGAGTGAGCAGCGTTACGACAAGAATATGACGATACCTAATTTCATCAAAGAAGAGTACAGATAACATGTCAAAAAGGCATACCCTTCTTTAAGCATTAAAGTGAGCCATCAGCTTAGGTACAAGATACTATCATTATTGCCTGAACAATTAGACATCCAACCCGTAATAGCAACAACCCAATTGCAAGTGCGGAGCTCTAGTAACTGAGCTATATCCCCCAAGCCAAGTTCCATTTATTGTGAACGAGCCGCTTGTTCTCCAGAAGAAGGAAGAACACTTGACAGTCGTTTAAAGAACGTTTAGCATGAATTACCAGAGATTATAAAATAGCTAGCATTGATGCTAAACAAAATTTGATATCTATAACAAAACACAAAAAAGTTTGATCGGTTGTTATAACTTTTTTTTCTTCTTTTAGAACGACAATTTTTAACTATCTCGCAACATTTACATCACAAATTTATCTGACATGTCCTAAGAAGATTAATCCAAAACCATTTGGTGGATGAAATTTCATACAACACAGACGCAGATTATTAGGACATGTTCTTCGGTATCGGTTGTTATAACTACGTGTAACTAATAACGTGCTCCGTATATTGTTAGATTGTCGGATTGCAGTTCATAATTAGGTTTTGGCCGGGAACATCAAGTTGCCTATCGATATCAGATTAACAATCACATATAGTACATGTTCACAATCATAATCGTAGCTAGTCTAACTCGATATC
Organism: Chrysanthemum lavandulifolium; assembly: GCA_022545495.1. Lineage (NCBI taxonomy): Eukaryota > Viridiplantae > Streptophyta > Magnoliopsida > Asterales > Asteraceae > Chrysanthemum > Chrysanthemum lavandulifolium. The sequence continues at coordinate 84,407,638 of CM040238.1, read as the reverse complement.
GTAATGGTTGGTTTCATTGTGCTATTCATAGTCAGTGTCATTCATTGAAGGATTGAAGTTTCCATCACATTATTTTAGCTCTTTAATCAAGGTCTCACCATCAACATTCCATAAACCTTATTTATACATAAAACTATAGAATTGCATTTAAAACACGTACCCTTAGTGCCCTAAATCAAATTATACAAGTGATAATGTGATTTGTACTAGCGTAACTTTAATACACCCAGCCACTTTATAATAGCAAAGTTTATTAATTAAGCATAAACGTGCTCAGTAACATTTAATTCATTGTCAATTATAGACAGCCATGCTTTAAGAAATTTTCATTACATAAAAAGAACTTTTACAAAAAGTTTTAATTATAAAAAATAAGTCACATGTATAATTCGTTCTACCATCACAAAGTTATAACATTAAAAAATTCATTTTTTTCTCTAGTGACAAACTAGAAAATATAACTATATATCATAGCATTTGGATAACGACATGATTTACTTTCCAAAAGTAGGAAGGCACCTTGTTTTTATGAAAAATTTGAGCACATCTTCATTTCTTTGATGGACAAATTGTAAACTAGCTTTAAGGTCCAAAATTTACCATACATGAAATAGTCATTCTTAGCTAATAACTACTCCCCGTCTCAAAATTATAATCTATATTTTCTTTTAAAAATGTCTCAATAATTGTTCATTTTTCATTTTAAGTAAAAACTAAAGAATTTACTGAAAGAATATTCTATTTGATTGGTTGAAAATTGAAAAAACCTCATTTTTATTAAACTATGTGATTTATCTCTCATTACGATAATTTTGAGACGAAAAAAGTATAAACTACAAGATTTGAGGCTGTCTTTTATATTTCTTCTTTCTGGTATAAAACGATGTCAATCATAAGCTTCTGTCAATAACCTTGGAATAGTGGAAAAGATACTTTATCATTTCTTGTAACATTAATCTATCATTTCCACTGCTTTCTAAACTTACCATAAAAAAACCTCTACTTACAATAACCCAATAATTTTTTATCCACTAGTCAAATTTCAAAGTCATATGATCCCATCGATTCTAGTTCCCAATGTGAAATGAAGTTGGAAAAATTATACCTTCAACTCTCATCCATGCTTCTTTTTTTTTTACTATTAAACCTTCTATCATATGAAAAAATGGTCAACCAAAACCTACCACACTCTCTCACTTGCAACATTTGGTCAACCAGACATGTTAACCTCATTAAATTACAAACCACCCTCTCATTCTCCCTTATAAACACACCCTCACCACCTTTACACACATAAGCACCAAAACTCATAAACAAAAAAAAAAAATGGAAGAAGATAACCATACTTTGATATATCGCCAAGACTCAGATCTTGATCTAAGCTTTACAAGCTGTACAAACACTACAATCTCCTCGTCTTCAGCTCGATCGAGTCTGGCTCGATCGAGCTTATGTCTGAGTTTTAATGAATCAACTCGTATTTCTTCAGCTTCCACCCCGCAATCTTCTAACATACCTAATTTACATCCTCGTCCGCATCGGAAATCCGATCCGAATTGGGCCGCAATTAATACTGCGGCCAATTTATCTTCGGATGGCGCTTTGCACCTAAGGCATCTTAAATTGATCAGACTTGTCGGATCAGGTAACCTAGGTCGCGTGTTCTTGTGTCGCTTACGTGACTATGAACACGCGAACTTTGCTATTAAAGTTGTTGATAAGAACTTATTAACAGCGAAAAAGTTGGCGCATGTTAATACTGAAGGACGTATTTTGTCATCGCTGGATCACCCGTTTTTACCTACATTATATGCTCATTTAGAAGCTTCTCATTACTCGTGTTTCTTGATAGATTATTGTTCTAACGGAGATTTACATAGCCTGCTACGCAAGCAACCGAATTACAGGTTACCAATCGACGCGGTTCGGTTTTACGCGTCCGAAGTATTGGTAGCTCTCGAATATCTTCATTCCATCGGTATCGTTTACCGTGACCTAAAACCCGAGAACATATTGATCCGTGATGACGGTCACATTATGTTATCAGATTTCGACTTATGTTTCAACTCTGAGGTCGAGCCGACCCTCGACCACAGAGTTGAAACAATCAAATCCAAAAAACAACACATAACTCGCTTTGGCCGTTACACTTGCTGCAACGGCCGCAACAGGAAATATAAGGAAGAAGAAATCGTAACAGAGTTCGTAGCCGAACCAACAACAGCTTTTTCGAAATCATGTGTAGGAACACACGAATATTTAGCACCTGAGTTGGTTAACGGTAACGGTCACGGTAACGGAGTTGATTGGTGGGCGTTTGGTATATTAGTACACGAACTAGTATACGGATCGACACCGTTTCGAGGAAATAGTAAAGAATCCACTTTGCGTAATATTGCATCAAGCAGAAATGTCACCTTTGAAGACGAACCAAAAACTGAAAATCCTAGTATGGCGCATGTTAACGATTTGATAGAGCAACTATTGGTAAAAGATAAGAGCAAGAGGCTAGGGTGTGCGAGAGGTGCAACCGATATTAAACGGCACCCGTTTTTTGACGGCATTAAGTGGCCGTTAATTCGAACGTATAACCCGCCGGAGCTCCGCGGGTTATCGGTTAAAAAAAGTGGTAAAGCACGTGATGGTCTCGTGACTGTGATGCCAAAGAAACGGCGTTGGATTTGGAAGGGGCTTAGTTGGATATTGATGAAAAGTAAAGGGTCTAAGAGAAATTTAAATTCTAATCAGAATTATTATTGTTATAAGAAAAATGTTGTTTAAAGTTTTAAACTTTAAATTAGATAGGATTAGAGTTTTAGAGGTTGAATATATAACTTTTGTCGTGACTTTACTTATTTTTGTTTATGGAGGTTTTGTTAACCCCTTCAGTTTTTTTTCTTCCTAAATATTATGAGGGTGATATTGTAGAATGAAATTATATCCCATTGTGTTTACTAGGAAGTAAATTTGATACATGGTCTTATGTTTGCTATAAAAATGTTATGATCTATTATTTGTTTTTGTTTTTAAGTATTGTGTGATAAGTTAAAATAGGAAATGGATAGATGATCAGTCATTTAAGTTTTAATAAAAAACTATAAAATTGATATAGGATGTCAGATCTGAAGTTAGCAGAAGCACATTAAAGGAAAGGTTGAACACCAGTGAAATTTGGTAATAATAAAAGGGTGACAGGGGCTATAATTTTAGATTGACCCATCTATTTTTTTTTTATTTTTTTTTTTTATTTTTATAATTTTGTTTATATAAAATTATAACTGAATGCGAAGAAGAATAAAGCATAGTCAAACGCTAAACGCCGAATACGGAAGGAACCTATTAAATCGCACAGATCGAAAAAGCGGACAAATATACCCTATGACGCGATCTTACAGTGCTCTAATAAGACAACCCTAATCAAATTCAGTCCCTTTCTACTAGGGAGGTCGACTTTTTATTCATTTTGTTCCTATTTATTTCAAGACAACATATTATTTTTCGCTTTCAGATGATGATTTACGCTTTTAAGTTTCAATTTATTAAACTTTATATTTATCGTCTGCATTGCACGTTTATATTGATATAAACAAATTTCTCCCGCTACAATGTTGTTCCGCAACACTTTTGTACACCAAGCATATATCTCAATGTATATGGCATAATGAGCAAGTAATAATATGTAGTATATATAAACTTTAAAGGTATGTTTTTTGTTGGAGGATACAAGTATGTAGGGCATGGAAATCAGTATTCACCCATTCCAAGTTTCCAGCTATTAGAAGTATATAGGTCATGGGTGTGATCAATGGGTTTTTGGCCTAGCGGCATCCATAAGAGTTGTGGCCGGGTTCAAGTCCCAAATGGGATAAGTGTGTGGAATATCTGTATATAGTGGGCGTGTGAGTTTGCTTACACATGTTTGGACTTTAGATAGCTTACACAAAGGTCGACAACCAACTAGTAAGAGGGCAAGACACAAGTTCGATTCACATTTCAGTTTTACTTCGTAAATGAAGTATGATTTACGGAGTCCATATATATATTAAGAAACCGCATTTATTCATGGTCATCAATCTCTTCGATACGATCAAAACCAAACACATGTGCTGCAACACCGATGTGAAGCTTCTTCCTAGTATTATATCCTAAATGACAGTGGTTCAAAGTGGTGTTAGATAGCATCTGATCCTGGATATGAGGAAACAAGAAGACTAGAGAACAAAGTTTGTAATAAAAATCAGCATATTGAGCCCAAAGTCTCAACTTTCTTACCTAAAATAATGTTAAAATTGTCAAGGTGCAACTCACTATGTACCTATCATCATGTCCTTTTGCCACATAATTCCTCCTTGATCACAACAACCAATTTGATCATCACACTCACCCATAAACCATACTTCAACAAATTACACCTAACATATTCTAAATTATATTAAGGTGTAGACTTAATAATTGGAGTGTACACCTTATATATTATAATTCTCACAAACATACAAGTAAATAAGTAAACTTTAATTATAAAGCTAGAACTAAACAAGTCAATGAGCATAACCCATATTCAATAATTAGCATACAACCTGTCCAACCTCCATTTAAACATCTATCTCTAGTTAAATTCAACCATACTAAATACTCCGTAGTAAACAAGTATTTGAAGTACATTTTATATAAATCTAAAACAAAGGTTGGAATTTGATCATTAGTGTTGGTATACAAGTTAAAGACAAATGGAACAAATACAAACTGGATGTCAGAGTCATGAGATTCATTTCTACATAGATTCTAGCTAAAATATATTACTATGACATATAAAGAGCATGCCGGTTGTTATGTTTAGTTAAGTATTTAAGTACCAATCATGTAAATCCAAAACAAAGGTTGGAACTTGATCATTAGAATTGGTATACAAGTTAAGACCAATAGAGCAAATGCTAAACTTGAGCTCAGATTCATGAGTCATTTGTAAACGGCTTCTAGCTTAATCTAACCTATGACATATAAAGAGTATGCCGATTGTTGAGTTTAGTGAAGTATTTAAGTACCATTTATATAAATCCAAAACTAAGGTTGGAACTTGATCATTAGAATTGGTATACAAGTTAAGACCAATAGATCAAATGCTAAACTTGAGCTCAGATTCATGAGTCATTTGTTGTTTTGTGGGAGTTGTAAACACACGTAAACGGCTAAGAGTGTGTGAGCCTATGGGGGCACACACGATAAACACGAGTATACGTGTCGAACGTATTTGATACTTGATTTATTTTACCCGATATACATGCTACTTGACCCGATCACATTGGATGACCCATGGACAGTTTTGTTGGACATTGGTCGAAATTTTGGGAATTTCCTTGGGCCTTGATTCCACCAAACTGATCGGGCAGAATTGTGAGAATGGGAAGCTTGGGTTTTTTGACTTGTTGACCAAGTCATAGCCCAAGTCATAAGATGGTTTGGTTTTGTATAAAAGCAGATATATCCCATTCCAAACTCACGAATGATCTAATATCACTAATACCCCAAAACAATCCATGTTTACTGCTGAAAATTCTAGTCGACTTTGTACAAAGTCGATTGGGGTTTGTTTGGTTTTTCTCGTCCCTAAACTTGCAACGTATTCAAGTGTTTAGGTGTCGATCCATTGGAGGTTACTTGTTCCTGATTTCCCAGTTGAATCGCAGCAGCAAGGAGTGGATTTTTGTTTCTGGTCGTGGGGTATATCTCGGACAGAATACATGATAGGATATCGAACATGTCTTGTCCGATATCGGGTATTGGTTGTTGTTACTGTTCATCGAGCATTAAGGGTTTTGAATAAGAAGCAAGTTTTGATTCCTTGGTGGTTTTCTTGTTTAAGTAATATTCAAGTGGGGTCAAAGGTTGATAGGTTTTTATACGTTCTCGACTAGCTTCTTTATCGAACGTATACGGTTATCGGGTTTGTGTGTGATACTCATAGAGGTGTCTAATTTTTATACTTGGGTTTCTTATTGGTTTTCTTGTCCATTACACTTGCGTTCAATTGCCACGAAAGGTTAGGTTTCTATTTTACCTTTTAATCATTAATTGTTTATTATTACGTGTTAATCTAATTGCGATTACTAGATCCAATTCACTGCTGCGACTCAGATGCTACTTGGCTAACGTAGTTCTTAAATCCCAATGCTGGCATCACGAGTCATCTCGTTTTACGATTATGGGTTACACGCTTTTTTAATAAACATGTTTAAAAGGCGTATGAAACTAATTTAGTTATTCGTTTTATTTTGTTTTGAAAACTATATGCAATACTTGTCAATTATTAATAAAAAATAACAAGTCACACACAAATTAAATTAAATTGTTAATTAGAATTAATTTGTTAATTGGAATTAAATTTGTTAATTAGAATTACTTGTTAATTAGAATTAAAAGTTAATTAAAACTACTTGTTAATTAGAATTAAAAGTTAATTAGAATTACTTGTTAATTAGAATTAAAAGTTAATCATAATTAATTAATTGTTAATTAGAATTATATTGATAATTAGAATTACATATTGTTTATTAAATACATAAAATAGCGTAATTACTTGTTAATTGAGATTGCCATGCTTTTTATGTGTTTTTCCGGCCACAAGACCCACTCAATTGCTTTTTGCGATGTATGGGGCGATCTAGGTATTGTATCCTAGTGACGGTCTTATGGTTCTCCGTTTGGGGAAGACTCGCAAGAGAACTCGGAACAATATGTGGTTATATATTGATGTTTATGCTTATATGTTTGTGATTCCATTATGTGCATTATTGTTACTTGCTTTGACACCTAATTGTATGCAATATGGAATAATACATATCGTAACCATAACATTAATATTGGTCTTTATTTACACGTCTAAATATCATGCTCATTGTGACATGCTATTTGTTTCATGGAAAATCGTTTTTGTTAAATAAAGTGACATAAATATTGAAACACGTTTTCAAGAATTTAAAAACTAGACACTATGGACACTTGGGATGTACGACTCACCCACTAGAACAAACTAAAAAGGGGGTTTAAAGAGGTGCGCAGTCACATCGAAAGGATGTCTAGGTTATTGCTTCAGCACTTACCTGGTCCTCTGCCTCCCCGTGAGTTCGATTGGAGCTACCATGAACTATGATGATCACTACAGTGTCATTACTAAAAGTTTTAAAATTAGTGTTATAAAGTTGTTTTGCCGCTTCTTTGTACACCACCTTTACCACATTCATTTATGTGCATACCTATTTGTTAATTTTAAGTCTATGCCATCCAACTATGAACACGCAGCATTTGATTGACTTCTCCGTCGACCTAAGGGCCTTTCCAACCCATGGTAATTATTTCGCTTTGGTCGACCTCTGGTCATTTTACACTTTCATACTTGGTCGACTTATTTCGAGTTGGCTTGGTCAGACCTTGAACCCGAGGCATAAGATGAGAACTAAACATGCTTTTGACATTATTACTTGATACTAATGCCTTAAACAGTCTCATAAATCTAAGAGTTGCATTATGCAATTAACGCTCACCGCTTACCTCTTGTCCCATTTTTTTACGCCCTCACCAGACCTTTGGTAATTAAGTGGGAGTGCAAGATGGATCTTAGTATTAATTAGTAATTAATTGGGTAGTTAATTCTTTTAAGAATGTAATTATCAAAAATACTAGAATTGAACTTTTTATGTTCTGATTAATTGTGTTATTGCAACATAATTCGTAAACAAAGTTGTTTTTCTTTTAAACACATACTTAGTCTCTTTTCCTAGTAAGAAGAATGAGACTTATACCTATTTTTTCTCCTTAGTTGACAAACTAAGATAGGATTACAAATTGATAAACTCATTTATGATCTTTCATTACCCTTTTGTGGTTTAGAGTTAATTGAAAGAAAGAATATTTTGTGTAACTGGAAACATTGTGTTTAGAGCTACCAAAATAAATAACATCATGCACTTGTCACGATGTATCAGTTTAAACCGCAAAGAGTAAAGTAATTACTAGCATATTTACTAGGTAATCTTCTTGGACTCTTATTATTCCTAAAGTGCTAATTACCCTTGGGCTATGTAGACGATAAAAGAGGAATTACATGCTAAAGATTCAAGTTAATTGAATGATAGAATGGCTAGTCCATTGTCTACATAAGTAGAACTTCATATACTCTGTTCAATACCTAAGTACATGCTACTCGTAGCCTTTTGAAGAGAATTGAAAAGTATATAAAGCTGCTATATGCTTTCTACTGGAAATGTAACACTTGTAATGTTGAGAAATCCAGTGGGAGCAATTGCATTTTATTACTGAAATAAAATTTTGTAATGTTGTCAATTTCAATGGGAGCTCTGTGATTTATTTCATGAGTCACCCATGTCATTTCAAACTTGCTTTGAAATAATTCATTACTTTCCGAATATGAACGACCATTGCTTAAAGGAAAATTGTATTTTATTTTATAAGATAACACGTTGCCTTCCTGTTGTCGCTTCCTCAAGCGTTATCTATAGAATAATAATCCACAATTCTTTATTAGAGGTTATGGTTCTAAAACTACTTATCATATCTATGACATTATCATATTGTTTGAACAATCAATCACGTGTTGTTTGTTTTCATAATATGATGTTGTACCTTACACAAGTGGGAGAAATCTCAAAATGTGCAAGGAACAACAATATTATTGGTATCTCTTGACCGCAAGGTAAGAAAACTAATAAATCTACTAGGACTTAAACACGCTTAGATGTTTATTGCCTACTACATGTAAATAAGAATTCTACTAGACTTAAACACGTGAGATGTTTATCGCCTCATTACATTATAAGAATGATTCTACTAGGAATTGAACACGCAAGATGTTTTGTGCCTTACTACATTCAAATGTCATGATATAGTGTAAAGATACTTCAACATTTGACTACATGTTTTAGTCAACATAATTATGGTTATATGATAATGATCATAATTCTGAAGTATTAAAATTAACTTGAAATTACTATAGAACTCAAGAGTTTGCGTTCGTGGTTACTTTTGTTAGTATAACTATGCTTACATGTTAAGACATAATTATAAAGTCCTTGAATTGATTAATGACTTATAACATAAAGTATATATAGTAAAATGTTATGTCTTCTAGTTAACACATAAACATGAGGTTTTTGAATTATTCAAAGACTTATAATGTATTATTGAAATGTTATGTTTTCTTGTAAACACATGAACATATAATTGTTGAACAGTTATGTCTTCTTGTGAACATGTGAACATAAGGTTCTTGTGTTGTTCAATGAATATACATTATTGCATGCACTTGGTTCGTAAATATTTTATATGCAATTTGGCTCGACCCAATTGACAAGTATTTAGTCCAAAGAGAATTAAGTTATCTATAGAATATTGATATAGTTTCACAATTCTAATAACTCATAGGATACCACTTCATTATGGTATGTCTAATGTGTTGGATCAAACCTTATTCATATGTTTGGTTCATGATAGCTTTAATTGCTCTACCTCCAAAACATATCAAGGTTAGAAATTGTTTGTGTCATGGATACACTCAATATAGTTCAAACCTAGAAGGTATTCAAGACAACCCATAACTGAAAACCATAATTCATTAGGGATTTTAGGTTTTTCCACTCAAACCAATCGAATCCTAAATCCTTTTGGATTTTTGATTTTTCTACACTTCTTAGCTTGAAGATTGTAGTTTTGGTGTTCTTCCTAACTTGACGAAACACAAAACTGTTGCTAGAACTTTTGGTTAAAGAGTGATACTAAATTAGAGTTTTTCTATAAACCCTAATTTGAGTTGTTGGAAGAAATTCCATTATGTCTTGATTTAAGTTCTGAATTTGTTAAAATCTTTTGAAGCATTTTATTAACAAATCTAGAGATGAGAACTTAAAATGTATTTTGTGGTTCCCAATAAAGAACAATTTCGTGTTGCTTAAATATTTAGTATTTAGAGAATTGTCTCTACTTACAAAAGTAAGTGGGAGCATATACAAATCTCAAAGTTTTTGAGAACAAAATACTTAACCTTCTAAAATACACTTATTAATGTCATACTAAGGTTAAACATGAAAATGTCGACCAAAGTATAATGATTACTCTCATTCATAAATTCGAAATGATGCCTTATCACTTGAGTGATATTTTATATCAATGCTGAGGGATATAAGTTAGAAGATTATTATAAATAGGCTAACTACTAAAATACATTATTACATCTTGAATCTCATAATTGTTTTAGAACTATGAATGATAGGATGCAGTCCTTAAAAGGCAAAATCAAGTTTTGAGCTTGATTGTTATTTCCCCTAACTGTTAACCTATGAGGTTGGAATGAGTTTCTTTTGAAGAAACACTCACAAGAACAAAATTGTATACATATTAATGCATGACATTTGATAAGAAGTTTTTAATCATACTTAAGTAATTGACTGTGATTAAATTTTCTTATATATACACGCATTAATGATATAAAGATAATTAGTTGTCATACATGTTTCCTTGTATGAGGTATATGGCAATTAGATTTTATAACATTTTTTCTTTATGATTACCTTTTGCGAGGACGGTCCGTAATCAAAAGGGTTATGAATTTATACAATCTTTATGTAGTTTCCAAATTTATGCAATTCATGTTTGGATTGAATCATGCATCTAAGAGCTGAGATCTTGAATTTAATTACAATATGATTCTGATTGAATTAAGATGACTCTTGAGTACATCTGACATTAAGTGGGAGCAATGTGTTTTTCCTTAAAATTTACATGTTGAAGATATTATTTCATTTAAGCTAGATATTGATCCTTAATCTTGGAATGAAACTTCACTTGGAATATAGGGAATATAAAAACAACCTTGAAATAAATGTTTATATGGAATAAACAAATGCGAAAAATTAAGTCTAACACAAATGCAATATATCATTCAAGCAAATCTTCAATGGTATATTTCACTTGAATAATTTATTAAATGGATGGAAACCTTATGTTTTTAACTAAAGATTTATCATGTGTATATTATATTGTGTATGGGACTAGTTGTTGCTTTTGTACAAGAACAAGATGAGCTGACAACAACAATATCTAATTAAGTCTAACACAAATGCAATATATCATTCAAGCAAATCTTCAATGGTATATTTCACTTGAATAATTTATTAAATGGATGGAAACCTTATGTTTTTAACTAAAGATTTATCATGTGTATATTATATTGTGTATGGGACTAGTTGTTGCTTTTGTACAAGAACAAGATGAGCTGACAACAACAATATCTAATTGAGAGTGTTTAGATTATTGTTATTACATATGTTTACGAATTATAAAGCATACTGTTGTATAAGTACAAATGATGCTAGAGGATTATTAATACTAGTTGTAGTAGGATTTTATCTTTTATTATATATCTGCTAACTAGTTATGCTACATAGAGCATTGTTGCATTACACATTAAGGAATGAGAATACTTTACACTTTTAGAAACTGTAAAAATGACTGTCAGTATGTCGTTGATTTCTAATACCTCATGCAAGGTAAAGCGACATCTCCATACTATAACTCTTGCAATAGTATGAGCATATGATATAAGACACTCATCTTATATTTTAAATCCCTCACTATAAGTGAAATTTGAAATAAGTATTCGGAAAGTTTACTGAGATGACTATTTAGTTTTCTTTAAAAGAAAGGTTGAGAATATTGGAAACATTAGGTTTCAACTTACTAAATTAGTCTCATGCATATCTGTTTTAGTATTTGGATAATTGGGATTGAAAGACAATTTTTACTTTATGATGAATAAAGATACTTGGTATTTGTTATTCATTTATATAATAATTGTTATCCTATATTTGCATGTTTAATCATTGAATGATTTTATTGTTCTAAATATGTCCATTGTCGGTTAACAATATGTGAATATTGTTATGTAAGGCAAATGTGAGTGTTGGTTATATTATAACGAGAATTTGGATTGTTCCCGCCAAACTCATATGTATTCACAAGAGATGCATATTGGATACTATAACTTTCAAACATTTACTTTTGGATCCTTGTCATAAGTAAAATATTGAAAATGGTTTGTTAAAGTCGTCCTTAGACTTGAGATGCAAGCAAGTTCATATGTGTGGATATCATTTTTGTAAGTATACGCAAAACGCTATCCGAATAAGGTAGTTATAAAGGCTATATTTAGGAGTGATGTGAGCGGCATCCACAACACTTGTAGTCAATAAAGGATTTGCTACTCCACTTGATATGTGTAGAAAGATACCATGGCGCCTCTCCAGGATTAATAAGATAATTGTTCGGCCGAACCCAAAGGGTAATGCAAGATGATACTTTATTACATTTGGTATATCTAATTTAATTCTATAACGATATTCTAAATGGTTAAACTATATGGAATGATTTAAGATCCATTATCCATGGTTTAACAGTATCTATAACAAAGGATGATTAAAGCAAGACATTAATAACCATGCTAATGAGAAACTTTTATGAAACTATTCTCTCAGACACTTTTAGTTAAAAAGCGAGTGAAAGCGTTTGCTAGGCGTTTCCGTCGTTAGTTTTGTGTGCCATTCGACATACCAACTCTCAAGTGGGAGCTGTTGTTTTGTGGGAGTTGTAAACACACGTAAACGGCTAAGAGTGTGTGAGCCTATAGGGGCACACATGATAAACACGAGTATACGTGTCGAACGTATTTGATACTTGAATTATATTACCCGATATACATGCTACTTGACCCGATCACATTGGATGACCCATGGACGCTTTTGTTGGATATTGGGTAAAAATTTTGGGAATTTCCTTGGACCTTGATTCCACAAAACTGATCGGGCGGTGTGAGAATGGGAAGCTTGGGTTTTTGACTTGTTGACCAAGTCATAGCCCAAGTCATAGGATGGTTTGGTTTTGTATAAAAGCAGATATATCCCATTCCAAACTCACGAATTATCTAATATCACTAATACCCCAAAACAATCCATGTTTACTGCTGAAAATTCCAGTCGACTTCATACAAAGTCGATTGGGGTTTGTTTGGTTTTTCTCGTCCCTAAACTTGCAACGTATTCAAGTGTTTAGGTGTCGATCCATTGGTGGTTACTTGTTCCTGATTTCCCAGTTGAATCGCAGCAGCAAGGAGTGGATTTTTGTTTCTGGTCGTGGGGTATATCTCAGACAGAATACATGATAAGATATCGGACATGCCTTGTCCGATATCGGCTATTGGTTATTGTTATTGTTCATCGAGCAGTAAGGGTTTTGAATAAGAAGCAAGTTTTGATTTCTTGGTGGTTTTCTTGTTCAAGTAATATTCAAGTGGGTTCAAAGGTTGATAGGTTTTTATACGTTCTCGACTAGCTTCTTTATCGAACGTATACGGTTATCGGGTTTGTGTGTGATACTCGTAGAGGTTTCTAATTTAGATACTTGGGTTTCATGTTGGTTTTCTTGTCCGTTACACTTGTGTTCAGTTGCCACGAAAGGTTAGGTTTCTATTTTACCTTTTAATCATTAATTGTTTATTATTACGTGTTAACCTAATTGCGATTACTAGATCCAATTTCGTTGCGTACTCGTATGCGTTACTTGGCTAACGTAGTTCTTAAATCCCAACATCATTTGTACATGGCTTCTAGCTTAATCTAACGCTATGACATATAAAGAGTATGCCATGTTAATACAAATAAACCGTAAAAACGTTTATTAATATTTTGCGATCTCTTTGTGTTTTGTTGATAACAAATATAATGTTATCATAAGTAGAATTATAAGGATACATGTTATTTTTGTAAAGCATTTACATATAGTCACTTAATACAAATTGTTGTAATAAATCATTTGTTGTAATAGTTTATTAGGATGGGTAAAAATCACAACCCATGGATCATATCCATAACCCATGGTATTGACCCATACCCACTTGACTAGATACATTGTACTCATTAAATACATTGTATCTAAAGAAATACCCATGGACCAACCCATAACCCATGACCCATGTCCCATAACCAAAAACCCATGGGAAGAGGGCGTCCCACGGATCCCTAGGTTTACACTAGAGACGGATCCCAAGGGAGGGATCCGTGGGATCCGTGGAACAAGTGGCAAGTTTTGCCTATAAATGAGAGCCATTTCTTCATTCTAACTCACCCTCTTCTTACTAATTCTCTCATATACTCTCATTCTCTTCTAACAAAAGATCACTTGATCTAGAGAGTTGTTATTCTTTCTTTCTTTAGTGATTCTCATATAGGTCCTTCTTTAAGGCGAGATCAAGAGCATTCTACAAGTCATCCAAGCAAGGGTCCTTGATTGATTTGTTCCTCCACAATATTTCTGTAGCAAAGATCTTGTATTTGATATTTCACATAGTTGTTGTGTAATAGTCGTGTTGGTTTGTTCCACGTGTTCTGGACTCGGTATTTAGCTTTGTACCGAAAAAGTATAAGCAACGTTGTGAAGGCTTCTCCGCCAAGTTGAAGGAGTTTGCTGACATAGTGCTTGAACTCTCGAGTAGGTGACTCGGGGAGTGGAGTAGGGCAAGGAAGGTGTCCTTGTAGCCGAACCACTATAAATCTGTTGTGTCATTTCTATCCCTTGCTTTCCTTTATTTACTTGCATTATCATTAGATCTATATTTTCTCTTCATCCATATGAATTCACATAATATCGAATCTAAAGTTTTTGAAACTAACTTAAAATCGGCAAAACTATTCAAACCCCCTTCTAGTTTTCCACATCTGGCATCAAGAGCTAAGTTTATAAAAGTTTTAAAGTAAACCGTATTTTAAAAACTTTTTGATCACTATGGGTTCGAAAATTACAAGGAAGGGCAATCTATGCAACGGCCACCACTACTTGAAACTAATGGTTTTATATATTGGAAAAATAGATTCGAAACGTATGTGAAGTCTAAAGATATTGATCTTTAGTACATTATTGATGAAGGCGATTTTGAGGCTACCTCAAAAGATGATAAAGGAAATTTAGTTAACCTACCTCATGATAAACTAAACGATGACATGAAGAAAAAGCTTTCTAAAAATAGTGAAGCTAAAATGGTTTTATATAATGCTTTACCAAAAAAGGAATTTGAAATAATTTCTATGCTTAAAACCTCTAAAGAAATTTGGAATTCTTTAGTTGTAACTCATCAAGGTAATCAACAAGTTAAAAATAATAAAATTGATTTATTTGTTCAACAATATGAACAATTTTCAATATCGGATGAGGAACTATAGATCATTCTTTTGCTAATTTTAATACTATTATTACATCTTTACAAGCACGTGATGAATCTTTTTCTAGCCGTAACCATGTTAGGAGATATCTAAGGGCACTTCCATCCAAGTGGAGATCCAATGTAACGGCAATCGAAGAGTCAAAATATTTGACAATCCTCACCCTTGATGAACTCATAGGCAACTTAAAAGTCTACGAGCTTGTCCTTGCTAAAGATTTCGAAGCCTCAAAGGTGAAAGAGAAACACAAATTTCTTGCCCTTAAAGCCAAAAGGCCTCAGCGATGAAGAGAACTTTCTTGGGATAGTGACGACGAGGATTATGCTATGGCGGTAAGGGACTTTAAAAGTTCTTAGAGGAAGGAAGATACGTCAAACAACCGTATGACGACAATAAAGGATTCCTAAAAGCAAAGAGGGTGAGTGTTAGGAATTAGAAAATTCCATAGTGAAGAGTCGGTCACCCCAAATATTATCTAGCATAAGTTAGCTCGTAGATTTGTCGTTAGTTACGTTATTTAGCAGTTTATTAGTTAGTTTGTAGCGTAGTTTAGTTTAGAGCAACACCGTGGAGGAAGGACGAGTCTTTACCCACCGTATCCCCGATCCACAGCCGATAGGAGGTCGATTTCATGTAACTATAAATACCCTTCCATCCATGGAAGGGGTGGTGCTTTTCAATCTAATATTCCATACTTTGTGTAAACCTCTAGCAAGAACACCCTCTCTCTACTAACTCTAACTATGGCAAACATGTATTTTGATCATCCAAGACCACCCGAATCATCAACACAATAAAATAACGATCCTACAATTGGTACCAGAGCCAGGTTGTTGTGTTTTGATGACTCTTTTGTGGTTTTGATACTTGTTTGTTACTGTTTTGTGTACTTGTTAGTGGTCGGGATACTTTTATGGGTAAACTTATCTTAACAAGTTTTGGTATTCTTTTGTTTAACAAGTTTTGGTATTCTTTTGTTTAGTCAATAAGTCATGGTCAAAACTGGTTACAACAGTTGTTTGTGTCAATGTTTTGTCAAATGGTCCAAACTGGTCATATGTTTTATGGGTAAACTGTTTGTGTCAATGTTCTGGTCTTAACTGGTCATTTTTCTCAACCAAACTGGGCAAAATAAAACATACCAATATGCGTCTGGTTTGTATTAAACATGGTGCAAGTTGGTCGAAATCTTGCTAGCGACTTATGGTTATTCTTCATAGCGAGTTGGTCGTGTCCGATTCAAAGGTACCTTCTTTATAGCGAGTTGTGATGGCGACTTGACATTTTTAGTGTCAAGCGAGTTGCTTACATATTTCAGTAGCGACTTGGATATCTCATTGACTTTCTTTAAAGTCAATGGCGACTTGACTCTAGACCTAGCGACTTGTCACTATTTTGATAGCGACTTGATTTATAAAACAAACCTAGCGACTTGCTATTCATGTTTGGGTAGCGACTTGTATCATGTAAAGGTAGCGACTTAACTTGACTCCATCTAGCGACTTAACCAAACATAAAAGCAACTTCTTGACCATTGTGTACAAGATGAAATGAAGAAGAAGAGTTGACTGCACCACCCACCACAACTTAATACCAAATACGCACTCATCTCGACCCTCTCTATCCTACAACCCATGTCTTAACAACAACATCCAATCACTAATATATCCTAACTCATCTTTCTTCTCCATTCAACAATCAACCAAGACTCAAAGAACAAAAGAAAACTTTCAAAAGATCTCACCATGGTTCAAGTCTTATCTTTCCAAGATTTTTTCTTTCATTGAACCAATATCATCATTGATCTTGTCATGTTCGGGTTAAAACTTCATAATAATATTCGAATATATCAAAAGAATGACCAAGACATATGTCTCAATCTTCTTTTTATTCGGTTCTCAATAACAAAACGTGCAAAAAATTAGAAAACCTACCCGAAGCAAACGAACTCTATGTCCTTCATCGTTTATTCGATTCAAACCATCCCTGTGGCCACCTCGTACCATCCCTGTGGTGAGGTCTTGTGTTAATTATTGCTGCAGATAGTGTCTAAGAAGTGGAGATTGGGTCGAATTTGTTGAGGTAATTAAGGGTGTCGAATGATTTTGGATGATGGTGAGTTTGTGAGATTCGAGAATGTATTCAGTTTAATGATTGAGAAGAGCTGTGTTGGAGTGAGAGTGTTGTAGATCTAATTTGGGATGAGAGTTTGTGGGAGGCGATATTTCTCAGGAGTGAGTTTAGGGTTAGGATAAGAATGTGTTTGTTAGGATTTGTGTTAATACAAGGTCATATATCCGGTTAAAACTGTGAGTTGGAATTGGATCTGTTGTCACGTTTTTTTTGGGCCTCTTACTCCTTCTTTCGAAAAACTGGACTGGGCTCAAGTGGATCGGGTTTCCTGGCTTGCATGATAAGCTGTTGTATCCGAATAGTCATGGGCCTTACATGCAAGTAATGAATTGATCCCCTTAATTGGAACGTGAATTGAGTGTAATTGGAACGTGAATGGGTGAGATTTGTTAAATGTGAATAAACTTGGCTGTTGTAATTGGAACGTGGGCCAATGGAAAGAATGAGTGGACTGGACTGTGACATTGTTTTAACATACCGGATAATATGAATTGAGTGTAAAATTAGTGTGTTCCAACGGTTCTCATTCTAAGGAATTTTTTTGGGGATACGAATTTTTAAAAGCCCTTAACGTGGAACATTTGATGAACCAAACAAAAAGCTGTGTTTTAGTTAATCATGTATAAGCATTACGTTTGGTGAATATACTGATAATTTATTGGGCTTTCGTGGGTCTTGACAATGTTGGGTATGTATTGAACCGTGTTAGAATTCTCATGAGTGCTCTAATATGCAATTTGTATCCTTATTCCCCGACATCACTTGGTATTCGCTTTATATGTTGGAACGGGAGAATCTAATGGAGTGATAATGAATCGGGTAAAATGTTGATTGATCGGGTATTGGATTTCTGAATGAGCTTGAATGTTCACCGGATATGTGATAAATGGGCTTCTCAATACTGGATTGTTTCTATTAGATTTGTTAATGAGCTTTTGATGATGAGACTTGGTGTGATGATAAGATTCATTATGATGAGGTTTGATACTTTAGTTTATGCATTTTCACGGAAGAATATTATTTCACGGCTTAAATTGATGATTGATCATTGTTGACTACGGGGCTTTTTGTACGATAAATTTTATTTGGATTTGAAGTGAGGTTTTTCGGGCAAGCTTACTTATTTCGTCTTCTTTCTTTCTACCATTCCGCGAAGATGACTTGTTTGTGTTTTTAAAGAGTGTGATAAAGACTTGACTATTTAATTACGGTTGTGATTCCTTTCTCGCTTAACCCACAACGTAGCTATCACTTTGGTGTCTCACGCAATGAGGATATGTCAAGAGGTTTTGTACATTGGGTACACCGTTTCTTTTCACGAGGATTAGTACAAGTTTAAGTAACAAACTGGGAATTTTACTTCATGATCAAGTTTGGCATATCGGGTTTACTTTCAATGTGGTCACTACAATAGCCGAAATAATGCGTGAATGATGTGTACCAAGGTGTTGATTGGATGGTTGATGATGTTGGATTTTGAACCGTTGATGAACCGCGCGATGTTCCCCTAAAATGATATTCACCGAAACCAAAGTTGTCATTACATTATTCGTCGACATTGTTTACGGTTTTGTCTTGATTTTGTAAAATCCCGCGAAAGAATCTATTTCTCGGTTTAAATCATAGACTTGTAAAACCGTGACAATGGAAACATCGTGGTAATAGTAAAGTGCATTTCGAATCTATCTTACGGTTTATTCTTGGTTTTGTAAAATCCCGCGAAGAAACTATTTCGGTTTAAACCATAGAGTTGTAAAATCCCGTATTGATGGAACCATCCCGGAGAAAGGAAAGTGTATTTCGGGATCTCATTTGATGTCGGTGCTACGGTTTCGCTCAAGAAGGGATAAAAGGGTGTACTTCATGAATTGGATGTGTGTTTGGATATTCGTCATGGCGGTTTGGTTACTTCAAAGTTTTACGGGGTTATGCTCATTAAACCATGGTCGGGATGAAACCATTATCATAGTTCGTTTAAATGTCAAAGAAGGCTAGATTTGAGCTTTTAATCAGAAGATGTGTCAACGAAGTTTATTCACTATGACTTATTTGAGGTTGAAGTGAATTATCATGGGCAAGTGTACTTAGTATCTGAAGGGATCGGGGATGGTTGGATGAAGATTCTTCATGATCCTTGTTCGAGCTTATTATAAAAAACGAAGACTTGGAAATCTAGTTATTCTTGGGAGTCTTTTTCTTTTACCACAAGGGAAATTGGGCTCTTTTGCCACAAAATAACTATCACTTTAAGGAGTTACGTTGTAGTGCTCAAGGTCACATTTAATTGTGGATTTTCAAGAGGTAATGTACGCCTTATACTTGATGGTTGGTTGGTTGAAGAGTATAGAGTACATAGAGAGTACTTAGAGATGCTAATGGAAATCGGCACCGCTCTTTGTTACATATGTGCAAGTTTAAGTCACGAGTTCGGGTAGTTTACTTGTGGTCAAATTCATTATATCGGGTTTTTCCATCACCGTCACGACAAAGAGCCTGTAATTATAATGGGATGATTACATGTTTTCTAAGAAAGTTGAAAAGAGAGATTATGACGCTTGAACACAACAGTTCAAGCCTCGCTCCCAAAGAAAAGAAATGTACGCCTCACAAGATTATCTTTAAAAGAAGAGAAATCTTCTTATGACGTATGAACACAACAATTCATGCCTCATTCTCTAAAGAAAAGAAAAGTGTACATTTCAAGGCGCTTTATCTTCCAAGAAGAGAAATCTTCTTATTATGACCATTCTCATCAACATGCTTCATACGTTTTCCATGTGCTTCACCATCAAGTGAACCGGCTACCATTGATTGTTTTCTTATTCATTTGCTCTACTATAAGGACGATGGCGACATCATGTGCTAATTTTGCGAGGAGAAGTGAATAGAATACATTTGGATGATTTCACTTATTTAGTCAAGAATGGCAACTTCGTCCGCAATTCTTGAGGGGAGAAGAAGTATGATAATTCGCATGGTTGATTGTTATCTCGAGAATAAATGGTCAACGGCTCCAAACTCATGTAAGAACCGAGCTTCTTATCGGGTCATCTTTACATGGAGTTTCTTCTAAGAGTCGTTGGTTGACATCTTCACCGGATTGATGAGTTTATCGACAAAGTGATTCCGGTTAATGCTTCACGATACATCAACATGATGATTCCTAAAATCTCTCGTTCTTGTTTGATGTGATTGGTAGTTTGGTGTTACCATCTTGTGTGTTCGTTGCGGTCCGATTGCCGATTTCCTTGATGAACATCTTTCGTTTCTTGTTTGATTGGGAGGATTTTAGTTAAGGGATTTGCAAGATGTAAGTTAATCGGATGCTCTTTGTGGGATGCTTTTTGGTGTGAGTTGAAGATGTTAACTATCTATTCTCCAACCGCACAATCTTGAAGAAGGTCGAGTCTACGCCCTGCTCTACATTTTCTGCACGCATGTTAGAAGATTAAAGACGAGTTGCATTTGATTATCCAAAGACTTCTTCATATTCGGCATTTATCAAAAGATTGTCGATTTAGGGAGAGCACTAATTGGGGGAGGGTGAAATGTCCGATTTAATCCCCAATTAGTGTTGCTCACATTCTTCAAAGAAGTTGATTCTCACAAGATTACAAGTGTTCTTCTTAAGATTTCAAGTATTTGGGTCGATAAGATGTTGCCGATTCAAGTATCAAAACCAGAAGGGGAAGGAGACAAGCATCTAAACGCGAGTAAACTTGATGAACTTAATACTTAAGTAATTGAAGATATCCCGGAAGACAAATGTTATTATCAGAGAAACTCAAGGTTTGACTCATGGCGAGTAAACTTGATGAACTTAACTCTTCAAAGTGATTGAAGATATCCCGGAAAACAAATGTCATGACCGCAGAAACTCAAGGTTTTACTCATCAAGGCGTTTAGTGTTCTTATTCCAACTATGTAGGGAAGAGATGGAAGAGTTAGTTTCAAGATGAAAGAGGTACACACAATCATCGGGAGAGAGATTGTGTACATTGGGATGCTCAATTGTTTTACTTGAGGGCTTAATCGGTGATTCGTAGATATAATCACTTATTCCGGTTTGACATCCGCAGAGATTGTCACCGCAGAGATAATCGGTGATTCGCCCGCTTCTTCAATGTTATCGGTTATTCTCTCTTTGGGCATTCGGTACGGGTTCTTGAGCTTCATACACTTTCTTCGTGGGGAGAAAAGTATACATCGGGGTTATTCTTTGGCTATTGGACTTAATCGCTACTGATGGTATAAGTTTCTTTGTCTTGGATTGTGTATTCGGGTTCGTGAGCTCTAGTCTAAGAGATTGACCGCATCAATTCTTCTACTTGGGAAGTGGTCTCTTGACAACTTTTGGTATGGATCACTTCGACGCCGATTGCAAAGAAATTTGAGAAGATTATTTATGTGTGAGATGAAACGTTGATATTCTTCTATTGGATGATATAACCCGAATGGAGATCCTCGATTATCGCTCTTAAATGGAGCAATGGATTTATGATAATGGTGTGCTTTTGTGCACTGGCTAAGACAAGCTTGAAATAGAGCTTCAAATCGCTCATCTAATGGATCTTCGGTTTGGGGGAAGTCTAAAGTCTCTCTTCTCAAAGGCTCATGTTCTAATTATGGAGCCTCTAAGCTTTGGTGGTGGAAGTTTAAGAGATGACGAATTCTATCTTCTACGACGTCTTTTCGATATCCTTATCTCGGTACTCGTATCATCATCCTCTTAGATATATATCATCTATTCTATCTTTGTATATATTTTCGTAAAACAAAATACAAAAATATAAAACCAAGAAACAAAATAGAAAATTATAAAATCAACAAAACCCATAAAATCGAAAATTTTGAAAAGACCAAAATATGTTTTTCTCAAGACATGTCTTCGGTATCGATAACATCTACGGTCTTAGAAATGTCATTCAATAATGGCACGGGCTTTAGATGATGTTCGAGGAGGTGTAAATATTTCTTTCTAAACATGTCTCAAAATATGGCTTGCGTTATTTCAGATCAGAACCCGTGCTTAAACTATAGCTTGCTATTATTTTAGATAGCAACCCGCTCTTTTAAAGGAAGGAAAGTCTTGCGCTAAACCTATTTTTAAAATATTTCGTGCACTTATCCTAAAAACAAAACAAGGAAAGTATGTCAAGGATCATTGTTCCTACACAAATGTTTTTCCGTCTAAAATTCTTCAGAAAAATATTTGGTGTTTTAAAAATGGTGTTAAATGAGTTGCTTTTAAAACAATCGATTCGTAGTTTTGTAAATTGAAAACTCAATCAATGACTTCAGCTTTTAAACTTTTCATAAAATGAGTCATGGATCGAGGCGATAATGTTTTTTTTTCAAATCTACATCATCTAATGTGCTTTCTTAATTATCCTAATATGCTTAATTAAAATGATGTTAACCTATGTTGAAGGACTAGGTGCCTAGGATATGATTGCTAGGATTAGATGATTAGAGTTTGATGAACACAAGATTCCATACATTTATATGATCCGATTGATATGTTGCATTGACTTTTATCATCGATTCTTGTTATGGGTGATGTCGACCACCATATATCAGATGTGTGGTCACTAACGATGCGGTGTATATTGGTTATAAGAATGTTCCCGATCCGGATCCCACAACCGAATATGATTGGATGCCGAAAGGAAAGGGTAACTATATCTTGGGTTGACAATTGAAGAAACGGAGCTTAATTGACCTCGGTTGGCATTAAATGCAACGAAGAAGTCTCACCGCATCGCAGACGGTTTTTCTTCCAAGCCCTACAAAGAACAACATCAACAGATGCACTCAACCACCTAACGATCTTTGTGCAGATACCATTTTAAACAATTTTGAGAAAATTTGATTAAATTGTTTTGAAAATGGAAAATATTGTTTTGAAAATAAATTGACTAAATTTTGAAAATCACCGGACTTCATTTTATCAAAATATAAGTCACCAATCATCGACTACGGTCATCGATTGAGGGGAGAGTGATTTAATATAAATTATTTTCAAACAATATTTCTTCATAAAAGTCCGTTTGTACGTTAAAATGTGGTGATCTAAAGATTTAATGTTATGTCATGGTATGATTTTCTTTAAAACTCAAAGATCCGTCAAAATGAAATTTTTCTCGTTTTGTTTGATTGTGAAATTGTTTTATTTTACTAAAAGATCTCTTAAAACAATCATACCGACACTAACAATCTTTAAAGTCTTAAAATGGTCCTTATCTATCATCTTTCAAAATTGAATCTTGCAACGTCTTTCCCCAAATTTTTCTGAATGATTTAAATCAATTGGGATCACAAATCTCAAAAGGTTTGAAAATTTTGATCGGGTGAGAGATCGTGATTTAAATCTCATATCTGTTTTAACGAAATTGGTTTTAGTCCTTTATAGGCACTCCTGCCTCCATGTGCCAAACGATTTCAAATATACAATGCACATGTTGAGGAGGAGCATTTATCCAAAAACAAGATGAGTATTTAAACTTGGCCACATTTTCTCTTATGTTTTCTAAACCTAATTAAATCACTTGGGATCCAAAATCTCAAAGGGTTTGATATTTTTGATCGGGAGAGAATTTGTGATTTAATAATGAAATTTGATAAAAGGTGATCGTTTTGATTTAATTGTGCACGCTGCTCACTCTATGTGCTAAACGCTTTCGAATCTTGAAGCACATATTGAGGGGGAGCAAATAAACTATCGAGGTACGTAAGCTTTTTAAAGAGATTTATAAAGTACCTTGATTGAGTTTGTAAATGGTTTCTTAATGGCTTGTGTGATCGTAAATGTGCTTCAAAAGAACTCTTGCCTCTATGTGATAAAATGATTTCAAATTTCATACGCACATATTGAGGGGGAGAATTTACCAAAGAAAATCAAATGGCTTTTTCTATGAAAATTGTGATCAAAGAAAATATTTCAAAGTCCTCTTGCCTCCTTGTGCTAAACAATTTATAAATCATACGCACATGTTGAGGGGAGGTTTTCTAAATGATCAAAACTATTAGGTACAAAATGCTTTGATCTCGTATCACAAGTACCTTGATTGTTTTTCCAAATGATTTTCAATTGGTTTCAAGGAAGAATGAACTGTACCAAAAGACCGACCATTTTACTTTATGCATGGTGTTATAAGGATGGTGAGGTTAGGTATTAGTTCCCACGATCCGGCAAGAATCGGGAGGATCTTCCTGTGGACAATCCACTAAATAGTGTAGAGTCCTTAGGAATAGTGAAAAAGGAGAAAATGAGAATATGGGAAGAGTGCGGATCGAGGAGGTAGTAATGGAATAAACCCAACAAGGTTCTAGTTATGAAGTCTCGGTAAGCGAAGGGGTTGAAGAATAAAAGAACTGAATGTGAAAAGGGTGAAAAGAAATAGCCCTCCATCAATTCAACCTTAGGGCGGTAACCGTGTTTAATACATATATTATCGGTGTTTACTAAGGTAACACCGGTATTGAAGACAAGACATCATGGACCCAGTGATGCATCGCACTAAACTTCCCAAGCTACTCAAGTTCCTCTTAAAAGGGCTTGTTTCATTCTCACGGGAACCGGCATAATCTATCGACTTTCTCTTAGATATTGTTGATATTGAAGAAGGAGACCTCTCCATAGTCTCCGACACGAGAACCAATTATGCACAATTGAGTCTAGAGCCAAGAGATCATCCACAATATCTCGTTAGGACACTATATTAATGAAGACTTGTCTGTTTCACACAATGTGGAAAGTAAGATTATATATTAAGAGTCCCACGCATTATCCTTGTGGTATTGCCGAACATCCGAGTGATATGTAAAGTATTCACAATGAAGATGGAAATCCTTCTAGAGCCAACATCAAACAAGCTCTTGGTGGGTGACATGTGAGATCTTCTCGTAAGATCAAACTTGTGACAACCGGATAGAACGATGGGGCGATTCACCGTGAATCAACCTTGGTCCAGAATGGATTTGACGAATACTTTTGGAAAACCGCTCGATGTGCAAACCTTCTTTTCTCTAGCACGTCGAATGTGTACTTATGTTTTCAAATTCAAAAGTATCTCGATTGAAAAATACTTTTAGAAAAACCGCTCGATGCGCGAATCTCTTCTTTTCGCTAGCACGTCGAATGTGTACTCATTTTCAAATACAAAAGTATTTTGATTGAAAATTGATCTTTCTCATAAGACCTTCGTCAGATTGTAAAACTCTTTCTTCTAACCAATACACGATTGTTTTTCAAATCATTTTCATCAATCGCTGAATCTCAATTATTGGTTCACTCACTCCGTGTTTTCTTCTTTGAGACGTTCGGTTTGAGAACGCTGAGAACATTGCGAAACCCTGTCAAGGAGATTCTTAGGAATCCTACCGATCACGTGCAAGATTTATCTCGATCAACGGGAACCGTGGGCGTGTACCTAATTCAACGAAAGTGATCAAAGACACTTTCTTGTGTTTTATTGCTAACTGTTGTTTGCGGTACATTTGACGGTTGCGGTACCGATCGTAATCGAGGAGTCAATCCAAAGCCGCATGCTCACAAGATCCACACTTAATTGAAAAATCATGACCGGTGCATAATTGTCACAATTCTCAATTTTGGTCATTTCACACTCTACATTCATCATACTAGTCATGCATGGGTTTGCATTTCACATCAAACGCGTAAATTTCATATTAAATAAACGTTATCGCGTAAGTTATTATTTTGAACATTTAATCCGATACTTCTAAAAATGATCCCGACATATTTTTATACTTACATTTAGTTTATAAAAAATATATTTTGAGTTTACATAGTGTTTTAAATTTATTTTGTATATAAATCGTTAAATTTATATTATTACGACGTTTTTTCTTAAAAACTACACGATAATTATTATATCACTCAAATTTTACAAGGAATGTATTTTTACAATTTTATGATCTCATTATACTTTACTTTGATCTATTAAAAATTTCTTTTACCAAAAATTACCTTAAATACACTAATGTATATAAAATCTTACAAGTTACATTTAACCTATACACTTTACATACAAACAATTACTTACATTATAAAAATATATATATATATATTTTGATTAATCTTCCCCTGGTCACCAAGGGGGGTAGCATTAAATGGTTGGTAAATTATAGTCTTGATTGTATATGTCTATACTCCAAGTAATATTTTCAATTCATTCATCTCATTTATTTCAAAGTTAGTAGGTGTTTTCTCTCTTTGTTCCTCTCTCAAAACCGGTTCTTCATAGGAGTAAGAAGGGATCATCAAAATTTTTCAAGCTCAAGTTAAAACAATCTAGATTACACTCTTATTAAAGGTTTTGAAATAAAAACCTAGGGTGTTTAAGTTAATCCTTGTTCTAATCACCTCATCAAGTAACTAGTAAGCATATTATTTTCATTTTACATCTTTCATATTCATTTCATATTCATTTTATCATATTTGAGCCAAAACACATAAGTCATATGATGTTGTACCACTTTTCAATGATTTTCAAGAGTTATGAATATATATAATCCATCCTATAATTATTCCTTGTTATATATTAGTCTTGATGATGTTTAGGAACCCATGACACCCTAAGAAGGTGTATGGTAGGATTAGAATAGCTTCGGAGTTGTTTTGAAGGGATTGGAATAGGTTTAGTACGAGAAAAACTCATTTCGACACGTATAAAATAGGGTCTGTCCATATTTTAAATTCTGGGAAAATCCGACAGTAGGTAAATATTTTGGGCCAGATATTTAGAAAATATACTTTAAAACGAATCCGTGGCCGCTTGAACGGATTAAACGGAGCTATAACGAAGAAGTTATGAATTTTCAAGTTTGACGACTAAATATATATTTTCGAAATTTCAAGAACATGTTTTTGTTTTGTATGAGTCAAAACGAGTCTTAAGCTTTATAAATTATTTCGACTTATCAAAATATATTAGTATACTTTGATACGAAGTTAAGGACGATAATACGTGAAAACGGATTTGTAACGACTAAAATATACACGTTTCATAAAATTGCCGTAACTTTATTAGTTAAGAAAACTATATTATTTTTAGTTGACAAGTGTTACGGTAAACAAAACGACCATATTGAAGGCTATTTTAACGTTGACGAGAACTTTTGTAACGAAATGTCTTCTAATAAAATTGAGATCACCAAGCATATTTTTCAAAACGACCAACCGTTTGTATAGCGGAGTTGTAATAAATTATTTATGGTTGCTTAAACTTTGCCGAAACTCACTTTTTAAACCACATTTGGACAAAATCACCATATTTAACCTCTATTATCTTTATGTTCGAGACCTCTATGACGAAAACTCATGTACTAAAACTTTGAGATTATGATACAAGCTTTCCAAAACCGTTGAGTTCGTTTCCTAACGTTCGACGTACACCATTTTACGACTAACTTTTCAAGGCCATTTTGTCACTTTCATGAAATTTCCGACGACATTATGTTACTGACTAAAAGTTATAATTTCACAATAAATCATTAAATGACTATCGTGGGATATCATTTCAACATAAATACTTGTAAAGCATTTTATAATATGACGGATGTCATAAACACATTTTGACGATAAACATTATTTCCAAACGTACAAGTGGTATGGATATCATATGGAGTTGCATGCACAACATTGTATCACGATTCACAACAACATATCATAACTCAAGTCATAACATTCATTTAGGTCGCGGATAGTTTCCGAGCCTCATTTTAGTGCGATTCATTTTGATTAGCATATCAATCATACCGGTGAGTTCATACCCGCTTTACTCATTTAAATTCTATAAACTATTTGGGGCTAGATATATGCTTATTTATCCAAACATTTACATTTTTTTCCAAACAACATTACTTATACTTTAGACTTGATTCGTTATATACTTGATTGGGTTATACTTGATTTCATATGCATATTTGGAACAAACATACAAGAATTAGTGGCTCCAAATTAAGTTGTTGGAAGGCTATTAATTTACAAACATACAAGAATTAGTGGCTCCAAATTAAGTTGTTGGAAGGCTATTAATTTACAAACATACAAGAATTAGTGGCTCCAAATTAAGTTGTTGGAAGGCTATTAATTTACAAACATACAAGAATTAATGGCTCCAAATTAAGTTGTTGGAAGGCTATTAATTTACAAACATCCCAATATTTATATGTTGGAAGACCATTGTGGTGACATTTATACTTTTAACTACCTTAATGCGCATATTCATAATTGTCATTCTATTTTAGGCAATGGGTTGTGAACACACAGTTGCAAGTTTTGTATGGCGGAACTTGAACCGAGTGGATTTACAATGCCTTTGCTGTGTGAATATTTCTCTAAGTATTTCAAATCATTTTAACACAAACTTATGAACTCACCAACCTTTGTGTTGACACTTTTTAGCATGCTTATCTCAGGTCTTAAGATGATAGCATTTCATGGAGCTTTTGGGTCACATGGCATACATTGGAGTCTTGTGCTTTTAACAATTACCATTCGACATGTTTTGTAAACTCTTTATGTATTATCAAACTTTGTGATTTCTTGTTGTGTAAACTTTAACATATGAAATCGAATGGTAAACTTTTCAAAACGTCTCATTATAGAGGTCGTTTTCTGTATCCATACTTTGTGCTATGACGTCATACCCCAATGACACTATCGTTCCGCTGCGATATTTTGGGGGTGTGACAATAATCTACATAACCTGGTTCTGATATTTCTATACTATGCTTCGCTACTGCGCAAATATCACGAACCAAGAAAGCTTCCGCTACTCGATGGAAAGATGTCATGATTCAAAAGTGTGAGCATGTCGGTCCGAAAGTCACAACTTCACATGATGGCAACACAATAAAGGGTGATCCAGAGATTTATCGTGGTCGATGATCTCAATGAAAGCTCAAAGATCATCAAAGATGTGGATCGATTAAAGGCCTCCACTAAAAGTATAAATGGTCAAGGACTTTGAAGAATTATCGCTATTGCACAAAGATTGTTGAAATGAAGAATTGAAGTCTACGAGCTCAAGAACAAAGACAAGAATAGAATGCTAGGATTCAAATGTAAAACATGGGGTGACCTCCTTGGGAGATTGTTAGGAATTAGAAAATTCCATAGTGAAGAGTCGGTCACCCCAAATATTATCTAGCATAAGTTAGCTCGTAGATTTGTCGTTAGTTACGTTATTTAGCAGTTTATTAGTTAGTTTGTAGCGTAGTTTAGTTTAGAGCAACACCGTGGTGGAAGGACGGGTCTTTACCCACTGTATCCCTGATCCACAGGCCGATAGGAGGTCGTAATTCATGTAACTATAAATACCCCTTCCATCCATGGAAGGGGTGGTGCTTTTCAATCTAATATTCCATACTTTTGTGTAAACCTCTAGCAAGAACACCCTCTCTCTCTACTAACTCTCTAACTATGGCAAACATGTATTTTGATCATCCAAGACCACCCGAATCATCAACACAATAAAATAACAATCCTACAGTGAGAAGCCAAGGGATGATTATGCTTGCTTTAAATGTGGGGACCCAAACCACTTTATTAGTAAGTGTCCCAAACGGGATGATGAAAAGGCATTCGTGAGCGGCACGTGGGGAATGAGCGATGAGGAGGACGAAGAAATTTGTCTCATTGCAAGTGGCGAATGTGAACTTTGTGTTCAACTTCAAACACTAGTTGATCAACTAGATTCTAAGATTGCTAGAATGAGTACGAATACTTTAGATATGATACTAGATAGTGTTAAAACCGAAACAACAAAAAGGTTTAGGTATTCAAGAACTTGATGCGCCAACTAGTGAAAACAAAGAAACACAATTTGTTAAGGCACTAGAAAAACAAGCCACCGCTGTGGCGGATCCCACAAAAGGGAACCGCTAGTGTACGACCAAGGATCCGTGGGTCTCATCAAGCAAACAAAGTGGTAATAACATAACTTCTTCATCTCGAACTCGATTTTTTATTGTTAATAAAAAGAAACCAACTCATTTTACCACTAGACAACCACCTCTAAAATATAATCCTATTTTTGCAAGAAACAAAGCTCCATCTTTTTCGAAACCTAACCCATCTAGGAGACCTAATAATATTTACCCCGAGAAGTAACCATCAAATGGGATGGAACCCAAATATGCAAAATGGTTTTCCTTTTCAAAACTTTACACCATGGAATGCATATTCACCTTATCCATACATGTCTAACATGAATGGAATGTTTGACACTAATGGACCCATGAACAAATGGGGACCAAACATTTGAGTTAATTGTTTTCTTAGGTGTGCTTAAAGGTCGACCTAGATCCGGATGAATGGGTCAAGGATAGCGGGTGCACGAGGCACATGACCGGCAATAAAGATCTATTATCCACATATGAATCCTTCAATGGAGGCAATGTAGTGTTTGGAAATAGCAAAAGTAAAATCATCGGTAAAGGTAAGATTTCTAACAAATCTCTAACCATTAACGATGTGTGTCACGTAGAAAACCTAAACTTTAACCTCTTAAGTATAGGACAAATATGTGATAAAAAGTGTAATGTACTTTTTACCGAAACCGGTAGTAAGATATTAAAAAATGGCATAACCATAGGAAGAGGAATTAGGAAACATGGAGTCTATGTCATTAAAATTGGTAATGAACCTAAAGAAAAACTTTGTCTTACCTCTATGGATGATACTTCGACCTTATGGCATCGAAGATTGTGTCATGCCAATATGCGACTTCTTCAATCGCTATCATCCAAAGATCTAGTAAGAGATCTACCTAAGTTAAAATATGAACATCAATTTTGTGATGCTTGTAATGTAGGAAAACAAGCTCATTCTAGTCACAAAGCTAAAAACATGGTGTCTACAACTAAGTGTCTAGAATTACTACACATGGATTTATTTGGTCCATCCACTATCCAAAGTTATGGAGGCAACTACTATACTTTGATCATAGTGGATGATTACTCTAGGTACACATGGACTAAATTCTTAAAGAACAAAACGGAAACGTTTAATTATTTTGAAATATTAAGCAAGAAAATCCAAAGACAACTAGGAAGTCCTATAGTGTCTATTAGAACGGATCATGGTAGGGAATTCGATAATGAAGTGCAATTTGGAGCTTTTTGTGACGCTAATGGTATTACTCACAACTTCTGGCCTCGCACTCCACAATCGAATGGGGTAGTTGAAAGAAAGAATAGAACCCTACAAGAAATGAGCCGCACCATGCTAAATGAGCAATCCATACCTCAAAAGTTTTGGTGCAATGCCGTTGATACTTCAACGTACATACTTAATCGAGTCTTAATTAGACCAATTTTAGGTAAAACTCCATACGAGTTACTTCGAGGGAAAAAGCCTACGTTAGATCACTTTAGAGTCTTTGGTAGCGAATGTTTTCTTCTTAACACTAAAGATTACCTTACAAAATTTGATCCTAAATCAACCGAAGGTATCTTTCTAGGTTACTCTCCTAATAACAAAGCTTACGTCATATTAAATAAAGAAACAATGAAGGTAGAAGAGTCATTAAATGTTAAATTTGATGAAAGTCCACCCAAACCCTCTCCACCTCTTGTCGATGACGAGATTGTTGAAAGTGAAGATATTGTAATAAAGAAAAAGATAAATGAAGAAGAAGAAGAATCTTCAAATAATGAACTCATAAATATTAAAGAGTCCAAAGATCACCCCGTAGATAAAGTCATAGGAAAGTTAAACGAAAGAACCTTAAGTTCTCAAGTTCAAAACCAAAGTAGCTTATTTTGTTTTGTTTCAACCATAGAACCTAAGAA
This sequence comes from Chrysanthemum lavandulifolium, assembly GCA_022545495.1. Lineage (NCBI taxonomy): Eukaryota > Viridiplantae > Streptophyta > Magnoliopsida > Asterales > Asteraceae > Chrysanthemum > Chrysanthemum lavandulifolium. The sequence goes on along the minus strand of CM040238.1, from coordinate 84,375,407 downwards.
TAAACAAGAAGCCATAAAAGATGAGAGTTGGGTAATGGCTATGCAAGAAGAGTTAAATCAATTTGTTTATAATGATGTTTGGACACTTGTCCCTCCACCTAGTAATCAAACCATAATAGGAACCAAATGAGTTTATAAAAACAAGTTAGATGCAAACGGAGTAGTGTCTAGAAACAAGGCTAGACTCGTTGCCCAAGGGTATAACCAACAAGAAGGAATAGACTTTGATGAGACCTATGCCCCGTGGCTAGATTAGAGTCTATAAGAATACTTGCTTATGCTTGTGCTAATGATCCTAAGCTTTATCAAATGGATGTCAAAAGTGCTTTTCTAAATGGTTTTATTAATGAAGAAGTATATGTAGCTCAACCTCCGGGCTTCATCGATTTTGAAAAACTTAAACATGTGTATAAGTTAAAGAAAGCCCTTTACGGTCTTAAACAAGCTCCAAAAGCTTGGTATGATAGACTCAAGGCATTCTTAATCAAACACAACTACACCATGGGGTTAGTTGATAACACACTTTTTAATAAGAAAAGAGAGTCACACATAATCATTGTTCAAATATATGTAGATGATATTATATTCGGATCCACTTGTCAAGACATGTGTGATGATTTCTCTAAAATCATGCATGGCGAGTTTGAGATGAGTATGATGGGAGAACTTAGTTTCTTTCTTGGACTACAAGTCAAACAAGTAGAAGATGGTATCTTCTTTAATCACTCTAAATACATAAAAGAAATGTTAAAGAAATTCGGTTTAGAAGAGTCAAAACCAATTAGGACACCAATGTCATCCGACACTAAACTCACAAAAGATGAAGACAACGAATCCGTTGATAACACAAAATATCGTGGCATGATTGGTAGTCTTCTCTACCTCACGGCTAGTAGGCCGGATATCATGTTTAGTGTTTGTCTATGTGCTAGGTTTCAAGAAGACCCTAAAACATCACACCTAGAAGCCGTAAAAGGATATTTAGATACATTAAGGGTGCGACTCAATTAGGATTATGATATCCTAAGGTGCGGGAGTAGAAACAATTGTATATGCAGATTCGACCATGCGGTGATTATGTTGACCAAAAAGTACAAGTGGGGTATGTACTTTTATGGGATGTTGTTTAACATCTTGGTTTTCAAAGAAACAAACGGCATTAGCAATATCAACAACCGAAGCGAATCGTCTCCAAGCAAAGCATGCCAACAAGCACTATGGATGAAACAAGCGTTAGTTGACTACGACATTCATCTAAGTGACATAGCCGTTCTATGTGACAACAAAGGTGCCATCGATTTAAGCAAGAATCCGGTATTACATTTTCGCACAAAGCATATAGAGATTCGTCATCACTTCTTAAGAGACAATGTTCAAAAGGGGAACATCTCTATTGAGAAGGTAGCGTCCGAAGAAAACATAGCCGACGTCCTCACCAAACCGTTGAAGCGGGAACAATTCAACCTACTTCGTCTTGGTCTTGGTCTCATGGAACAATCGTTGTAAACACTAGCCTTCTTCTTTCTGAGTCTAGGATCTCTATTTCACGCACAACACACAAGCAATACGGGAATTTTCAAAACCCAAGATAAGTTTTCACTTATAACTCATAGTTTTCTTATTTTCTTTCAAAATAAGTACAAGTTGCTGAACACATAATTACATACACATCTTCTTTTCAAAGGATAAACGATTTTATTCGCACATAGAAACCGCTTTTCAAAACGTTTTCTAAAATGATACCTATTCTCAGATCAATTTCACAAAAGCTATTTCTCACGTCTAGGACAAATCGCTTTTCATTATTAATACAAAGTAAAAACCCGTTTTCATTGCATCTCATGTCTTTTGAATGCTAAAGAGGACACATAACTAATATGTGTTTTCGGGTACATTCACTTAAGCAACAATGAATTAGGAGCACTCGGGTTATCTCACATAATAGTATGCTTTCCCACTTCTATTTTATTTTTCTCTTCTTTTTAGGAGTCGAGATAACCGCAACTCCAAATCATTTGCATATAGGCACACACTAGGCACAAATGTTTCCAAAAGGAAAATTTTGAGTTGCTCGAATCACCAAGTACCACGGATCCCGGCCTTTCTTTGGGCGGATCCTCAAGGAAGGATCCGTGGGATCCGTGAGACAAGCTAGTTTTATCTTCTATTTTTTCACTTTGGATGAAAACTTCAATATATTTTTTATTTTTTTGGAGTATGTTCTTTAATACTTGTGTTCTCATGATCACATGCTTTAAATTCATATCTAATCATTAGATTTTAATCCACATTTTGGGTCAAGCATTCATTACAATGCATTGTTTTTCTATATATATAGGACTCCCAAAATGCTTGCATATTCATCTCATCTTCACAAACAAACAACACCATGTCATCCAAAAGATCTTCCAACCTAGATGAATCACCTAGTACAAACAATCATTTTCATAAAATCCAAACTTTTGTCCTCCCACCTTCCAAAATACCACAATCAAAATCTAGGATATCCGCACGGATTAGCATCCGGCAATGTTGCTTAGCAAAACCATCATCGAATGGGTCATCACCAACAAATAACTCACCACAAGATGCTTCCATTATAGCACCTCCTTCATCAACAACAAGTACACCAACTTCATCATCAATCAACTCACCACCTAAAGTCACTCTTTTGGAACTCCTTAAGACTCCAACAAGATCTCAACAACAAAAACAAAAAGAAATAGCCTTTTTGACACCTCCCACTTCTCAAAACACAATTTTCAAATACCTTGAAACCTCACCACCCTTAGCTCCCATTGAGCTACAAGAACATCTAGGTTCTTTTCCACCACCACTTCCAAACATTCCGGACTTTGATCCGTATTTTCCTATTTTTCCACCACATCTTCCGCAACTCACAAATCAAAACAACCCGGAAAACTTCCGCACTCACTACCCACATCACTTACATTGTGAACATTGCCAATCCACTAGGGATATTGCAATAGAAGTTAGGGAAGAAATGCGATTCATACTAAACCTCATTCTTGATCGCATCAATACCATTACTTATCAAAACCTCCATCAATAACCTTATGCAAGCATGGAAGGAATCATTATTACTATTTTCTATTTTTAGTATTTTTCTTTTGAGTCATTTTCAAGGACGAGTCTTGTTCTTAATTTTACTTGCTTGTATGTGGCATAAATACCACTACATTTTGTTGTTTTATTATAAGGCCTTGTTTACATACCTTGGCTCCCAATCTTGATTCTCGTCAATCACAAGATTACTTATGCATGTTACTACTAACCTTTTCTTTGTAGGATTTTTTATTTTCTTCACTTGACGCCCCATACTAGGGGGACCTACCGTCAAGGGGGAGTAAGCGATACGTGGACTATTTTTCCACATTTTATTTCTTCGATGGGTTAACTTTTTGTTTCGACCAAAAGGGGGAGAAGAAGTAAAACTTAGGGGCTTTCAAAACATACATCTATTCTTGAGTTTTACTCATCATAACATTATGTTTTGTCATCAACAAAAGGGAGATTGTTAATACAAATAAACCGTAAAACGCTTATTAATATTTTGCGATCTCTTTGTGTTTTGTTGATAACAAATATAATGTTATCATAAGTAGAATTATAAGGATACATGTTATTTTTGTAAAGCATGTACATATAGTCACTTAATACAAATTGTTGTAATAAATCATTTGTTGTAATAGTTTATTAGGATGGGTAAAAATCACAACCCATGGATCATATCCATAACCCATGGTATTGACCCACACCCACTTGACTAGATACATTGTACTCATTAGATATATTGTATCTAAAGAAATACCCATGAACCAACCACTACAAAAAAGAGCCATTTAATGACACACAAAAAGTGCCACAAAAGGCAAAATAAGTGCCACTGTAGGCCTGTTAGACATTTGGTGGCAGAAAAAAAAGTGTCACTAACGACACTGCCACTAAAAGGTATTAGTGGCACTTTTTTGTTGTGTTGCTGCAAATTTGAAGGATATAGTGACACTTAATAATCTGTCACAATAAACTAAATACCATTTTGTGGCACATACTTTGTGCCATTAGTTATGTGTGTTATGTTGAAATATTCACATGGTTTAGTGGCATATATTGCTTGTTTCCAAAACATATCTTGATAGTCATTTCATATTATTCTTTGTAAAATGTAAATAAATCTTCAAAGACTTAAAAAACCAAATTTCATTCAACCATAACAATTGAAAAAAACAACTTAAATGATGCACATTAAAATGAAATTTCCATTAATCAACAAAGCTCTCTAATATACAAGAGATATAAATCTAATAAATAGCGCAAGTCTAAATCTCCAACCAAATGAATGTAATACACAATAATATACAATATTCCTATAACTACTAAAGAACAAAGACTTCATCCGTTGTAAGGAACTTCCCGATATCTTTAAGGCGTAAATCTGTACGAAAACAACTCTTAATGATGAATTTTACAATTTTTAAACTAATATATGTAAAAAAAATCATAAATTGTTGATGCACTAATAATATATTAATAGAAGCCTGGTTGATCCAAAGGTTTCAACTTCTGACTCAATAGCTTTATTCCTTGCTGCACCACAATTCCAAACGTCAATAAGAAATGTTGCAAACGAAATATATTATAAAGGATGGAAAACATTTTAATAGACAAAAAATGCATAATTAAGCGAGTAACAAGCAACGACTTACAAAATCTCGCCAATTTTTGTCGGATACTTCACATGATCTGGTTCATAAACTGTCATTTAACTTACCCTTTCCTTCATAACTTTCTCTACAATTCAATAAGAAATTGTAACAATAAAAACATATCGGAAAATAAACAAGGGGTTGATATTAGAGAAATTGCAGGTTGAAACGCTTAGTGATTTGATAATGGCAGTGACCAAAAAACGTTGCCAAGAGACAAATATAAACAATGCTGCTATGAGATATTGAGATATGAGAGAAGTAGGGTTTTAATTGAAATTATTAGATGAAAATTTTGAGGGCTTTAAAAGCCCACTCGTAGTTTTTGAACTTTTTCACAAACGCCCGCCACAATAATTGGATTTGGAAAATGCATTTTATGTTATAAAATTATAAAGATGGAAAAAACTTTTAACGGCATAAACTATACACATGATCAAGGTTATCAATAGCGTGAGGTGTGGTATGACGACATGACTAAGCCTCACGTCTTAGCGGCTAAGGCAAAACTTTCGCATTTTTAATGTGTAGCAAAAAGCGCACAAAATATGAAAATATTTGTATATTTATATTTTATTTCATATATATTGATTTTACAAAAAACATTGTACATAATGATTAAGGTTAAGTAACTATCTTTACATGTAATATTCTTCATTTAATTTTTTTTTTATCGGAGTTGAATAAAAAACACGTCACTTCTCACGCCTTAGCACACCTTAACGCGCCTTTTCCCGCCTCATCTCATGCCACATCTAAAGTCGACGCCTTGGTATATTTCTTAACGTGGAGGTCACGCCTCACGTCTTAGAACGCCTTGGCACCGCCATGACGCGCCTTTTACAACCATGCACGTGACACTTATATAAATAGGCTATCGTGACATATCGAGTTTGTGCCATTGCTTATATTGTACATTAATGGCATAATTAGTGAAGTGCCATTAAATATTTGATATTTTATGACACATGAAGATCGCCATTAAAAGCATACTACAAATGGCACATATATGTTTTGCCACTAAAATGTGTGCCACTAAATGGCATTTTTTGTAGTGAACCCATAACCCATGACCCATAACCAAAAACACATGGGCAAAGAGGAGCGTCCACGGATCCCTAGGTTTACACTAGACGGATCCTCAAGGGAGGATCCGTGAGATCCGGGAACAAGTGGCAAGTTTGCCTATAAATAGAGAGCCATTTATTCATTCTAACTCACCCTCTTCTTACTAATTCTCTCTATACTCTCATTCTCTTCTAACAAAAGATCACTTTATCTAGAGTTGTTCTTCTTTCTTTCTTTAGTGATTCTCGTATAGGTCCTTCTCAAGGCGAGATCACGAGCATTCTACAAGTCATCCAAGCTAGGGTCCTTGATTGATTTGTTCCTCCACAAGATTTCGTAGCAAAGATCTTGTATTTGATATTTCACATAGTTGTTGTGTAATAGTCGTGTTGGTTTGGTCCACCGTGTTACGGACTCGGTATTTAGCTTTGTCTAGGAAAAGGTGTAAGCAATCGATGAGTGTGTAAATACTCATCATTTTGTACATTATAAAGCGCAAAATCATCTCGAAACACTCGAAACACATCAAAATGATCAAAATATCACAAATCGTTGTTTTATGTGTTTTAAATGCAAAATATCAAAATCGATGAAAAACATATCAAATTTGCAAAATTGCGCTTTAGTCCCCAAGTATCAAAAGTTGTCAAAAACAGTCCACGAGCACATAATTTCAAAAGTAAAGTCACCAAAGGTCCTTTTAAAATCAAAAGTTATCAAATTTAGTCCTTTGGTGAAAATGTTAAAAGTTTGAGAAAATTGCAAAATGGTCCTCAAGTTTAAAAGTTGGCGAATTGGTCCCTGAAAATGTGAAAATGGCAACATTGGTCCCGGTACTTTTGAAGATTGTCACTTTAAGTCCTTGGAACATCTTTTCGAATTGGCGAGGATTAGTCCTTGAAATTCAGAAATTACACTTTAGGTCCCTTGGATTATTAAAACCTTTAACTCATTTTGGACCCTATCATAATCCTTTTGGCCCTGCCATAGCTTGTGACCCCCTGTCAATATGCAATTGTGAACCCTCCCTATTATTAACCACTGTTGGTCAAACCTTGGTCAAAAACCAACACCCGCCAAAGTCCACCATTATCAACTGCTTCCCTGCAACTAGCCTTCCCCCCATCCCCCCTCCTCTCCAATCACTCTCCCATGTTCCCCACTCCATAACAAGCCTCCAAACTTCATTTAATGCTTCCCCCCTCCTCACTCAACCCGAATTGTCAAACACCAAAAATTGGCGCCAAAATCCTATTTAAACGGTTGAGATTAATTGGAGCCATCCAATGGCTATAGATTGCTGGGAATTCATCAGAGGAGAGAGGCAATGAGTTTGGATATAAAAGAAAGGCACAAGGAGGCAAGAGAGAAGCAGTTTTTAGTTTTATTTTTATCTTCAAATGTCGTTTTTAATTTAAAGTCCTTAAATTAGTGTAGAATCTGTTGTATCTTGTTTCTTTGTATCAAACTAAGATATTTGCATCATTAAAACTTGTTTACAAGTATTAATTCAGGTTATATCAAAGTTCCTTGTTTTGAAACTCACTGTTGAATATTGCAATTTCAAAGTCTTAGATACAAGGCTTTATCAGCTTATTTTCAAACTCATATAGGCTTATATCAGCTTATTATAGCTTGTTATAAGCTTATATTTAAGTTTGACGCCATTTTGGAATCGGGTCAACAAAAGTCAAACATGGGTCAATATGGCAATGGAAAGGTGCAGTGGGTGAAGCAGTGATGGATGTGGGTTAAAATAGTGATCATTGGGTTGAATAAGTAGATTAGAGGTTCATTGGGTGTGTTTGCATGCCATTGTGGCAGAGGACAAACTGTAAGTCATTTTAAGAATTTCTTTGCATAATCTGCTAGTGTAGTTAAACCTGGTTTAATCTTGTCTAATTAGTTGTATTTAGGACTTCTTTAATTAGTTTGATCATTAATTCATAGTTGTTCAGTAGCTAGCTCAGTTTTAATTGTTATAACAGTTAGCAAAGGGGTGTTTGGATTGACTGATCTGTCTGTCTTAAAGTTACATTCAGTGGTTGATCTTTATTGTTTCATGTTTGTTTAAGTATAAGCATGCTCATTTGAGTCTAGGTTTAGGTCTGCAATCACAGAAAGTCAAAAATTAACATAACTGTCTCCACTGGTCACTGTTGAGAGTTTTGGGTTTGCAAAACTTTTGATCTGTGTTTGGAATTGTTAAACTTAGGTTGCTTTAATCTCATTTCAATCATTAACATCAATATCAGTTTAGAAATCAAGTTCAAAGTTCATGAAAGTCAAACTTTTCATTTTACTTTAAAAGTCAAAAGTGGTAAAATCTGTTTTTGAGCCAAAAGCAAGGAATTTTCACAGCTTCATTCTTGAGCCATTTTCAGTGAACTTTGGCATTCTAAAAAGTTCAATTGGTCTTTGTACTTATAAGCATTTTTGTGGATTTTTGTCATTATTCTAAAAGCTTCAAACAAGCTTGTAAACTTGGGCTTGTCTCCCCGCCTTTGTCTCGATTATCGAGATTTTTCTCGATTTATGCAATTTAGTGCACAGAGCTCAAAAGAGCTTTTCATGGTTTGATTTTTGGTACAATTAGTCTCAGCCAGGTCTACTTTAGGTTGCAAGTGGTAGTTTTCATTTTGTGGCTTATTTGAGTGCTCATTCTTTGGCTTAAAGTAGCTACCAAAATCTGTTTTCAAGCAAAAAGCTCAAATCATCAAATCTGATCTAGCTTGTGATTCAGAGGGTTTGGCCTGTTGATTCTCATTTCATTTTGGTCATTGTAGCATATTTAAGCTTCTGTAAACAACTGGTAGCTTTTGGTACTCATTTGGCTTATTTAGTGCTTATTTCAACAAGCACTTTCCACATCAGATCCCATTTTCTCCACATAGCACCTTTTTTTTCCATTTTTCTCAGATTCCTTATTTAATTTTAAGCTTTTCCTGAAATTTTCAGATTTTTCTAAGTTATTTTGCTATTTTTCTTAATTTAAATTAGTTTTTAAGACTTTTTAAATAGCTTTTAATACAAAAAATTAAGAAAAGTATCAAAAAAATAATTTTTCAATTTTATTAAGTTTAGATAAATATAAAAAGGCAAAAAAGTATTTTTTTAGATTTTTCTTAGTTAAATTTGTATTTTCTAGCATTTTAATTAGTTTTAAATAGTTTTAAATTAATAATAAATATATAAAAAGTCAAAAAAAATATATTTTCAGTTTTAAAATTAGTTTTATCATATTTTAGATTTTTCTAAGTTTTAATTTTATTTTTCTAGTCTCATTTCATATTTTCTTTTATTTTAGAGTATTATTAAATAGTTTAAAATAGTTTTTAATTAACAAGAATTAATTAATTAGTTATAAAAATAATTTTCTTTTTCTTAAAATTTTCTTATGTCATTAGGATTGTAAAAATGTATTTTTCATATTTTTAGGGTTAATTTTGTATAAGTTTCACTTTTTATTTATTACGTTTACGTAATTTTTATTTAAACGTCAGTTTTTAGTTTTAAGTTTTAAACGTTCATCATTTTAAATATAGTGATAGCGTTTATTTAATAGGTTTTATCTTTTTAATTTTCTTTAATTTGCATTTAAGCCATTTTAATTTGTTGGCTTTTAAAGTAGTTATAATATCATATCCAAATCCTTTTCCGTTCGATTCCTCGATCACTAAACGTTTGATAAATCATTGCACAACTCATTGGGACATAACGACCGGGAAACACTATCCTCCTCGGATCTTCATTGATTTCGTCTTGGAAGTCGTTTTAAGGTTTCTTACGCTTGCGTGAGAGAACTTGACGGTTTTAGGCGCATCAAATTTTAGCGCCACGCTTGGAGTCAGTCTTGATTTATCTTCCGTGTAGCGATTAGTTGTTTGAATCCTCACTCATTTGTTTATATCATCCATCTCTATATATATATATATATCCATATTTTCTTCTAAAAATCCAAAACCCAAAAACATCCAAAACGATAAAACACAAAAATATTTTTCCTTTTGTTTCTATATATGTATCAAATAATAAAATACAAAAGATTCGTCGTTTTCTTTAATAATTAACAACTTAAAAGATTACCACGAAAACCAAGGCGATGCGCACTACCTAACTGGGGTGCGACCATAATAAGTTTCGAACTAAAGATTTAAAACTTGCCTTTGTGTCCTTGTGATTGGTGTACCTTTTCAAAAAGCCATTCATCTTGGATTATTGGTTAAGTTCATTGTTGTTTTGCCTCGATCTTGTGTTAATTGATTTTGTTGTGATATCGACGTTTGAACCGTAAAACCCATAAATATTCTCCTCACCCCATTTTTATAAAACGTCTTCATAATTCTCATTCTCATCCGAAATATCTTCATAATTCCATTTCTCCTTAACTCGAGAATCCTTAGAGTTAACTCTAGTGCATGCGCACTCGTTCTTCTAGATCATTGAGTCCTTTGCGTGATCTAGCGAAATTCCTAGAAGACGTTCTCGAGACGCGTCTTTGCCCAAATAGTCGAACCCGAGATTCGTACTATTTCAAGCAACAATATGGCGTATTTAACGCATTACTATGGCGGAAATGCTCCAAGCACCCACCGAGGGTTATGGAGATGCCATCGTTTTACCGATTATCAATTTCGATCACTTGAATTGAAGACACATTTGATCCAACTTGTGTCTACAAATCAATTCCATGGTCCGATCGAGACGACCCGATGCACACATCCGTTGGTTTAACAAGTTAACCTCAACTATCAATTTCAAGGATGTACCTCAAAAGTCATCAAGTTGATGCTATTTCCATTCTCACTTGAGGGGCAGCCCGGTTTGGTGAAAAAGAACCCCTCGATCCATCGAAACTTGGGAGGATCTTGTTCAAAAGTTTGTCAACTATTTCTTTCCTCCATCAAAGACGACTAATCTTAAAAATGAAATTTGGATTTCGTCAAAATTTCGATGAAAATTTTGGAGAGGCATGGAGAGATTCAAAGATCTCCTCGAAATGCCCCCATCATGAATTCACGGAGCTTCAACAAGTCAATATCTTTTACAATGGGTTGAACGGTAATGATCAAGATTCCTTGAATGCCAAGCAGCGCAATATCTTGAATCGTAAACCTAAAGATGTGATTGAGATTTGCGAGCAAAATCAAAGTTCCTATTTCTCGCAACAAAGTCAATGTTCGAACACTCGCTTCTTCATCCGTAACTCTTCCGAGTTAGCCGCTCAGTTAGTCAGCTCTAACGGATATCATCCATTGTATGATAAAAGAGGTTAAGGAAATCAAAAGCGAAATTCATAAGCGGAACCAATCAAAGCCGTAAACAAGGTGTGTGAAACTTGTAGTGGTCCACATGCGTATTACGATTGTCAAGCAACCGATGCTTCCTTTTACCAAGCTCCGTAGCTTCGTAAACCACAATCAATACCGACCACAGTGATCCTCACTACTGCACCTAGCGGTATGACACCACCGGTTTTCCTCCGTGCAAAACCATGGCAATCAAAATCGCTTTGTTCGAATCAAGGACAAAATTTCAATAACTCTCAAAATTTCAATCAAACCGGAACAATTTCAACCAACCTTATCAAGCTCCTAATCATCAAAGTTATCAACCACCTCCTCAAGCTCCCATGCCAAATGACTTCATGAAAATGACCGAGGCAAACATGCGATCAATGCAAACTCGGATCAATAACATGAGAGGTGAGCTAAAAGGAAATTGATACCACATTATCTCGGCAGACAAATGAGTTAAAGAATATGATGAGCGGTTTCATGAACATGAATATGAACAAAGCTTCGCCATCTTCCGGAGGACTCCCAAGCAATACGATTACCAATCCCAATGCCGAGTTGAAAGCCGTCACCACTCGTAGTGGTAAGACGCACAATGGACCCACGACTCCTATGCCCCTCCTCCCGTGGCATTCAGTCAAGTTACCAAGGAGACAACGGACAAGGTGCATTATTCAAGCCCAAAGTACCGCACACGTCCCACCTTTGGTAGTCCAAGCTTTAAGTCCGGAACCCGATGTTCAAGAAAATCTGAGCCGAAAACACTTCCATTCCGGCTCAAAAGTCTAGTCGACTTCCTTACCCATCAAGAATGAATGATGAGAAGCTCAAAACAAAACAAAGAGCAAATGGAAAAATTTTCCAAATCTTCAATGAGCTTCACTTTGATATAAGCTTCATTGATGCTCTCATTCTAATGCCTAAATTTGCATCCACACTTAAAGGCTTACTCACCAACAAAGACAAGCTATCGAGATGGCGAAAACTCCTCTCAATGAGCAATGCTCGTGACCATTCTTAACAAGCTTCCCGAAAGCTTGAAGACCCCGGCGGTTCTTAATCCCGTGTGATTTCTTGGGGATGTTTCAATGCTCCGCCTTGGCCGATCTTGGCGCTAGCATTAACCTCATGCCTCTCTCGGTGTGGAAGAAACTGCTCTTCACGAACTTTCATCCACTCGTATGACACTCGAGCTAGCGGATCGCACTGTAACTCGTCCACTTGGGATAGCCGATGATGTCGTGATGAAAGTGGGAAAGTTTCACTTTCATGCCGACTTTGTTGTAGTAGACTTGATGCGGATCCTAGAGTTCCCTCATCTTAGGGAGAGCTTTCTTGAAAGCAGTCGTGCTCGATTGATGTGTTTCTTTGAAGAGTTGACCATACGGGTTGACAACGAAGAGCTCACGTTAAATATTAACGAACTCCAAACCTCTATACAAAAGAGTGTTGCCACAATTGATCAAAAATCGAAGAATCAATGCAACACTCTCAAATTTCACGGTTAAGAGTGTTCACCAAAAGCGTCTTGAGCTCAAAGCTTTGAAAATTACCCCGGTTCAAGCAAATGGTTTGAAAGTTGTACCGGGGAAGTCAAGAGTGTTCTTGATGATGATGACGATGATCTAGAATCGGAGACTTCATCGAAGTGGTGAAGCTGCTAGCTCTAAGAGCACACCACTTGTCCCACCTCCGCATCGGTTTGTCGATCGAGATTGTTAAGTCCGTGGATGAAACTAAACTCTCTTCGGTTTCATCCGAGTTGGATGATGATGTTTGTGATCCAATGGGAGACATTCTTCCCATGGATGAATTGCTCAAAAGAATCCATCATCTTCTAGTCTTATTCCCGACTCTTCCATCCCTTCTCTCACTCGATGAGGAAGATAACAACTTTGGAATGAAGTCGAGGCCTTTCTTAGTGATGAGTCAATTCCAACGGGAATTGATAACACTTACCTTGATCCGGAGGAGACATCCTTTTACGGAAAGTTTGTTGATTGAAGAATCATTTCCACCCTCCATCCGGACATCTTCTTGACAATCACCATCTAAGCTTCAAGTTTAAGCTTAAAGATGTCAAACCGGTGATTTGCTTCTCTCTTGAGGAATGGACATGCATTCTCATGTACGTCTTTATTCCATTCTTCACGGATGGTGTGGTTGCTCGTTCCTTTTCTCTTTCGGGAATGAGGACACCATCTTTGACCCCGTATCATCCTTTATAGTTTCTACTATTAACAATACCGCGGTTATATCTCATCGGTGTGGAACTTTCGATGTTCATATGTTCATTAACATTGTGAACGAAAGTCCGATCGAGATTGGTTTTCCACGTTACTTTCCCCATGAACAAATGAATCGGGGTCGAGTCAAGCTAGCGACTGGGAATCAAAAACAAGTAGCATGCCATATGGGTTTTCACCCATATTTACGTCTTCTCACCTCTTTCTACCACCCTAGTGTGGGGTTGCCACATGTTTAAAAAAAAAAAAAAAAAAAAAAAAATCCTTCTTTCTAAATAATGGCCGTAGTATTTCCCTTTTCGTTCTTTGTTTCGGCATAACCGCGGTACTTTGAATATTGAGGGCAATATTCATTTCTAAGTGTGGGGAATTCTCACGAATTTTATCATATAATTATACCAATTCCCCGTTTTTTGGCAAAATTTTTTGGAGTAAGTGTTTTACACTTACTTATTTTGGTTATCGATCCGCCATATACGTAAGACAAAAGGATTAGCTAATCCAGAGCAAACGGCTCTTGGTAAAGATTTCTCAAATCCGTTTATATGGCTTGCAATTTGCCCAAAATTGTATGGTATTCACTCACCATATCCTAAAAAGTGAAGAGTTGGCTAGCCCGCAAGATTATGGCTTGTGGTAAAGGCGATGGAAAAACCATAATTGGTAATCACTCACCAAAGATAATATTGATAATTTATCTAAGAGTTGGCTAGTCCGGAAGGGTACGGCACGGTAAAGACAAAATCAAATCCGTTGAAAGTCGGTGGTTTGCTCAAAATCACATGGTTATCGGTGTACCATGGTTCTTACTTGAATCGAAACATTTGGCTACTCCGAAGTAATGGCTTTTGGTAAAGAGATTAAAATCCATTATGTTTTCTCAAATCATTGCTAGGGACTAGCAATATCTCGATGTGGGGATTGATGAGTGTGTAAATACTCATCATTTTGTACATTATAAAGCGCAAAATCATCCGAAACACTCGAAACACATCAAAATGATCAAAATATCACAAATCAGTGTTTTATGTGTTTTAAATGCAAAATATCAAAATCGGATGAAAACATATCAAATTTGCAAAATTGCGGTTTAGTCCCCAAGTATCAAAAGTTGTCAAAAAGCAGTCCACGAGCACATAATTTCAAAAGTAAAGTCACCAAAGGTCCTTTTAAAATCAAAAGTTATCAAATTTAGTCCTTTGGTGAAAAATGTTAAAAGTTTGAGAAAATTGCAAAAATGGTCCCTCAAGTTTAAAAGTTGGCAGAATTGGTCCCTGGAAAATGTGAAAATGGCAACATTGGTCCTGGTACTTTTGAAGATTGTCACTTTAAGTCCTTGGAACATCTTTTCAGAATTGGCAGGATTAGTCCCTTGAAATTCAGAAATTACACTTTAGGTCCCTTGGATTATTAAAACCTTTAACTCATTTTGGACCCTATCATAATCCTTTTGGCCCTGCCATAGCTTGTGACCCCCTGTCAATATGCAATTGTGAACCCTCTCTATTATTAACCACTGTTGGTCAAACCTTGGTCAAAAACCAACACCCGCCAAAGTCCACCATTATCAACTGCTTCCCTGCAACTAGCCTTCCCCCCATCCCCCCTCCTCTCCAATCACTCTCCCATGTTCCCCACTCCATAACAAGCCTCCAAACTTCATTTAATGCTTCCCCTCCTCACTCAACCCGAATTGTCAAACACCAAAATTGGCGCCAAAATCCTATTTAAGCGGTTGAGATTAATTGGAGCCATCCAATGGCTATAGATTCTTTGGAATTCATCGGAGGAGAGAGGCAATGAGTTTGGATATAAAAGAAAGGCACAAGGAGGCAAGAGAAGTAGTTTTAGTTTTATTTTATCTTCAAATGTCGTTTTAATTTAAAGTCCTTAAATTAGTGTAGAATCTGTTGTATCTTGTTTCTTTGTATCAAACTAAGATATTTGCATCATTAAAACTTGTTTACAAGTATTAATTCGAGTTATATCAAAGTTCCTTGTTTTGAAACTCTTTGTTGAATATTGCAATTTCAAAGTCTTAGATACAAGGCTTTATCGACTTATTTTCAAACTCATATAGGCTTATATCGACTTATTATAGCTTGTTATAAGCTTATATTTAAGTCTGAAGCCATTTTGGAATCGGGTCAACAAAAGTCAAACATGGGTCAATATGGCAATGGAAAGGTGCGATGGGTGAAGCGATGATGGATGTGGGTTAAAATAGTGATCATTGGGTTGAATAAGTAGATTAGAGGTTCATTGGGTGTGTTTGCATGCCATTGTGGCGAGAGGACAAAGCGTAAGTCATTTAAGAATTTCTTTGCATAATCTGCTAGTGTAGTTAAACTGGTTTAATCTTGTCTAATTAGTTGTATTTAGGACTTCTTTAATTAGTTTGATCATTAATTCATAGTTGTTCGATGCTAGCTCGGTTTTAATTGTTATAACATTAGCGAAAGGGTGTTTGGATTGACCGATCCATGCATCTTAAAGTTACATTCAGTGGTTGATCTTTATTGTTTCATGTTTGTTTAAGTATAAGCATGCTCATTTGAGTCTAGGTTTAGGTCTGCAATCACAGAAAGTCAAAAATTAACATAACTGTCTCCACTGGTCACTGTTGAGAGTTTTGGGTTTGCAAAACTTTTGATCTGTGTTTGGAATTGTTATACTTAGGTTGCTTTAATCTCATTTCAATCATTAACATCAATATCAGTTTAGAAATCAAGTTCAAAGTTCATGAAAGTCAAACTTTCAGTTTTACTTTAAAAGTCAAAAGTGGTAAAAATCTGTTTTTGAGCCAAAAGCAAGGAATTTTCACAGCTTCATTCTTGAGCCATTTTCAGTGAACTTTGGCATTCTAAAAAGTTCAATTGGTCTTTGTACTTATAAGCATTTTTGTGGATTTTTGTCATTATTCTAAAAGCTTCAAACAAGCTTGTAAACTTGGGCTTGTCTCCCCTGCTCACTGTCTCAGTTACACTGAGATTTTTCTCAGTTTGTGCAGCTAGTGCACAGAGCTCAAAAGAGCTTTTCATGGTTTGATTTTTGGTACAATTAGTCTCAGCCAGGTCTACTTTAGGTTGCAAGTGGTAGTTTTCATTTTGTGGCTTATTTGAGTGCTCATTCTTTGGCTTAAAGTAGCTACCAAAATCTGTTTTCAAGCAAAAAGCTCAAATCATCAAATCTGATCTAGCTTGTGATTCAGAGGGTTTGGCCTGTTGATTCTCATTGCATTTTGGTCATTGTAGCATATTTAAGCTTCTGTAAACAGCTGGTAGCTTTTGGTACTCATTTGGCTTATTTAGTGCTTATTTCAACAAGCACTTTCCACATCAGATCCCATTTTCTCCACATAGCACCTTGTTTTTCCATTTTTCTCAGATTCCTTATTTAATTTTAAGCTTTTCCTGAAATTTTCAGATTTTTCTAAGTTATTTTGCTATTTTTCTTAATTTAAATTAGTTTTAAGACTTTTAAATAGCTTTTAATACAAAAATTAAGAAAAGTATCAAAAAATAATTTTTCAATTTTATTAAGTTTAGATAAATATAAAAAGGCAAAAAGTATTTTTAGATTTTCTTAGTTAAATTTGTATTTTCTAGCATTTTAATTAGTTTTAAATAGTTTTAAATTAATAATAAATATATAAAAGTCAAAAAATATATTTTCAGTTTTAAAATTAGTTTTATCATATTTTAGATTTTTCTAAGTTTTAATTTTATTTTTCTAGTCTCATTTCATATTTTCTTTTATTTTAGAGTATTATTAAATAGTTTAAAATAGTTTTAATTAACAAAATTAATTAATTAGTTATAAAAATAAATTTCTTTTTCTTAAAATTTTCTTATGTCATTAGGATTGTAAAAATGTATTTTTCATATTTTTAGGGTTAATTTTGTATAAGTTTCACTTTTTATTTATTACGTTTACGTAATTTTTATTTAAACGTCAGTTTTTAGTTTTAAGTTTTAAACGTTCATCATTTTAAATATAGTGATAGCGTTTATTTAATAGGTTTTATCTTTTTTTAATTTTCTTTAATTTGCATTTAAGCCATTTTTAATTTGTTGGCTTTTTCCGTAGTTATAATATCATATCCAAATCCTTTTCCCGTTCAGATTCCTCGATCACTAAACGTTTGATAAATCATTGCACAACTCGCTGGGACATAACGACCCGGGGAAACACTATCCTCCTCAGATCTTCATTGATTTCGTGCTGAAGCTGTTTTAAGGTTTCTTACGCTTGCGTGAGAGAACTTGACGGTTTCTTGTACATCGACAACGTTGTGAAGGCTTCTCCGCCAAGTTGAAGGAGTTTGTTGACATAGTGCTTGAACTCTCGAGTAGGTGACTCGGGAGTGGAGTAGGCGAGGAAGGTGTCCTTGAACCGAACTACTATAAATCGGTTGTGTCATTTCTATCCCTTGCTTTACTTTATTTACTTGCATTATCGGAGATCTATACTTTCTCTTCATCCATACGAATTCACATAATATCGAATCTAAAGTTTTTGAAACTAACTTAAAATCGGCAAAACTATTCAACCCCCTTCTAGTTTTTCACATGCCAGCTGTTGAGTTTAGTGAAGTATTTAAGTGCCATTTATATAAATCCAAAAAAAAGGTTGGAACTTGATCATTAGAATTGGTATACAAGTTAAGACCAATAGATCAAATGCTAAACTAGAGCTCAGATTCATGAGTCATTTGTACATGGCTTCTAGCTTAATTTAATGCTAGGACATATATAGAGTATGCCGGTTGTTGAGTTTAGTAAAGTATTTAAGTACCATTTATATAAATCCAAAACTAAGGTTGGAACTTGATCATTAGAATTGGTATACAAGTTAAAAGACCAATAGAACAAATGCTAAACTTAACTAGAGCTCAAATTCATGAGTCATTTGTACATTGCTTATAGCTTAATCTAATGCTATGACATATAAAGAGTATGCTGGTTGTTGATTTTAGTCAAGTATTTAAGTACCATTTATATAAATCCAAAACTAAGGTTGGAACTTGATCATTTTGGTATACAAGTTAAGACCAATAGAACAAATGCTAAACTTGAGCTCAGATTCATGAGTCATTTGTACATGGCTTCTAACTTAATCTAACGCTATGACATATAAAGAGTATGCCGGTTGTTGAGTTTAGTCAAGTATTTAAGTACCATTTATATAAATCCAAAACTAAGGTTGGAACTTGATCATTGGAATTGGTAAACAAGTTAAGAGCAATAGAACAAATGCTAAACTTGAGCTCAGATTCATGAGTCATTTGTACATGGCTTCTAGCTTAATCTAACACTATGACATATAAGGGCATGACTGTTTGAGTATAACCTCAGAAAGTTCTCATTCCATACTTAGAATGTATGTTAAATTTTTATTTCTTCTTCTTTTTTTTACAATAAGAATGAGATACACCATTTATTTACTCGGATGTTCCAAGTGAGATAATGAAGAGAAGGATCCAGAATGCCATGGACTAGTCCCGATTTCTGCTGGCTCCACATAATCTGCAAATAAGTATATGATAGCTATGTGAACATCGAATGCACATACACTTATGAACTCTATAAATTATGGTACTTATACATAAGAATGTTATAGAAATTCAGACCTTTGCAAGAATTAGCCTCATCTAAAGGCGTTTCTGACGATGGAGACGATGGTGAAATGATTGTGACCGCCCTAGCATCAATCATCATAGCTACAACTTCTCTCATTGTAGGCCTATTCAGCGGAGATGGACTCGTGCAAAACAATGCTATCCTTAAAAAGAGAGACATCTCATCTGTTGTCTTTTTACAACTCAAATCTAACCTTCTATCAAATATATCAGAAACTGGCATCATCCCATTAATCGATCTTTTGACACATGTTACAAGATCCCCTCCCTGATCAATGGGTTGAACCGGAGGCTTACCAGTTACAAGCTCCAATAGAACCACTCCAAAACTGTAGATATCGCACTTCTCTGTTACTTTCATTGTATAAGCGTATTCTGAAAATTAACAAAGAAATATGAATATGTCAGAATTTTTGTCAAGTTTTTATAATTTACAAGTTTTCAAAGATTTATGACTGAATTTTACTTTTTAGGCCTGTTTCAATTGTATTGTTTTAGCTTACACATATGATTTAAAAAGCACCTAGTCACTTACGTGCTTAATTAAACATTCTTATTACATCCAAATAAAGCAAGAACCATATAAGCACTTATTAGCGATCCAAACAATTTAGAAGTGCATTTTTCTTTCAAAAAACGGAAGCCCGTAAGTACTTAAAATATGCATTCCCAAACATCTTGTTAGTACCTGGCGCAATGTAGCCATATGAACCAGCAACAGCGGACATTGATTTGGAATTAGGGAAGTCCATTAGCTTTGCTAAGCCAAAATCACCGACATGAGGCTGAAGCATTTTGTCTAACAATATGTTGTTGGATTTTATATCCCGGTGAACAATGTGAGGTCTACAGTCGTTATGGAGATAGCATAAACCTTCAGCTGCTCCACGCGCGATCTTATATCTGTCATCCCACTCAAGAATACGAGCATTATTCGTCCCATGAAGTAGTTCCCCTAGACTCCCATTTTCCATATACTCGTATAACAAAAGATTAGATTCCTGGTGGTAGCAAAAACCATAGAGTTTTACAATATTCTTGTGTCGGATTTTTCCAAGTGTTGATATTTCAGCAAGAAAGCTACGGTCAACAATCGTACCTCCACCACTCGACTTCAACTTTTTTACTGCCACCACATCACCATCAGCCATCACCGCCTTATACACCACTCCACAGGCTCCTTTACCGATCACAACGTCCTCAGAAAAATTATGAGTAGCTACAACAAGATCGTGATATTTAAAGCCTGCTTTTGGGAAGTAGTAATTATCCAACACATCACGTTTAACATGTGCTTCTTCTTCTTCTTCTTCAAGTGACGAACAAACTGGTTTTCGGTTCTTTAGAGCCCAACAGACACCCATGGCAAAAATCAAAGAAAAGAACCCGACTGTACCAGAAACGATGCTCACTACTTTATCCTTAGAGAATCCATCATGGAACCAATGAGAATGTTGACTGGATTGCGTAATTGAAGGTGGCAAACAGTGGTTTGAATCTGAAATGCAAAGCCCTTTGTTTCCAATAAAGTTGCTGGAATCCATCCTTTTAAAAATGGGAGTGTTTGGAACTGTCCCAAACAAGTTGTTGTTAGACAGGTTACAAACCAAGAGGCTCACTAACTGGCCTATTGATGCCGGAATTTCACCCACAAGTAGATTATCGTTCAAATATAGTGATTCCAACATTAATAAGTTTCCAAGATTCTGAGGTATTGTGCCTGAAAGAGCGTTATGGCTGATATTAAGTGAAATCTGGAGAGCCGAAAGTTGGCCAAGCTCAAAGGGGACATTACCCGATAAAGAATTACCACCCATTTGCAATTCCGTAAGACGGACCAGCTTTCCTAATGAATTTGGTATTGGTCCATTAATTCGGTTATCGGACAGCTTTAACAATTCAAGATTTACCAAATTGCCGATTTCTAATGGAACATACCCTGTAAACCAGTTTCTGCTAAGATCAAGTCTTTGGAGATTTAAGCAGTTCATTAGCTCATGAGGAATGTCTCCAGAAAGACGATTAGAAGAGACATTGAATGTAACAAGCTGTGCCAAGTTCCCGATTTCTGGAGGAATGTGACCGAAAAAGTAATTATCAGACAAGTGAAGCCTCTTCAAGTTCTTTAGTTGGCCTATTTCTTGGGGCAAAGGACCCGTGAAGTGGTTTTGGTGGAGTTCCAGAGCGGAAAGATTATAAAGATTGGAGAATTCAAGAGGGAGGCTACCAGTAAGCAAATTGTCTCCTAACATGAGTTGTATAAGAGATTTACATGATTTTAAACCATGTGGAATGTTGCCTGATAACTTATTAGACCCCAAGCTTAGAAACATTAGTTTCTGTGATTTGCAAAGATGTGGAGGTATGACTCCAACAAGATTATTCATGGAAAGATCGAGAACCGAGAGGTTACTACTAGCTCCTATCAATGGAGGGATACTCCCCTCAAGATGATTATCAAAAAGCTGAAAACTTTCCAAAAACGAAATGTTTTGAAATCCTAAAGGAATTTCACCTGTCAAGTTATTTATTGACAGGTCTAGTTTCCTAAGCACTTTCAAATTTGCAAGCTCCATTGGAATCTCACCTACCAAAAGGTTTTCAAAAAGATGAAGCAAACGGAGGTTTGGGATCTGACCCAACGTTTTAGGTATGACCCCGGTTAAACGGTTTTCAGAAAAATCTATTTCGACTAACTCTACACAATTGCCAAGTTCTTGTGGAATCGAACCGTTTAACTGGTTGGTATACAAGTACAACCTCTTGAGCTGTGTTAACTTACTAATTTCTTTTGGAATGCTTCCAGAGAAAGTGTTTGCATGAAGTGCAAGCAACTCCAAACGACTAAAGTTCCCTATATCAGGAGGAATCTCACCAGATAAAAGATTTTGCCAAAGGACCAAACTAGTCAGATTCTTAAGCTTTTGAAGCTCTTTAGGAAACGGACCACCTAAACTATTTTGTGCTAACCCAAAAACCTCCAAGTTTTTACATTCACTGACCTCACTAGGAATAGGACCCGATAAATAGTTGACACCCGCCCTGATTATCTTAAGTCTTTTCAGTTTACCAATGGACTTAGGAATCATCCCAGTGAGATTATTACTATAAACGACAAGCTCTTCTAATAAAGTCAATTTCCCAATGTCCTCCGGGATCACACCACTAAAATAATTCTCACACAGGGAAAGCACTCTAAGGGACAAAATTGTGGAAATTTGGGAAGGAAATTCATCACGGAACCTATTTGTGCAAAGGTCTAAAACCTCCAAATGTTGACATGATGCTAAACCATTAGGAATGACACCAGAAATGAAGTTTTGGGACACGTTTAATTCGGTTAGAAACGAAAGCTTACAAATGGTTGGTGATAAAGAGCCAGATAAATTTAAGCCATGAAGGTTTATGGAAGTTACCTTATAATCATTGTTACAACCAACACCAATCCAGTTACACGGATCCGAATCAGAATGATTCCATGTATAAAGATTTTTACTTGGATCAACCAAAGAAAGCTTGAACTCCAAAAGCACGCCACCCTCTTCATTAACCGAATTAACAAGGCCAAAAACCGATAACATAAACAATATCATCAAGGCCAGAACATACTTATCAAGATCAAGATTCTTCATTTTCAATGAGAAAAAGAAGAAAGAGTTTATTATAAGAAGCAAGGATACCAAGAAACTTTGGTCTGGTTTTAACAAGAGAAAAACATTATGGTAAAAGTGAAAGATGTAGTTATCAAAAATTTAACTGTGCCACAACGACAAATGGTTCGCATCAAGATCGAAAGAGACAACAAGTTTATGAAGAAAAGTATAGTGGAAAAAGGGTAGCCAAAATGCAACAACAAAAAGTGATTACAAGATTAGTATCTAACCAACTTTTACAAAGCTTTTGTTGATCATATCATTATAAGCACACACAAAAATAAAAGAACTTATACTCCAATAATCTTAATCATCAAAAGTGCATACAAAAGGGTTAATCCGTGACATGAATGAAAAGATGGGCTAGCAATAAATCAAAGTTGATAAGATAGAAAGAGAAGGAAAATAAAATACATGTATACATGTACATATACATAAATGGACACATTAAATTCCTATAAATTTGAGTGCCATTTTCTCACATTAAAGTGTGCATGACAGTGATTGCTAGCTATTGGTGGGTTGACAACAAGAATGATCATGGTTTATATAATTGCTTTTATACTGAAACAACATGTGAAAACATAGTGATGGATAGATAGAGACTAGACAGTTGAGTGAATTAGTTAAAGTTGAGATAACAATCTTCTCCGCCATTGTTGCTGGGCCTGACAATATGGACAATTGGGTCTTCATTTCTTCAATTTTTTGAAAATACTGGGGTCATAGGTTTGATGATTTGAGGTTATACTGTTGCTAGTGGAAATATGTGTTGGAATCTATATATGTGTATGTTAGACTTTATGTGTGCCATGTTTAGAAAACTTGGGTCCTTTGGATGCTTCTTTACAACTCAGATACGTGGTATATAATCTTTCTACTAAAGACTATATTATTATATTAACTACTTTTTATAGAAGGGTTTTATGAAAAGAAATATATAATATGTTTTCCATATCATGCAAGAAGATTTTTGTTGTTGTTTTTATTTGGCTTTTTTGGAGTATGAACTATTGAACCGGAAGTAAATGGAATCCAAGAATGTGGAAGTTGGAATCTTGATGGACTATTGGATGAATGGGTGGGCATTTTGCTTTTAGTTATTTGATTTACATTATTGTATCAGACTACCAATAACAAGACACAAAAAGAGACCAAATTGCATTGTCATATCAGCGTTAACTTAGCTTTCTTTCCTTTATGCCAAACACAGACCAAACACCCATAATGGTGACCGCACATATGACCGTTTGACGTCTTCTTGTATACTTCCTGGCCGGTCGACGGCTTCTCGTATATTTCCTTTTGACGAGTGCATCCTCCTCGTCTTGAACGGGTTGGGATGTACCTTACGAACCTTGAGCCGAAAAAAGTTAAGAAGGTTGACCAAATAACGGATCAAAATCCTCATCAAGATCTAAATTGTTGACCGGAGAAAAAGGTTGAGATTGGTACGGTGGTGATGACATGTCTAGACGACACCCGTATTGTTGGTTAGACACTTGGTGCATTTGATTTTGTTGTTGTTGGTTAAATGATTGGTGCATTTGGTTTTGTATTGTTGGTTAAATGATTGGTGCATTTGGTTTTGTTGTTGTTGGAATGGAGGAGAAAACGGATTATTTGTGTAAATAGAAGGTTGATGCATTGATTGGTATGTGAAACTAGCCGGATGAAAATTAATCGGTGGTGATTGCCCAGTTTACATAAAATTGGGGTCGGTTGTTGGAACGTTTTGTTGTCATCAGGATTTAGGTGTTTTGTTTTTTGGAGTTTTGGGAGACATTTTTTAGTTGGTAATAGTTGGTAGTTGTAGAAGAGAGTGTATGAAAAAAAGAGAAGATGAAGTTGGTTTAAAAATTGAAAACCCAAACACCCCAACATTCAAATTAAGTAGCCAACGGCTACTTTTTCCTCTTCATTTCTATGGTCGTCTAGCAGACCAGAACAATGAAAAACAAAAGGGGGACGCGTTGTTTTTGCGAAGTAGAGAGGGACGATCTCCTATGGGAGGCGGCCAACGATATAGTCTCATTACGACCAATCTTAATGAGAAATTGTTGCTCAACTTTCGGTGCGTGTTTTAACATAAAACTTTACTATACAATAAAAAGATTTAGCTTTTCTTTTAAGTTAGACAAAAGATCGGTGAAGAACAAGTTTTGCTAAAGAACAAAGCGCTCCATCTCAACCACCCATCCAACTTCAATCCAACAGATAGATTAATTGGCATTTTATTTTAATTATTAACCGAATGGCATTTTAATAATTTTACTAGCTTAATAACTCAATCTCAGGGGTTGGGTCACTTCTCATTCATTTACACATCCAATCCAGATCAAATTGAATTGGTACAGTGAGATCGAATTGAATCGGAGATCTCTCAAATCCGTACATCTAACACATCTGATTGTCATTCTTAGGTATTTACGTATTCGTGAGTTAATTTATATGATTATGTAGCTACTTTCGTATAAAATATTAGGTGTTGTTGTGGAGATTTATGATATTATAGTGCGATAGATGTGAATTAGGTGTTATGTGTCGTTATGGTTTGAAGCTCGGGTTGTGCGAAAGGTGTTTGACGAAATGTTGATTAGAGAAATGCTTAGTTCATGACTTGTCTTTTGAGCCTGCAAGATATTTTGTATTAATCATACAATTTAGGAGTACCATCGAGATAACATGTATGTTCTCATTTTATTTTGGCTTGGCATTATAACTTTCAAAATGGACCAACACATTGATGTGAGTTTATAATGTATAACACTACCATTTAAGGATGGTGGTTTACGAATATACTAACATCTTTGGAATCGATGTAAGCATTAGGCGTAGTCTAGATTCTCGGTTTAAGAAGAATGGGTAAGTATATCATGAGTCCTTAGGATGGTCGATGGTTCGTGAGATATAAGAAGAATGGATAAGTATAACACCATCGGCTCCCAACATATGCCATGAGTCCTATCTAAAACATCCCTGATAAACTACTCATACACCATTTGAGTTATGATCACCACTAGTTTCCGACAGATATGAGGCATATTTTATTATGTTCATTAAATTTATTTTTTGTGCTCTTGCTTCCAAATTTGTGATCTATGTTTCTTCTAGGAAATACCTGAGATACATTAATTATTTACCACCTATACAGAGACAAAATAAACTCCCCTGTTTGAAAGGACTAGAACACGGGTATTAGGAGGCTATAGGAGCTCATAAGTAAAAGAGGGTAGTAGTCAACCTGATAGGCGATGTTAGGCGTTATTGCTGATGTTTTTCAGAAATTCGATAAGGACCATTTTTCTTCTTCTTTAACTTAAGTGTCAACTGGAAATCTTAATATTATACCTTATATACGAATATTTTGTTTTTATGATACTTATGAGATTTACAGTGTAACAATGATTAGGTATTCGGTTTCGAGAAATGAAGTAGATTAACTAGGCTCCCTATAGTCACTTATATTTAATGCACAAGTATTTAGTGAGTAAGTTGACAGAGCATGTAAGAGCTTATATTTAATGCACAAGTATTTAGTCATCTTGTTTGACGTCTGTTTATCTCGCTTATCTTCAAAGTTGTATTCAGTTGTAATAAGTTTATACCTTTGCTATGCTACTTTTAGAACCAACTCTACATTTTAGAATATTTCCAATGTGGTCACATACTCTAAACCTGTTAGCTGCGAGTCAATATTAATATTGAAGAACCATAAAATTGCATTTCAAAACCTGTTGACCTGACAATTTATTTGACATCAACTAGTGAGGTTTATATGTTGTACTTTCACTTGTGATTCTTTTACTTATTTTCAGAACCTGTTGACCCGAGGATAAACTCAATCATGTGACCAACATCCCTAGGGATACAGGTGAGCTTCCTTTAGGCTTTGCTTCCAAGCTTCGTGTTAGCATTTTTAGGATGCGACAGAGTCTTCATTTATCAATCTGTTACTACGTCTATTACTACATACCAAACAACATCTGTTTTGTGAAATTAAGTAAAATCACAAGTGATTTATTCAGAATCACATGTGATTTTCTTAACCATTCTCATGTGTTTTTTAACATATCACATGTGTTTTGTTTTAAATCACATGTGATTTGTTCAGAATCACATGTGATTTTGTAGTATAACTTTAAGTAATCACTTAAAACTACATGTTATTAACTACATATTTGTATGTAGCTATCTACACGTCTTGCTTAAAAAAAGTTGAAGAAAAGCCTAAGCCGAAGGCTGAGTCTAAGCCTATTCAGAGAAAAATGATGTTATTAGATTCTGAAGAAGATTCTGGAAGTGATGAGAGTAAGAAGGTGTCAAAAAAATTCAAGGGGAAGATGATTAGGTTTTAGGTACTTTATGTGTTAGGCTATTCAACTTATAAAGTCGTTATCACCGAATGTAATTGCATGATTAGATGTTAGGTACTTTATGTACGTACGAGTGATGATTTATGTCAATTTCTTCATTTTATTAAGTTTAGATGTTGATGGTAGTCTTTCGGTAATTACGAATCTCGATGGTAGTCTTTTTGTAAAACTGATGGTAATATCTTATTATAAGTATGAAATGGATTTTTACATGCCATTTTGCTGAATGTTTAACATCTGTATTCTTATTATTTATTTAATTTTTGTTGCTAAATGTTTGATGGTTGTAGCCTACGAAAGTTTTTTTTTTATCTAGATCACATGTGATTGTTTCACAAATCACATGTGATTTGTTTCACCAATCACATGTGATTTGTCCCTAAAGTAGATGATTTATTCAAAAATCACATGTGATTTGTTCAAACCACACATGACTTAGCGATGTAACTTTTCAAAATTTACTAGAACATCAAACAAAAAATATTCAATTAAATAAAAATAATGAAAAATCACATGTGATTTGTTCAGCTACATCAATTCTCGTCTCTTGTTCACCTGCATCCACCTTTGTTTCGAGCCCCTTGTGGATTATTGACCTTATGTTGCTTTCAACAGAATCAGTTTCTTGAAAGGCGAATCCCGAACCTTGTCCTCCAATGGCAATTCCAAAACCTCCATATCACCATCTAATGAACACGTATCATCTTTCTCATCCTAAGCACACCCAAAACAAACAAAAAAACATTAACAAACATTTCATCAAACACCTGGCAGACACATTATATAAATTAATGTAAACAAAGTTTTAGCCTGATTCACCCCTTTCTTCCCCTTCTTTAACCGCATATCACACAATTCATTAAAAAAATTGTACAAAAAAAAGATAATAAAAAGGTGTAAGAATTTGGAAATTACCAGAAGATAAGTCGAAAACGGAGATGGAATGCCAATCGGGATTCGAACGGTTACGAAGATGGTAACTGCTAATACTAGGGTGTCCACGAGAGATGTTACAATTTGGGTGACAACCAACTCACAAGATTTGTTCTTGATTTTTGGGATGAAGACGATGATTCGTTTAAGTACTGTAAAAGATGGTATTTTTTGCTTTTATAATGGACAAATTTATCCTTTATGTGTGATTGGCTTATTTGATCACAACCATTAGATGAAAGTGAAATGGAGGGCCACGATTGGCTAATTTGTTCTTTAGAGAAGGTGTGGTTGTAGTGGATGTCACCTCATTTACTGATAAGAGGTTTTTACATGTTTTTAAGTAAAAAGGAAATTTCTAAAACAAGGACAAAACATTTGTCATAAACACGTATATATCAAAAAAGCATATTAGTTTGTACAAATTATGTATGGTCTAGTCCGACGTGCTTATGTGGTTTGGTTTCCTCAGTCTAGTCCAAGACAGACATTCATGAATTGTTCGGTAAAATATCCATTTATATTCGTTTACTTATTAAATGAACGAACATGAACAATAATTTACGTTCGTTTAGTTAAATGAACGGACATGAATAAAAGTCTTGTTTGTTCGTTTATTTTCGTGAGCGTCCAATTATGCATTTGTTAACGTTCATTTCACATTCGTTTAACGTTCGTATATCGTATATTTTTTATATCACTTTAAAATTGGTTTATTTAAACAAAGCAATACTTATGAAACACATTTTTATGTATATTTTTGAAAATTTTATGTTTACTAGTCTACTGTATGTTCGCTCGTTTATGTTCGTTTAAATATCTTATTGAAA
Source organism: Chrysanthemum lavandulifolium (assembly GCA_022545495.1). Classification (NCBI taxonomy): domain Eukaryota; kingdom Viridiplantae; phylum Streptophyta; class Magnoliopsida; order Asterales; family Asteraceae; genus Chrysanthemum; species Chrysanthemum lavandulifolium. Next base: position 84,346,636 of record CM040238.1, on the reverse strand, counting down.
GAACATAAACGAACATGAACAACCTTAGTTTCTTAATAAACGAACATGAACAAGAAAATTCGTCTTTTTAAACGATCACGTTCATTTATTTGTCCGGTTAAAAGGAGACTTATTATGGTTACCAATCAAGATGAGACTTCTAACACATAACATAATAAGTAAATGGCAACCAAATTGAAATCTTCATTATTCATTATGTAAAATTGACCATGATTCTCATATGAACTCCTTTCTTCTAATATAGCTTTGCTAAGAAGGTGTGAAGTACTGATGAGTGTCTAAATACTCATCATTTTTGTATAATCTAAACCGCAAAATCATCTCGAAAACACTCGTAAACACATCAAAATGATCAAATTATCACAAATCGTTGTTTTATGTGTTTTAAATGCAAAATATCAAAATCGATGAAAATGTATCAAGCTTGCAAAATTGGCGCTTTAGTCCCCAAGTTTTAAAAGTTGTCAAATCTAGTCCCTGAATTCAAAATGTGGAAATTTATCATTCAAGGTCCCTGAAGTATTCTAAGTTGTTTAAAATGATCCTTGAATGATTCTTTGGTCAATTGGCGAAAGGTCCTCAAACTTTGAAATTTTGCAAAATTAGTCCTTGGACTTTTAAAAATGGATTTTATGCAAAAGGGCCCTTGTATTATCAATGTGTGGCAAATTTGGTCCTTGTGAGAAGTTTGGAATAATGGCACTTTCAGTCCTTGAAGTTTGGCAATTTGCATTTTGGTCCTTGTTTATCACTTAAACCAAACGGACACCTTATAAAAACAAGCCCAATCCAAATCCAATACACAAGCCCAACCTTTGACCCTTTACCCTTGAGCCCTGTGTCACAATCCATTCGACCCAAAGAAACCAATTTTGACCCCCATGTTATTAAGTCAGGTCAAAGAAAGTCAAACCAGAGAAAAACGCGCCCAAGAAACCAAACATCAGAGCTCCTCTCCTCCAAGCCTGAATCTCCAATACCAGCCATGGTTTTACCACTTTTTCAACTTCCCCTCCATGCTATGTCCCCTCCTCACCCTCTAAACAACAAAAGCTTTAATTAACTCAACCAAATCCATTAAAGCTCAAACCTGCTCATAGAAATTTTTGGCGCCAAATATCCACTTGGACGGTTCTGATTATTTTGAGTGATCCAAGGGCTAAGATGTGGTGGGATAGATTCAGAGTACATCAAGGATGCAAGAAAGTCTATAAAGGAGAGAGAGTTGCATTGAAAAAAGATCTATCTAGTGTAATTTAAGTTTTTATTGTCGATTTTAAGCATTTTCAAGTTTAAGTGTATGTTTTATCTTCAAACTCAGATTTTAAGTTTTCATGCTATAATAAAGCTTCGTGAATCATCAATTTGATTACAAGTTCCATTACGTTTATGCAAAATCTCATATTTATGCAAAATTTCATTAATGGTCAAATGTTGTTAAGCAAGTGTTAGTATGGACTCTTAAGCTCATGTAAGCTCTAGAAAGCTTAAGCAAGCTTTTAGAAACTCTAAAATTCAGTTTAGCTTCAAAATGTAAAATTCACCAAAATCCAAATAATTAGTGAAAAATAAAAAGGGTTCCATGGAAGTGTTCACAATTTGGAGCAAGGTGTATTATGGATGGCCTTGGGATTAGTAGCTTAGTGGTAAGTTTATAGGGTGCTCATTGGTCTTGGTTCTCGGCCCAAGCTTGGAAGCATTTGTAAGCTTTTGATAAATTTGGCATTTCAACGTTGTAATTGATCATTAGCTTTTATTTCTTTCTTATTGTTAATTAGATATAGTTAAGTGAGTTTAAGCTTTAAATCGGTTTGTTGTTCCTAAAATTTGTAGTTTATAAAATTTCCTTTTAATACCAAAATTGCATTTTAGTCATTTTGAGTTTTAGGTTGTAAGGGTTGTTGTTTTAAGCTTAATTGGTCTTAATTAATAATAATATAGTCTTCAATCAAGTTTATAGTCTAATTTTGCAAGTTGCTTTGTAAAAATTTCATAACAGTCATCTATAGGGGTGTTTGGTTTATTGTGTTCAAAGGTTCTTTGGTCTTTATCTTTGTTGGAAATCTGTCTAAATAGGTCTAAATAACTAAGCTCAGTCAAAGAAACAAGTCCTTGACAGCAAAAAGTCAAAAATTCTTCAAATCCTTATTGTGCAGTCACTGTTGGAGTTTTTAAGATCAAGGATCTTGATTTTGTGTTTAAAAGTTGTTACTTTTGATCAAATCAGTCTTATATCACCTTAACATAACATAATTAGTGCTTAGGATTAGTTTAAATTTCATTCTAGTCAACTATTCTAGTTTTTAAGAAAGTCAAATTTCACCCTAGGTCGTTTTTGATTAAAATAGATCTTTTCAGTGTAAGTTTAATACTGAGTTTGAGCTTATAAGCTCTTGGGATATTAAAGTCTAGTTGGTATAGAAAATACAAAATGCTAGTTCTCTATTTCTCGATCTTTTAAGTGCTTATTCAATTGCTTTTGTGGACACCTTATCTCGTATATCCGTCTGTGCCATGTGGTTAAGCCCAAATTGATAAGCTTGCATTGAGCTTATTAGTGCTTCAAATCTTGTGTTCTCTAGTTCTTTGAAAGCCAACTCGCCATCTTGAAGTATCAAGTTTGGTTTTTCATTTTGAGCTTGTTAGCTAGGTCGCTAAGGGCTTAAAGTTTGTCCCAGTTTGCTTTTTCATCACAAATAGCCAAAGTGCTTATTGGCTTATTAGAGCTTTTCGGTTTAAGTGTTTGTGTCTTTTAGCTTCTAGTTAGTTGCTCTAGCTTATTTTCATATCATTCTAGCTTTTGTTTCAGTGTACAAGCTTGTTTGAGCTTATTACACCCAAATAAGCTAGTTTAGGCCACTGTTGGATCATAAGCTCATCAAAACTGCTTATTTGTGTTTTGTAAATTTTTTATCTTTATTAAAGTTTCATATTATTAGTATATAAGTAGTTTTCAAAAAGAAAATTCAGAAAAACATCAATATAAAAATAGTGATAGCGTTTATTTAATATTTTTTAGCTTTTTGATTTTTCTTTTCATCTTATTAATAAGCAAATCTTGTTTTCTCTTTTCTTAGGTTTCGTCATCATATAGGATTTTTAGAAAAGTTTGATTTTTCTCTATCTTTTAGTATTTATTATAATTTTAAATAGTTAAAATAGTAATTAATTAGTAATAAATATTTAAAAGCATAAAAATATCTTTTCTGTTTTAAAATTAGTTTTATCATATTTTAGATTTTTCAAAGTTTAAATTTTATTTTTCCAAGTTTATTTTGTATTTTCTAGTATTTAAGTGTATTTTAAATAGTTATTAATTAGTAATAATTATATAAAAGTGTAATAAATATATTTTAGTTTTAAAATTAGTTTTATAATATTTTAGATTTTCTCAATCATAATTTTATTTTTCTAGCCTTATTTTGTATTTTCTTCTATTTTAGGTTATTTTTAAATAGTTAAAATAGCTTTTAATTAACAATAATTAATTAAATAGTTATAAAAATAATTTTCTTTTTCTAATAATTTTATTTTATTTTAGGATTCCAAAATGTTATTTTCATATTTTTAGGCCTTTTATTTCTTAGTTTTCACTTTTTATTTTGTGCAGATCGTAGTTTTAAAACTCACGCGTACGTTTCTTTCTTCGATTGTTGTGCTTTCCAATTACGTGTCCAATTCTATTCCAATCAATCAAGAGTGTAATTTCTAATCAAAACCTTTGCGATCACTATCCTTAGTGATCATTCCATCTTCTGAGTTTGTTTTAAACACACCATTGAGTCTCCTTGGGACTTAACGACCCGGGAATTCAATCTATTCTCCAGGACTTCATTGCATTTGTGTTTAAGCTGTTTTAAGTATGTTTGACTTGACGGTTTTGCAAAGATCAAATTTTGGCGCCCACGGGAGGCTTTAGCGTGTGTTTAGCCATTTTCGGATCCATTGTTGCACATACCCAACATTTGTAAAAAGTTTTTGTAAAGTTATAAGAAAATCAAAAGTTCATTAGCACTTTTCCTAAAGTGTTAAAACACCAAAAATATAAAACAACAAAACAATCGAACGTTTTCTATTTTGTATTCTCTTTTAAGGTGATTCTTGAAGAGATACGATTTGGTTAAACGGACGATAACAAAATATTGTCCAAAAGTTTTTAAACCCATCTCGCACAAATCTTACCTACGTCTTTTCGGTGGTACTTAAAATATACATAAAAATCAACCACCGCAAATCAAGGCACAGGCACTACCTAACGGGGTGCGACCATTAATAAGTTCCCGAACATCGATTTAAAACTTGCCTTTGTGTCACTTGTGATTTGGTGTACCTTTTTCAAAAAGCCATTTCATTTGTGATTATTGGTTAAGTTCACTTGTGTTTTGCCTCATTTGTTTTGAAAATTGGTTTTATACATAGTGCATGCGCACTCGTTCTTCCAGTTCTACAAGTCCACTTTTTCGAACTTGGAAACATTCCTCGCAGACGTAGAGGACGTTCGGCTCCTTCACCGTGATCGAGGAACGTCTACCACCACCACCTCCGTCGAAATGGCGGAAGACAAACCCATGAATGAGCTTCTCCAAGCACCCATCGAGGGTTACGGAGATGCCATTGTTGTTCCAACCATCGTGGGTCGACACTTTCGAGCTTAAAACCGGTTGCTCAATCTAGTAACCCAAAGCCAATTCTATGGTTTTGAGCGGGATGATCCTCATGCACACATTCGATGGTTTAACAAGATAGCATCTACCATCAAGTACAAGAATGTCCCACACGGCTATCAAGCTTCTTCATTCCCATTTTCTGTAGGACAAGCCGGAATTGGCGAGAAACAACCCCTCGTTCTATAGAGACATGGGAAGATCTTGTCACCAAGTTCGTTAATCTAGTTCTATCCTCCATCCCGAACCACAAGTCTTAAGAATGAGATAATGAAATTTTCTCGTAGATTTGATGAATCATTCGGGAGGCATGGGATCGTTACAAAGAGTTGCTTCGCAAGTGTCCGCATCATGGTTTTACCGAGTTAATGCAAATGGATACTTTCTACAATGGTCTCAATCAGGCTAATCAAGACTCTTTGAATGCCTCCGTGGAGGTATTTCTGAGCAAGACCACCAAAGAGGCCTTGCGGATCATTGAGAACAAATCTCGTGTCCGTCCTTTCGAGCAAAGACATATCGCCTAATGTCGGACCTTCTTCTTCTTCATCCCCGTGAGTACATCTAGCACCGATGCTAAGATTGATAAACTCACGAGACATTGTTCGAGCTTTGGTTCTTGCTAACCGAAGAAAGTCTCCTTCACTCAGCCACCAACACATGTCAAGTGAAGAAAGTTGAGAGTTGTGTCACTTGTGGTGGTCCTCATGCTTACTACAATTGTACCGCCACCGATGGTAGTCCTTTTGAGGCCAATGCTTTAGCCGGTAGTTCACAAAGAAGGAGGTAATCAATACCGTCCTCAAAATGAACCACACTACCGTGCTAACACTAATCGTGCACCACCCGGTTTCAACCAAAATCACAACATGCAAAACCGAATCGAACCAACCAAGAATGAACCAAGGTTATCAAAACCAAGGTAATTTCTATCCTGGACCCAATCAAGGTTTCCAACATCAAGGAAACCCTCATCAAAACAATTTCAATCGAGGGAATCAATTTCATGGGAATATGAATCCTAATCAAGGGAATTTTGGCTATAATCAAAACATACGGCCTCAAATTGTCCCTCCAGCTCCTCCGTCATTACTCCTCCGGGACCATCATCCGATGAGTTATCAAGCGCTTTATGAAATCCCAAGATGAGATGAACAGGTTGTTGGTCGGTCGATTGTCGATCCGAAGAAGTCTTTAAATGATCGACCCTCGGGCTCGTGTACTTTACCGAGCAACACGATCGCTAACCCGAGGGGCGATGCCAAGGCGATCACAACCAAGTGGTGTTTCATACATCGGACCTACTATTCCTACTACCTCTTCTTCTTCTCTCCCTAAGGTAGTGGACGGTGAACCGAGGACACACAATGGACCCACGACTCCAATGCCTCCTCCACCGGTGCCAATGAGTCAAGTTACCAAGGAAACAACGGACAAAGTGCATTATTCAAGTCCACGGCATCACGACACGTCCAACCTTCTGTAGTCCAACCTCAAGTGGTCCGAAACCCAAGTCAAATCAAGGAGTTGTATTTGAACCTCCGTAGCTCTGCTGAGAATCGAATCCAAATCTTCTATTCCTTACCCATCACGCTTAAACGAGCAAAGCTCCGAGAAAGCTAGTCATCAAATGGATAAATTTTTCCAAATTTTCCAAGAGTTACACTTTGACATAAGCTTGCGGATGCTATCATGTCGATGCCCAAGTTCGCATCAACTCTCAAGCACATGTTAAGCAATAAGGAAAAGTCGTTTGAAATGGCTAAGACTCCTCTTAACGAGAACTCGCTCGTGATTATTCAAGAAGCTTCTGAAAAGCTTGGAGATCCGGGAAATTTCTCTTACCTTGTGTATTCCGTGGATGGTTGAATGCTTTGCCCTAGCGGATCTTGGTGCAAGCATTAATCTTATGCCATATTCGGTGTGGAAGAAACTCTCTCTTCGGAACTCACTCCTACATGCATGACTCGAGCTTGCAGATCGTTCCATATCCCGTCCTCTTGGCATTGCCGAGGACGTTTTTGAAAGTAGGAAAGTTCCATTTCACGGTGACTTCGTGGTTGTTGATTTTGATGCCGATCATCGGGTTCCTCTCATTGTTGGTCGAGGATTCCTAAGAACGGGCCGTGCTCTCATAGATGTATTTGAGCAGAAATCACATTGCGTGTTGGTAATGAAGTCACACCTTCAACCTTGACCAAACTTCGAGGTACTCCGCAAATTATGATTCGAATCGGTTAACCGAATAGATATCATTGATGTTGCTTCCGACGAGTACTCAAGAAGTTCTTGGTTATTCTCATAATTCCGTGAGTGGGATTCCACCACATCTTCTCGACCTATCATAGCCAATTTACTCCTTCTCTCACTCCGCTTGAGGAAGCGACTTCATCTTAGATGAGATTGAAGCATATTTGGCTAGTGATTCTGCACTTGGGAAATTGATCACGCCCAATTGATATTGAGGGGACATACTTTATTGAGAAGTCGCTCAATGATGATCCATCATCAACCCTCATCCTAGTGATTCAATCCCGGATGAGATTAGTCAAAATGAGATTAACTGGAGGAGATATTCTTCTTGAGAAATTGTCAACTGACACTTCTCTTCCTCTCCCTCCCATCAAACTTCATAATAAGGAAGTCAATTCGGTTGAGAAAACCAAGAATTTCTGAGGTTGAGCTTAAGGACTTACCTCCTCATCTTGAGTATGCATTTCTTGAAGGTGATGATAAATTACCCGTCATTATTGCTCGAGATTTGAGTAACGATGAAAAAGTCGCCTCATTAAAATCTTGAAGTCACACAAGCAAGCAATTGCTTGGAAACTCTCCGACATCAAAGGTATAAACCCCGAGTTTTGTACCCATAAAATCTTGATGGAGGATGACTTTAAACCAGCAGCTCAACATCGAGACGAGTGAATCCAAAATCCATGATGTTATTAAACAAGAGGTTATCAAACTTCTTGATGCGTGATTGATTTACCCGATCTCGCAGGTCCTTGGTCACCCAATTCATTGTGTCCCGAAAAAGGGTGGCATTATCTGTTATCACAATGAAGATAACGAGTTAATTCCAACTCGATTGGTTACGGATGGCGTGTTTGCATCGACTATCGTAAGTTGAATGACGCCACCCGTAAAGACCATTTTCCTCTACCCTTCATGGACCGATGCTTGAGAGATTAGCGTGGAATGAGTACTATTGCTTCCTTGATGGTTTCTCTCGGTTACTTTCAGATCCCTATTGATCCACGGGATCAAGAGAAAACCACATTCACTTGCCCATACGGAACTTTTGCCTACAAACGTATGCCTTTTGGCTTATGTAATGCTCCCCGCACGCTCCAACGATGTATGATGGCCATATTCCACGACATGATCGGGAAACAATGGAAGTGTTTATGGATGACTTCTCGGTCATTGGGGATTCTTTTCAATCATGTCTCTCCCATTTAGAAAAAATGCTTCAAAGGTGTGAAGACACCAATCTTTGTCTAAAGCGGGAGAAGAGCCACTTTATGGTCAAAGAAGGCATTGTCCTTGGCCATAAGATTTCTAAGAACGGATTGAGGTAGATAGAGCAAAGTTGATGTCATTGCTAAGTCGCCTCATCCTACTACCGTCAAGGGTATTAGGAGTTTTTGGGTCATGCCGGTTTCTATCGTAGATTCATACAAGATTTTTCCAAAATCGCCCTACCAATGACCCATCTTCTTGAAAAGGATGCTCCTTTATCTTCTCACCCGAGTGCATCGTAGCTTTTGAAACATTGAAGAAAAAGCCATCAAGCACCCATTCTCGTTGCTCCCGACGGGACTTGCCTTTTGAGCTCATGTGCGATGCAAGTGATTTTGCTATCGGTGCAATTCTAGGGTAACGAAGAAATAAGCATTTTCACCTATTCACTACGCAAGCAAAACTATGATCGAGGCTCAAACTCATTACACCACCACGTAAAAAGAGCTATTAGCCGTGGTGTATGCATTTGAGAAGTTTCACCATACTTAATCTTGACCAAATGCGAGTGTATACGGATCACTCGGCTCTTAAATATCTCTTTGCAAAACAAGATGCAAAGTCGAGATTGCTTCGTTGGATTCTCCTCCTCCAAGAATTTGATATCATTATACGTGATAAAAAGGAGCCGAGAATCTAGTCACGATCATCTCGTCTGATTAGAAAACCCTCACCAAGATGTCTTCGAGAAAAAGGAAATAAATGAAACATTTCCTCTCGAGACACTCAATGCGGTTTCTTTTCGTGGAAATTCTACCACCCCATGGTTTGTCGACTTTGCAAATTACCATGGAAACTTCATTGTGAAAGGGATGTCGACCCAGAAGAACAAATTCTTCAAAGATGTTAAACATTATTTCGGGACGACCCTTTCTTGTTCAAAATCTGTGCGGATCAAGTCATCCGACGGTGTGTTTATGGACGTGAAGCTATTGACATTCTCACACTTGCCATCTTTGGACCCACGGGGCCATCATAGTCCAAACTACACCGCCAAAAGGTGTTTGATTCCGGTTCTATTGGCCCACAATCTATAAGGATGCCCACGAATTTGTCAAAGCTCGTGACGCTTGTCGGTGTCATGGTAATATCTCTCAAAGGAATGAAATGCCACAAAATGCCATTCAAGTTTGTGAGATATTTGACATATGGGGTATTGATTTTATGGGGCCATTTCCTTCGTCTCGTGGTAACAAGTACATACGTGGTCGTTGACTATCTGTCAAAATGGGTTGAAGCAAAAGCTTTACCCACCAATGATGCCCGAGTAGTTGTGAAGTTTTGAAATCTCTGTTTGCCGTGTTTGGAACTCCGAGAGCGATAATCGATGATCGTGGTACACATTTTCGCAATGACCAATTTGAAAGAGTCATGCAAAGTATGGTGTTACCCACCGTCTCTCCATCGCATACCACCCCAAACAAGTGGGCGGTGGAAGTTTCAAACCGTGGTCTTAAAAGGATTCTTGAAAGGACGATGGCGAAAATCGTGCATCCCGGTCGGATAAGCTAGATGACACACTCACGGGCCTTCCGTGCGATTTACAAAACACCCATCGGTGTACTCCATACAAGCTAGTGTACGGAAGGCATGTCATCTTCCGATCGAGTTAGAGCACAAGGCATCTTGGGCCTTGAAGCATGCTAATTTCGACATACGATATAAATAGGTGATCATAGAAAAGTTCAAATGAATGAATTAAATGAACTTCGTGATCAAGCTTACGAGAACTCTTTGATCTACAAGCAAAGACAAAGAAGATTCATGACTCCAAGATCAAAACCGCGTTTTCAACGTTGGTGATCGAGTCCTTCTTTTCAATTCCAGATTGAAGATTTTCTCGGAAAGCTCAAGTCCCATTGGTCCGCCCATTCACTATCGCTAAGGTTTATCCTTATGGTACCATTGAGTTATCTCAACCCGATGGTCCTAATTTTAAAGTGAATGGTCATCGAGTTAAGCATTACTTTGAGAGGACATTCCCCGTGGTTGTCCCGGATTTACAAACATTCCCCATGAACCAATGAATGCGGGATCGAGTCAAGCTAGTGACTCGGTAATCAAAAATATTAGCACGCACCATATGGGTTTTCACCCATAATTGCATCTTCTACCACCCTAGTGTGGGGAGTTTCCCACCGTTGTATATTCTCATTCTTTAAAAAAAAAAAAAAAAAAAAAAAAAAAAAATCTTCTAAATAAATGGTCGTAGTATTTCCCTTTACGTTCTTTGTTTCGGCATAACCGCGGTACTTTGAATATTGAGGGCAATATTCATTTCTAAGTGGGGAATTCTCACGAATTTCATATATTATCTACCCAATTCCCCATTTTTGGCCAAATTTTTTTGGAGTAAGTGTTTTACACTTTCTCATTTGGTTATCGATCCGCCATGTCTCAGAAGACAAAAGGATTGGCTAATCCAGAGCAAACGGCTCTTGGTAAAGATTTCTCAAATCCGCTTATATGGCTTGCAATTTGCCCAAAATTGTATGGTTCCTCGCCCCCATCATCCTCAAAAGATAATGAGTTGGCTAGCCCGCAAGGTTATGGCTTGTGGTAAAGGCGATGGAAAATCCATAAGCGGTATTCACTCACCAAAGATAATCCCGATAATTTATCTAAGAGTTGGCTAGTCCGTAAGGGTACGGCTCGGTAAAGACACATCAAATCCGTTATATGGTTTATGATTTGCCAATAAATCATCTGGTTATCGTTGTGCCAAGGTTCTTACTTGAATCAAAACAATTGGCTACCCGTAAGTGATGGCTTTTGGTAAAGAGATAAAATCCGTCAAGTTTTCTCAAATCATTGCTAGGGACTAGCAATATCTCGATGTGGGGATTGATGAGTGTCTAAATACTCATCATTTTGTATAATCTAAACGCAAAATCATCTCGAAAACACTCGAAACACATCAAAATGATCAAATTATCACAAATCGTGTTTTATGTGTTTTAAATGCAAAATATCAAAATCGATGAAAATGTATCAAGTTTGCAAAATTGGCGCTTTAGTCCCCAAGTTTTAAAAGTTGTCAAATCTAGTCCTCGAATTCAAAATGTGGAAATTTATCATTCAAGGTCCTCAAGTATTCTAAGTTGTTTAAAATGATCCTTGAATGATTCTTTGGTCAATTGGCAAGAAAGGTCCTCAAACTTTGAAATTTTGCAAAATTAGTCCTTGGACTTTTAAAAATGGATTTTATGCAAAAAGGGCCCTTGTATTATCAATGTGTGGCAAATTTGGTCCTTGTGAGAAGTTTGGAATAATGGCACTTTCAGTCCTTGAAGTTTGGCAAATTTGCATTTTTGGTCCTTGTTTATCACTTAAACCAAACGGACACCTTATAAAAACAAGCCCAATCCAAATCCAATACACAAGCCCAACCTTTGACCCTTTACCCTTGAGCCCCAGGTCACAATCCATTCTGACCCCAGCCAAACCAATTTTGACCCCCCCATGTTATTAAGTTGTGGTCAAAGAAAGTCAAACCAGAAAAAACGCGCCCAAGAAACCAGACACTGTAGCTCCCTCTCCTCCAAGCCTGAATCTCCAATACCAGCCATGGTTTTACCACTTTTTCAACTTCCCCTCCATGCTATGTCCCCTCCTCACCCTCTAAACAACAAAAGCTTTAATTAACTCAACCAAATCCATTAAAGCTCAAACCTGCTCATAGAAATTTTTGGCGCCAAATATCCACTTGACGGTTCGATTATTTTGAGTGATCCAAGGGCTAAGATGTGGTGGGATAGATTCGAGTACATCAAGGATGCAAGAAAGTCTATAAAGGAGAGAGTTGCATTGAAAAGATCTATCTAGTGTAATTTAAGTTTTATTGTCGATTTTAAGCATTTTCAAGTTTAAGTGTATGTTTTATCTTCAAACTCGTATTTTAAGTTTTCATGCTATAATAAAGCTTACGTGAATCATCAATTTCGATTACAAGTTCCATTACGTTTATGCAAAATCTCATATTTATGCAAAATTTCATTAATGGTCAAATGTTGTTAAGCAAGTGTTAGTATGGACTCTTAAGCTCATGTAAGCTCCTAGAAAGCTTAAGCAAGCTTTTAGAAACTCTAAAATTCAGTTTAGCTTCAAAAAGAAAATTCACCAAAATCCAAATAATTAGTGAAAATAAAAAGGGTTCCATGGAAGTGTTCACAATGGAGCAAGGTGTATTATGGATGGCCTTGGGATTAGTAGCTTAGTGGTAGCTTATAGGGTGCTCATTGGTCTTGGTTCTCGGCCCAAGCTTGGAAGCATTTGTAAGCTTTTGATAAATTTGGCATTTCACCGTTGTAATTGATCATTAGCTTTTATTTGCATTTCTTATTGTTAATTAGATATAGTTAAGTGAGTTTAAGCTTTTAAATCGGTTTGTTGTTCCTAAAATTTGTAGTTTATAAAATTTCCTTTAACGATCAAAATTGCATTTTAGTCATTTTTGAGTTTTAGGTTGTAAGGGTTGTTGTTTTAAGCTTAATTGGTCTTAATTAATAATAATATAGAGTCTTCAATCAAGTTTATAGTCTAATTTTGCAAGTTGCTTTGTAAAATTTCATATGATCATCTATAGGGGTGTTTGGTTTATTGTGTTCAAAGGTTCTTTGGTCTTTATCTTTGTTGGAAATCTGTCTAAATAGGTCTAAATAACTAAGCTCATCAAAGAAACAAGTCCTTGTGAAGAAAAGTCAAAATTCTTCAAATCCTTATCATGCGATCATTGTTGGAGTTTTTAAGATCAAGGATCTTGATTTTGTGTTTAAAAGTTGTTACTTTTGATCAAATCAGTCTTATATCACCTTAACATAACATAATTAGTGCTTAGGATTAGTTTAAATTTCATTCTAGTCAACTATTCTAGTTTTTAAGAAAGTCAAATTTCACCCTAGGTCGTTTTTGATTAAAATAGATCTTTTCAGTGTAAGTTTAATACTGAGTTTGAGCTTATAAGCTCTTGGGATATTAAAGTCTAGTTGGTATAGAAAAATACAAAAATGCTAGTTCTCTATTTCTCAGTCTTTTAAGTGCTTATTCAATTGCTTTTTGTGGACACCTTATCTGCATATCTGTCCTGTGCACAGTGGTTAAGCCCAAATTGATAAGCTTGCATTGAGCTTATTAGTGCTTCAAATCTTGTGTTCTCTAGTTCTTTGGAAAGCCAACCTGGCCATCTTGAAGTATCAAGTTTGGTTTTTTCATTTTTGAGCTTGTTAGCTAGGGCTGCTAAGGGCTTAAAGTTTGTCCCAGTTTCTGTTTTTCATCACAAATAGCCAAAGTGCTTATTGGCTTATTAGAGCTTTTCAGTTTAAGTGTTTGTGTCTTTTAGCTTCTAGTTAGTTGCTCTAGCTTATTTTCATATCATTCTAGCTTTTGTTTCAGTGTACAAGCTTGTTTGAGCTTATTACACCCAAATAAGCTAGTTTAGGCCACTGTTGGATCATAAGCTCATCAAAACTGCTTATTTGTGTTTTGTAAATTTTTTGTCTTTATTAAAGTTTCATATTATTAGTATATAAGTAGTTTTCAAAAGAAAATTCGAAAAACATCAATATAAAAATAGTGATAGCGTTTATTTAATATTTTTAGCTTTTTGATTTTTCTTTTCATTTTATTAATAAGCAAATCTTGTTTTCTCCTTTTCTTAGGTTTCGTCATCATATAGGATTTTTAGAAAAGTTTCAGATTTTTCTATCTTTTAGTATTTATTATAATTTTAAATAGTTAAAAATAGTAATTAATTAGTAATAAATATTTAAAAAGCATAAAAAATATCTTTTCTGTTTTAAAATTAGTTTTATCATATTTTAGATTTTTCAAAGTTTAAATTTTATTTTTCCAAGTTTATTTTGTATTTTCTAGTATTTAAGTGTATTTTAAATAGTTATTAATTAGTAATAATTATATAAAAAGTGTAATAAATATATTTTTAGTTTTAAAATTAGTTTTATAATATTTTAGATTTTTCTCAATCATAATTTTATTTTTCTAGCCTTATTTTGTATTTTCTTCTATTTTAGGTTATTTTTAAATAGTTAAAATAGTTTTTAATTAACAATAATTAATTAAATAGTTATAAAAATAATTTTCTTTTTCTAATAATTTTCTTTTATTTTTAGGATTCCAAAATGTTATTTTCATATTTTTAGGCCTTTTATTTCTTAGTTTTCACTTTTTATTTTGTGCGATATCGTAGTTTTTAAAACTCACGCCACGTTTCTTTCTTCTGATTGTTGTGCTTTCCAATTCTGTGTCCAATTCTATTCCAATCAATCAGTAGTGTAATTTCTAATCAAAACCTTTGCAGATCACTATCCTTAGTGATCATTCCATCTTCTGAGTTTGTTTTAAACACACCATTGAGTCTCCTTGGGACTTAACGACCCGGGAATTCAATCTATTCTCCAGGACTTCATTGCATTTGTGTTTAAGCTGTTTTAAGTCTGTTTGACTTGACGGTTTTGCAAAGATCAAGTACAATGAGACGAAAGATGGCGGTTGGTGAACACCAAGAAAACTAGTTGATGTTGTGAATAGTTGGCTGCTCATCCATCTAAAAACAATATAATATAGACTTATACTTACATCGATTGTATATTATATTTGGCAGGAAAGGAAATATAGGCAATTTAAGACAGAATAAATAAGTGAGAAGGTACTGGTAAGAGTAATTACAGATAATGTGAAAGCCAAAATCATGAATCTTATCCACAAGTTGTGGAGAAAGTTGCTGAATGTTGGCAATGACAAACGAAAGATATGAAATTGCAGGTTGCATACATGAGAATTGGATTAGTGAATATGGATTTGGATGAGGGCTAGTGAGCTATGTAAGATGAAGCTACTTTACCCTAACAAATGCCTATTTTAGTGGATAGCAGATGGATTTGTATATTTTTCAAAATAGTGTTTATGAGATGGTTTTTTTTCTGGCTCCCACTTGATTCATTCTATCATTGATGATGCCTTGATAGTGCTTAATTGTCTCATCTATGGTTGTGAAGATGTAAGTTGCATCATTGGGCATGAGGGAATTTGTCACAATTCCCAATTTCCGGTCATTTTGCAAACTTTAAAATTTTTTACTATTCATCTCGTGAATTTACTATTCATCGGTTACTATTCATCATTTTTTAAGTCAATTTGATATTTTGAGAGGTTATTTCAAAATTTTACTATTCACAAAACACTATTCATTCCTGGAAAAAATTTATATTCATGATTTTTATTCATCATTTTTCGGGTTTACGAGTATCAAATTCGCGTAACCGTGAGGGTTAAGCTGCGTATTCATGGAACATCATTAAGAACACTACATATAGACTAGATTTAGTCTACATATCATCAGTAACATCACTTTCATATTAGTTCATGCATGGGTTGCATATTTCATAAATGTATATTTTTCTATTAAATAAACGCTATCACACGATCATTTATTTTGAATAATTGATCCGACACTTCCAACAATTGTCCAGATATATTTTTATACTCATTTTAAAGATTATAAAAATTATATTATTAGTTAACCCGATGTTTTGAATTTATTTAGTACATATATTGTCATATATATATATTTTCGACGGTTTTCGTAAATTCTATTCGATAATTATTTATTCACTCAATACTTGCGAGAAATGCATTTTTATAATTTTTATGACTTCGATATATTTTATTTTGTTCCGTTAAAATCGATTTCTAGCTAACGTTATACATAATAACTAAATATATAAGCTAAACTACACTAAATATTAAACATATATATACATTTTTATACACAATCTAGTATCAAAGTCTTGTTTTTCTTCTAATGGCCGACCTTCCCCCATGTCACCACTTCAAGATTTTTTTTTGACTAAAACTTACACCTATACACTTTGGCAAATTAATATCCCATACATGTATTATTTTCTTAATAAAAACACATACTTTCAAGGTGAAAACTAGAGAAAACTCTCTCATTTTCTTTGTGATTTTCGGCCAAGCAAGAACACAAGGAGGAACCATATATTTTTTCAAGATCCAAGTGTTTATCAAGTCCTAGTAGTAATCTAGTTTAGGTTTTGAAATAAAAACCTCAAGATTAATTAAGTTTCTAGTTCCAAAAACTCTTCAATCACTCAAGTAAGTTCTAAATAATTTTCCCTACTCTTTCATAATCATATTTGATTTATTTTTATTATGCTAATACAAAAATATGCAAGTATCATATGTATTCATACCACTTTACTTGTTTTTATTACATATTATAAGTTTTAATCATCCTATAATTATTCCCATGAACTCTATCATTTTTGGAGAAGTTTAGGAACCCATGACACCCTAAGAAGGTGTATGGTAGGTTTAGAATAGTTTTGGTGTTGATTGGAAGGGTTTAGAACAAGTATTACACTAGAAAAATCATTTTCGACAACATATAATTAAGGGCTGTTCATTTTTGTAAAATCTGGAAATTTAGACAGGTAATGGATTATTTTGGGCTATATATTCAGAAAATATACTTTAAAACGAAACCGTGGTCGCTTGAACGGGTTAAAACGGATTTATAACGAAGAAGTTACGCTATTTTCAAGTTTAACGACGAAAACTAATTTTCTGAAAAATACAAGCTGTCAAGAGTTATTTAAGGGGCAAAAATGAGTTTTGAACATTATCTAAATGAGTTGATTTATCAAAAATATATTATTATACATTAACACGAAATCAAAGATATATAAAACGTAGAAAACGGACTTATAACGACTAAGTTATACGCATTTTAAATATGACTATTGTGACTATTTTACACAAGTATTAACACTTATATATTTTCTACTAGACCAAAATGGTTATCGCAAGTGACCATGTTTGGATCCATTTTTTTTTATCGATAGAGTACTTTTGAGAAAATAATGTCTTTAAGTAAAAGTGAGTTAACCTGGCCTATTTTCCAAAATGTTCAACCGTTCGTCAAACGAAGTTGTAACAAGTAATATACAATCTCTCAAACTTTTCCGAAAACTACTCATAAACTATAATTTCTTGATAAATCACTAAGCAAATATTGTAGGATGTCGTTTCAACGTAAGTACTTGTAAAGTATTTTATAACATGACGAGATGTCATAAACGTGTATTTCGACAATAAACTTCATTTTCAAAAATGCACAAGTGGTATGGATATCATATGAGTTTGCATGCACAACATTATTTCATGACTTATATTAGAGCATATCATTCATATTAGGTTGCGGATAGAGATTGCACCTCATTTCAGTGTATCCACTTTTGTCATCATAATCATTATATTAGGTGAGTTCATAGCCCCACTTTTACTCGTTTAATTGTTTTATAAACTCTTTGGGGGAGATACATGCTCAACTACTTGCTTTTACTTTACACTTATATGAACTTAAATAATTCTTGTTTCACTACTTATGCTAGTAAGTAGATTATGCCCGAACTAAATTGATTACTATGTTATGAACATTATTATTTGAACCACTTTCCTTGATTTTGGACCCTTCGACATATATATTTGAACTCTTTGAACTTGATTTGAACCTTTTGATATATTGTTGAACTCTTTTAACTTGTAAAGGACCCTTTTGATATATTTTGAACTTGTTTGACTTGATTTTGAACCCTTTGACTATTTTGAATCTTTTGATATGTTTTGAGCTCTTTGACTGTTTTGAACTTTTGAACTCGACTTAAACTCTTGAACTTAATTACGAACTTTTGAATGGAACACTTGAACTTAATTATGAACTTATGACCTGTTTTTGAACTTATTGAACCGTACGTGCTACGACCTAAAAGTCTCGCCTTATTGGTGGAGCGTGCAAAGTCTCCCTATGTGAACAGAGCAATACAAAGTCTCGCCTTATTGGTGGAGCCTGCAAAGTCTCCCTATGTGAACGGAGCATCAATACAAAGCCTCCCCTGTCGACGGAGCAGCAATACAAAGTCTCCCATGTTCGGAGCAGCAATACAAAGTATCCCATGTTCGGAGCAGCACTATAAAGTCTCCTATGTTCGGAGCATTCTTGAATTATTATATACTTGGTGCTACATTGTGATCTATATGACAACGTATATTTGACTACTAGACATACATAATTTGGCAGTGGGTTGTGAACACACAGGTTGCAAGTTTTGTATGGGCGGAACTTGGAACTGAGTGGATTTACAATGCCTTTGCTTTGTGGACTATTCTCAATGACCAAAAACTTTTCCTTTGTTGCATGAACGATCTTTAAAAGCTTTACATGTTAAACAAACTCTATGAACTCAATCAACCATTGTGTTGACACTTTTAGCATGTTTTATCTCAGGTATCTAAGGCATTCACTTCATGGCATGCATGTGGACTTAACATAGAGTCGCGGTGACGACGCGTCTCACATATATTTTATGCACTTAACTATCGTTTGATTGTAACAAACTTATTTTGGTACATTGGAAATCTTTTGGGACCTATGTTTTGTAAACTCTGATTATTTTACTTAATCAAACGATATTTTCAAAATGACACTTTAGGTCGTTCGATATAACTGTAACTTTGATGCTATGACAGTCATCCCCCAGGAATTCCATTCCGCTACAAAACAGGTAATTTGGGGGTGTGACATAATTGATTCTAGTTGAGGAAATTTAGTCAATGGTAGTTATGAATGTTCAGTAGAGGAGTGGTTTTGTCCCACCTATGATGATCCCTATCTTATTTTGCTATTACTCTAGACATGTGAGGAAGGTAACTACAGTATTTGGTTTAATATGTTTTATTGGGATAGGAAATGTATTCATTAGTGGTTGCATTACCATTAGGAGGAAGGTTGGTTTGTAAGGAGGATGAAGCCTTTTTGGATATATGCTTAAAACATGTGTATAAGGTGTTGGGGTTCAACAAACATGTAACCATTACATCGCAAGCAATGAAGCGGATGGATCGTGTTTGATGTATACGAATTAGCACGTAATTTACACATAAATTACTAACCTCTTATCACTTGAATTACTAAGACAAGTGATACTCTTTTCGTTTTTGAATCTTGATATTGATAATCATGAAACCCTTATGTTGACTCAAACAAGTCACCTCTAAGGAATGCGCACACTATACGTTATAGAAGAACGTTAGGATGCTAGTGATTGAATCACGAATGAACAAACGAAGCACAATTGCTTTTGTTCTTGGAATTCGGTCGACTACCATAAGGTTTAGGGTTTGGCCAATCGTGGGTTTTGCTAGGGGAAGGGAGAGAGTTTTCATTGTGTGTTTAGTTGTGCAAAGAATGCAAATAATGAACCAAGGGGTTTATTATATAGCCCCTGGAAACTAGTAGTCCAAGTTTAACACAAACACCCTCCCCCTTGGCCATTCGGTCGACCTACACCAAACACCCCTCTAGTTTTGCGTGTTTGTTATTTTACACAAATAACCTTGTCTGTTACAAGTTATTTATTAGACCTATTAGTTAGTTAAGTCGTCTTACGGTTTAACTAACGACCGTTGGTCATTTCTTGAATCATATTAATAATTTTTTAATACAAATAAACCATAAAAATATTTATTTATATTTTACGATCTTTTAATGTTTTGTCGATAACAATCGTAAAATCATTTTAACGAAATAAATAAAATACGTAAAAGCTATGAGCCAATAGTTTATAACACACTTTTACTAAACAAAAAAAATCATCAAAACATGTTTTGTTGAATAAGCTATATAAAACCAAACCATTCTTATAAAACACTTACAAAGTAATTTCGTTTACTTATATTTTATAAAAATGTATATGTTCTTAGTATAACTTGTAATGGGTAAATGATGGGTAAAACCAAAGACATAACCCATACCCATGGAGCATGATCCATGACCCATGATCCATTGCATGACATCATGCATGAAATTATGTTGGATATTATTCATGATCCATGACCCAAAGTCTATGACCCATGACCCATTTTCTAGGTACAATGTATCTAGTCGGGTATTCATGATCCAAAGTTCATGACCCATGGTCCATAACCCATAACCCGGTTTGCAACCCAAAATTCGGACTAGCCTGACCCAGCTGCCGCTTCTCTTGGATTGCACTGGCCGGATCCCTTGGGTAAGGGATCCGCCGGATCCGGATTAACTGTAGGCAGTTTTCCTATAAATAGTGAGTTATTTCTCTCTTGCTCACAACCCCTTTTAAACATATCTTCTCTCTATGTTCTAACCACTTTAACCTCAGACCCAAAGGATCATTCTATGTAGTTTTCTCTTTGTGTGATTCTCTAGGTTCCTCTTAAAGGAGAGATCACAACCTCTTGAAGACGCGCAAGCTCAAGGTCATGATTTGCTAAGCTTCGTCATCATCATAACCACTGAAGTGCATCTTGTTGATAGTTCTTCTCTACCTCCATTAGTGTGTCAAGTTGAAGGCATTGGTGTATAGTGTCGAAGGTATACATTCGATATGAGGCGTTGATGTATAGTTATGCAGTTTGGATAAAAGGGTATTGATATCCTTTGAAGTGTTATGAAAAGGAGTTTGTCTCCTTTGGATTGTAGTGTTGGGTAGAAGTTCCTCCTTTGTAATGGAACTCGGTGTCTAGCCTAGTACTGGATAAAGTGTAGGCGATGTTGTGATAGGTTTGGTTCTACCTCGTGGAAGAACTCGGTGTCTCGCCTTGTACCGGATAAAGTGTAGGCGACGCTGTGAATGCTTCTCCGCCATATTAAGGAGCTTGTGTTGTGTAGTGCTTAGAAACTCTCGAGTTGGATACTCGGGGAGTGGAGTAGGGCAAGGAAGGAGTCCTTGTAGACGAACCACTATAAATACTTGTATCGTGGTTTTGTGTTCCTTTACTCTTTATCTCTTGCATTATTTATGTATATGTCTATCTATCAATATCCAATACACGATCTAAATGGATTGAAATAATTCGATCTAAATACTTTAAAACAAAGTTTTAATCGGCAAAACTATTCAACCCCCCCTTCTAGTTTTCCACAATTGGCATCAGAGCTTCGTTACCAAGTTTGTTAGAGTATATTGTAGTTTAAAATTTGACACGATCCATGTATGTTTGAAAACTACAAAGAAGGAAATTTCTTAAAACAAAATTCATGTTTTTAGTTTTTTTTAACAAATGTTGGATATTGATAAATCATTCTAACATTTTTTTTAAGAAATCTTCATGCTAGGATTCTTCCAATGACTTCGTTCTATCCGAATAAAAATGAAGTCAACACCCAAAGAAGAATCCAAAGTTATGTCAACTTGCTTTTTCTAAAATACGATTAAGTATTTTAAAGCTCATGAAGTATTTCGCGTCTATGATTTCTAAAAACCATAAAAAGGGAATATAGCAAAGGTTTCTCTTAGTTACAATTAGTTGGTAAAAAACGTGCTATTTGCTTGTGGTTAAAATGCTCAAAAATACTTTGCGTATGTTAAATGCTATGTGTATATATACGTGGATTATGTGTTTGACATCAAGTCACAATTTTCTAAAAAGTATCTCTTCACTACTTCCCATCTCAACGTACCATGAAGAATAGTATTCTCTTTGTTCTTCCTAGAATTTGTAAGCTAGTTAATCTACTTTTTCATCATGAAAATAAATATTGCTAACTAAAGTCTTGATCCGTCATTCCTCGTTCTATTCTTTTTTGAATATCCTTGTTTCCATTCAAAACGTCTTCATTAACGTTTACTCAAATAGGATTATAACCACTCTCATCTTCTACAACTTCTTCTAAAAATAAGTTATTGTATAACTTATTACATGTAGGAGAATACTCCAAAACACCCTAACCTGGTATGTACTCCGGGATCCCTTAGTTTGTACAAGCCGAATCCCTTATCCAATGGAACCAGCGGAACCGACCCAATAGACATCAGTTAAGTCATTTTTTAAATCACATACCTTTCTCTAGTTTCCCTCTCCCCAAACCTAAAACGACCAAAACTCAATTCTTCTCATCCTAAGGCTTCATCTTCCTAAAGAACCAGACTCCTAAACATCATTGTAAGTAATTACAATCATCTCTTCAATTTCATTTTAATTCTAGGGTTTATGATTCTTTTAAGGGAAAATTTGTCAAATAGACCGCGCGCCCTGGTGCATATCACTTTATGAACCACACTTTTTTGCCTTACGGAAATGGACTTGTTGCCCAGCGACTTTCTTGTAGCCAACCAGATTGTGCCACGTGTCCGACAAAGGTACAACAGAAGTACATATTTTGAACGTATTTGTCATGTATTGTTTTTTGGGCAACCAAAATGTATTTTCGGGCAACTATATATTATTGGGCAACTTGTATTTATACACGAGGATAATATGGTCAATTTACAATGGCTGTATTATAAAAGTAATATTAATAAGTCAGACACGTACTCACACACCATCATGCGCGCGCACACACAAAATCAAACATCTTCTACTACAGTTTAACAGGTTCTACAATTAAACATCTTCTTCTAGATCACGCGCACACACTCACAAACCACATCTTATTCACGTAACCCTCTAACACCCTAATTAATTTTCTTTGTATAATTACGTATGACAAAATTAAAGTTGTACAATTGTAAAATCGCGATTCGTTCTACATTGAAGTTCTTGCCAGATATTAAACTCGTTTGTCAAAGAACGAAAACCGGAAAGGTTGTTCGTGCAAACGAGATTTGGTCCATGGTTGGATATAAAGTCGATGCGAGAATGACCGCCTTCTAATGCATTATGTTTTGCAATACCGGTATATGTTTCTAACATCTCCTCGATTCCCTCCACTAACATTCCAAATAGGGAGCATTCGTTAAGGTTTGGTCGGAAAGAATTTTTTCGATATGAGGTTTCGATTTGGCAAAGTTTCAAAGCGAAAAAACGATCTAGCGCTTTACGTGATCGTGTATTTCCGAAAAAGAGTAATGGTGTAACAAATGTACATGCCATTGATCTTTGGAACTTGTTAATGATTCAAAAAGGATGGAAAAGGTGGTTATCGCTTTCGATGAGGATCTTTGTTAGGGTGTGTCATTGGTAGTCGCAGAAATGGTGTTTATGGGAAAAGAAGACATGAATTGCATCCATAATCACTTATTGTCCTTGGTTGATGATTTTGAGGCACGGAATGTATTTCCTTGGGGTGAATATATGTGGCATAAATTTTATCAAAGGATTGTCAATATTGTTCATATTCACGTAAAACATCATCTGTTAAAATTGAAAAAAACCCAAAGTTCAAAGCCACATACAATCTATACGGGTTCGCTTGGGCTTTCAAGGTTGGAATTCTCCGTAGTTTGTACTAATGTATGCATGTCTTTGTTTGATAACACGTTTGTTTTAGAAATCTGAGTTATTAAAATCTTTTGATTCTATTTTGTTCAATCGAAAATTACCTATAAATAATGGTGTTTTTAATTGTTATGCAATGCTTGTCTTTTTTTGTATACACGTAATATAAATGTTACCCGTAATTTAGATAACAGCAATGTTATAACACTTTTTAGTTTGCGATTTATTTGTAATTGTCATCATAAAAGTATTGTTTCATCGTAAACAGATTACATTTAGCTTGTTAAAACTTTAAACAAATTTAAAAATGATAAGCGCATAGCTAGACATTTTTAACGATGACGGTGTGCCTATTACAGATTTGGATTTTGGAGAGTTTTCCTAGAAGCTCACTTTGGTGGGTCAAAGACAACAAGGTGATTCCACGTGGTCTTGCTTGGTCGAACTTGCAAAGTTTGAACGCAGATCGTTGTAATCTCTTTGGACCGGTAGGCATCACACGCCTTATGATGCGACTATACTAAGTTGTACCTAAATTTGTTCACAATATCGATAATTGTAACTCTTTTTGTTCTTAGGACTCAACTCCCATTGTTGAAATTTCGCAACACAAGCTTAAATGAAGCAACCGTGGTATATTTACGATTGCCCAATATATAGATGGTTTGTATGCATGCATACGACGGTTGTGAGAAGCGCGCAAGACTCTAATCAATTCGTGGACGCTTTCAATTTACACTTTGTCATGGAAAGTCAACTATAGGGGTTACACGAAACGCATTGCAACTCAACATTGAGCAACAATATTCTTTAAATGGTGCAAAACGGGACCACTCTTTCAACGAAATGTAATTCGTGAGTTAGTGGATTTGGATCAAAACTTTGATGATAGAAAATGGTATTCATTCGGTCGAAACACACCGGTCGTACTTGATGTGTTTACCGATGTCAAAAGCGAGTTTCAAAAGTACAACAACTTTTGGGTATTAAAATGATGCGGCCTTCATTCCCGAAAAATCTAAAAGTTGTGCCAATACAAATGACTCGACGTTAATCCCGATGATCCGAAGGTTTGTATTTACTTTTAAGGTTGCCTCCAATGTTATACCAAACCCAAATAATCCTTCGCGTGTACACTTATATCAAACCTTGGGCTCTACATGCCACGTCGTGTCATACTCTAGGCCCTAATGGGGATAAGGTCGTCGATGCGGAAGTTGCAACGGACATTGACAATGATGATGGCCTTAAAGAAACGCAACCATGTAATCTTGGGATTCTTGTACAAGCTTGTGCCATGACCCAAAAATGTCCTGCTATGGAATATGGAGGTGATCGTACTACTCAACTTGAACCACTTGCACCAAACGATGAAAAAAAAACACACGGTGACCCCATTATTGTATGTTATCTTTCATTTAGACTTTTCATATCAAGTATAACATATGTCCATACTTATGTATATATAATTAAAATTCATCAGGAACCCGATTGTGGTATCGATTGGTCGTCGTACATAAACGACAATAAACTTTCGTGTGATAATTCGTAGATGCAATGGATTGTGATAATCAACACCAAGATGTGGTTCGAAACAATTGCGTGGGAACCCGAACCCGTTAACAATATTGTTGGTGTGCGAGATGAGAAGAAGGAACACCAACCAACAAAGCTTTTGAGGTATCTACATTATCAAGAAACAACGCCGACAAATAAAAGTTTTAATGTCTTTGTTTTGAACATACTATATTTTGAAATCGCAGTTCAAAGACAATAACTCGTCAAATGTAAATGTGGTTGGCGAAAATGACACACCTATGTTGGGACGTGTTTCCTCCGGAGATAATTTCAACAAAGGCCTCGATAAAACATTGTTTGTTCCGTTTTAGATTTAATGGATTTTGATGAGCAAGAATTGAATGTGGTTGAGGAAAACTCGTTTGTTGGCCTCCGTGCTTTAATAATGATGTCATTCTTTGTTACCCAAGAAGAAACACCAACAAAGAAAGACCACAAGCCCCTAAAATCTCGGGTTAAATCCAACAAATTGTCATTTGCAAATGTGGTAGGTCCTAATGACAAACCTCCATTGGAAGAACTTTTCTCCCATAATAATAGAAACAAAAGAAAGAGAGTCAAATTGAATGACAACCTCGTAAAAAAAAACATTGTAAAACATTATAAGAAGATGATGGTCGATTTCGTCAACTCGCCAACTGGCCTATCAAAACATCAACTACTCCTTGCCGCCTTACAAGATCGCAAGGTGTCATTAACGAGGCTTTTATCCCGCTGCCGGTTCGATGTAAAGCACCATATTAAATTCTAACGAAATGAATATTTTATGTTTGTCCGCTTATTTTTCAAGTGTGTTTTCGTGAAAATTCAGAAACCCCAAAGCGTCGTGTTAGTCACTTGTATTCGCCTGAATTGAACCGTTTGTAGAGGTATCTTCTGTTTGTTAATCCATTAACATCATTATCATATGGTTAATGTTATTCAAAATATTATTATTTTTATTTTTTTATTTTATTTTTTTTAAGAACTTTTACGACACCCGAAATGCAACAAGGAGAAGGTTACTGTGCCTGATTACATTCGCACCTATTTCAAGCTTAAAAAACCATTACTTTATACGTTCCCTTGGGGCTCCGGTGCCGTTGTTGTTTACAGGAGTTTTTGGGTAGCCTTGGCATGTGTTGAGGATTGCACCCACGGGTGGCTTACTGACTTAGTGAGTAAACCTGATTTTTATCTTGTCTCCTACACATGTTTATTATTTCGTTTTGTTAAATTGGAACCGAATGTTAACAGTTTTGATTTGCTTTATATGTCCGCAGCACTTGGATGTATGGCTTGATTTGATGTGGTTGTTTAGACCACCGATGCAGATTGGGCTTTGGTGGTGTAATTCTGCATCGAATCCTAGATGGCGAACTACCTACCACTTATTCGGATGGCACAACATACCTCGTCGCTTGGCGAGATGTTGAAAAGGTCGGTTTGGCGACTCTTACCATACATCTAGCACTCTGTTATAAACGATTTTATAATATTCTTCAATTGGTTTATATATCGGTGTATTTTCCCGTGAATGAAACCGAAACCACTGGTACTCGGTGTGCTCCATATCCGTGCCTGGAGTTTTTACGTTTATGACTCTCTTGGGTCGATCGGAAGGAGTTCACGGTGGTGGCGAGTTTTGAAGAGAGATTTAAAACACAACTTCAACTTTACCTAACAAATCTTGGGTCTTGCATAGTAAGGCATCTCACCCGAGGATTATTAAATCACATACAAGTTTCCAAAGTCCCACAACAATCGAGACTTGTATGGCGATTGCGGAGTATGGGTGTGCATTATATTGTACTGATTGCTCAGTAACTGACCTCTCAAGTAGACGACCCTCATCAAACATAAGTTAGCTTACCATGAACGGATGCTTGAATACTCGAAGCACAAGGTTGAATACAAAATTGTCACCGGTCTCTCAAGGTACCATTCTTAATGTCCTTTTGACCCATAATTATTGTCACATGTTGACTTGTGAATGATTTTCTATCACTAGCGATAGTTAGCATAGCTAGCGCTTTTATTTTACTACTAGCAGTTGTAACAATACAACCAACTCGGTTTGACTACCTACCAGTTGTAAAAGTAACTACCAGTTGTAACTATACAAGCAATTCGTTTTATGTTTTGAGATTCCTAATCTAAGTAATCGAGCATAAAAGCAGTGCAACTTTTTTTACGTTTTCAAATATCGCATATAGCTCAAAATAATCATCTCAAATGAATTTAACTGTACACATCATTTCGTTGAGGTCTTCTATCAGTCGCACTAGTTAAATTAACAAGTACATGATACTATACTACTACCAAATTGTACTAGCGATTTTCTATCCTTTTGGTATTTGGATAACGCTTATCCACAATTATAAACACTTTGAATTTAACTACTCGACATTTTAATTCGCAAATACCATTTCTTTTGTACCTTAGGGACTCTTTGAATATCTTTTATAAGCTCAACTGCATTTCCTATTTTTTAAATACCAAAGGCACATACACAAAAAGGCATATGGTTTGTAAACCAATTCTATATTGGTTATGTATATGTTATTAATATTTGGTATACACCGAATTAAATATTATTTGGTTGCCCTAAAGTACATCATGTTGCATGTCCTTTAATGCCTCTGTTCCCAATCTCTTTCTTCAATAAAAATCTTTCTAATTTTCTTTAACAAAATTTTTCTTCTTCTTTGGTCACTTCACATCTTTATCTCAATCTTTCGCTTTTCTTTAATAAAATGTCGACAATATCCCACCTGGATGTTCAACTAGATATCATCCGTAGGCTACCTCTTAAGTCTATACTCCACACGTATTGTTTCCAAGTTATGGAAGGCTGGTATAGATTGTGGAAGCTTCGTCTTTAATTACGGTGTTCATCGTAATGATGCGTGTTTTTACGCTAACATTCGATCCGGGTCACCAAGGGTTTATGTTAGGTTTAGATGAAAAGCTAATCGCCACGCCACTTCATACAGATTTAAGGCTTTCATCTTTGATTGCGTTGGCAATTCTAATGGTCTTTCGTGTTTTGTTTATGGTTCTAATCTAATGTACATTATTTGGAACCCGCAATCAAAAATCACTTGCAATATTTGTCCCGTTTACACGCATCAAATTGAATCTCAAAAGATTTGTTTTGGTTTTGGCGTCCGTCCCGACACTCTTGACCCGACGATCGTGAAGGTCTCCTATCCTGTTTTCCAAAGTGGTTTCGGTATGTGTCTCTTTTTTTTGAACTCTTCACGGTGGACACGCTTTGAAAATTTCCACCCCTCGTGAAACAATCAAATTGAAACGTAAAACTCGTGCGGTTGTGGGTCGTTTTATCTATTGGATGGGAGTGAAAAGTTAACTAATGAGGACGATGTTACCTACAAGATTTATATGTTGATTTCTTTTGATTTGGTAACCAGTAATTCAAAGTTATCGACATACCGCATATTTTCAAAATGAACTCCCGGTCCCATTCTATGTTACGGATCTTGGAACTTCTCTCGGTCATTTCGGTATGATCATTGGTGAAGGTATGCCATTGTTTTGTGGATGGTTGTTGGACGTGAATGGTTGTTCCACAAGATCATTCGAAGCCTATTCGTCATCCCTAGCCTAGTTTCGGTTCATTTGCTTGGCTTTACAAAGCATCATGCTCCAATAGTGGAAGCCTACAGCGACAATCATTTGCATCACTCTGTATTTGTGTACAACCAAGAACTTGAATTATTCGTCACCATGGGAATGTTAGGAGATGCTGGAACTTTCTACATCGCCCCATACAAAGATTCTCTTCTTTTGTTAAATCACACAGATCGTGTTGTGTATAGTATGTTTTTTTTTTTTTTTTTTTTTGTAACTTAACATTCTATTCATATTCCTTTAAAAGATTATCACTTTACTTGGTTAATGATATATGAAGGGCATTTTCAACAGGTACGTCGGCCTGAAGTTATCGATCATGATTAATGGGAACGAGGCTTTGTGGTTTTAGTACGCTGTCTATGGGGAGGAAGCATGGAGTGCTTATCTTTTTCGTAGTCGCTGAAAGTTATAAATCACGTGGTTCTATAACTATGTAACCATTAAACTTATAATTATGTAGTACGCTTAATATGTTGTTGGTTGTGTGTATGAAACGTTGTAAGTCAACTTCTTTACTATTTCCTGCGTTTATGTAATCTTGGCAACCAGCAGCAGTACGTAGGGCAACTTGATTTCCCTAGCAACGGCTTTTATAAACGAAGTAGTCCTTTTAGTCGTACAATTCGTATTCTACAATCTACTAATACCTACAAGCTACTGACATAAACACTCCACACTAATACCTACACACTTGACAAAAACATATTTAACACTCAACACTAGTAGAATATATCTAGCAGTTGTCAGTTTAATACGACTGTGGCATCATTTCCTTGATTTCTTCTATCACTAGCAGTAGTTAACATATCTATCAGTTCTTACTTGACTACTAGCAGTTGTAACAATACAACCAACTCGGTTTGACTTAATACGACTGTGCCACCATTTCGTTGATTTCTTCTATCACTAGCAGTAGTTAACATAGCTAGCAGTTCTTATTTTACTACTAGCAGTAGTTAACATAGCTAGCAGTTCTTATTTTACTACTAGCAAGTAGTTAACATAGCTAGCAGTTCTTATTTAACTACTAGCAGTAGTTAACATAGCTGTACTAGCAGATTTTCTATCCTTTTGGTATTTGGATAACGCTTGTCCACAATTATAAACACTTTGAATTTAACTACTTGACCTTTTAATTTGCAAATACCATTTTTTTTGTACCTTAGGGACTCTTCGAATATCTTATTAAACCACACACACAAACCTGATTTTTGCGTCCAAAATATGCAACTTTCCATTAAAAAACGGATACATTATTAAAGTTTACATACGCGTTATTCCTTCTATCTTTTCAACAAGCACATATGCCACTTCACTTATTCTATTTGTCGTCAGCTTCTTAAACAACATGTTACAAGCTAGAGTTGGTGTTAGAGGGTAATCCGCATCATCCAGCATGAACATATAACTTGTCGGCGTAGTAACCACATGAACTCCACACTATTCGTACAATCTCCAACTCGTGACCAGTGTTTCTTTCCATTCAATGTCCTCTATATCGGGCTCAAACATGCATTTCATCCCATACCACTTATCAACTCCTAGCCAACCTGCGTCCCGGCCTGTCTGAAAGCCAATTTTAACGCACTGCCAAACACTTTCCAAATCTTCTCTGTCTATAGTATGTAGCAACTGACCCAAGCTGTTAAATGTAGTTTCGAGCCCGTCAGACCTCTTGATGGTAATTACAGTTCCACCATTTGTCAAGTAAACGTTACGTGGACTATTTGTTATTGTCTCATTTGAAGTGCACCCATTCTTTGCCCGTCGTATCAAGCACAATCAAATGGTTTAACCTTTCAATCCTTTGTTTTGGATCAATCCTCGCCTCTTTGGTGATCCCGCTCTAAATCATCAAAAGCTCTTTTGGAACTTCCTTCATCTCTCTCACTGTACCTTTGTTCATAGGAGTTAACTTATCATGCCTCATTCTACACTTTTCAAACATTTCTTTCACTTTATAATAAGTTAGCCTCATGAAGACATTTACTTTATGCCTCCCATCCTCTCCAAGTACTCACACATGAAGATTTTCTCGTTCTTTCTTCGTTGGTGGCTTCGGATCCTTTCTTGTGCTCTTTTTTAATGTAGAATTTTGCCTTTCTATCACTATTTTATCAAGAGCTTCTTTTGCCTGCTCACATGTTAGGATTTCAATTTCTTTGTTCGCATCCTAGATGCTAGTATCTCATCGGCTTCACCGTTGACCTAATGTAATGCCAATGTTCCAACGCAGCTTCTGTCTAGCTACAACATCCGCCTTTCTTTTCCTTTTAACCCTTGCTCATCTTTTGCATTGGGAGAATCTCTGGGGTTTTTCAAATTTGTCGCTTTTTCATTACATTGTCGGCAACAATCTTATCGACTAATTTCGCATCGATTTGAAAGACTTTGTCATCTTTATTTTTTTCTGTAAAAAAGTTATCATGCAACTTACCAGCTATGTCGTTATCAGACTTCGTTTTGTTTTCTTTAGATAAAGCGTTTGTGTTGTTTCCTTAACCAACGGACGCTTTCCTAGAATAGAAGCAGCGACATTTGAATCAGTAGAAATAATAGCTTGCATATCACTTGCGCTCTTCAAACATGCTAGCCCAAGTTCTGCAGTCCCAAGGTTTTTCGTTTCATCACCTCCGTTTATCATTACTGCTACTTCAACACTTGTATGCACGTCAGTAGCGTTACCAAAATCTCCAGCTTCCATAGTTTCCACACTAAGTAATTCACTTTCAATTGTAGCACCAGCATAAACATATGCGCAAGCATCCGTACCTTTGTTCAAATATGTTGTTGGTGCATCATCTTGTTCATTGACAGCGTTTGTTTGAGTTATATTTGTTTGAGTTGTAATGGAAGTGGTTGCACCATTTATTGCAGAGGTGGTTGGAGCGACACTAGTAGCGGTTTCAGGTTGACCATTTCCACCTGCATCAGTAGTCTTTTTCACCGTTGTGTTTTCGTTGTCATATCACCATATGCCCAACAAGATCTTTTTGCATCATTATCGAATGGCACCATCGCTTCTAGTCACATGAGTATCATTAGTAACAGATTGAGGTTCACTATTTTCACTTGGAGGAGACTCCTCATTTCCACTTGAGATGAAATATTTATTAATCACAAGAGTAACATCCGCATTAATATCGTCATGTTCATTTGTTGCTTTTTCTATTCCTGCTGCAACGTCATAAACAGATATACAAGCATCAGTTACTTGTGACAAAATCTTTGGTTTTGTTGAACAAGCAGCAGAATTATCTGTACCGGCAGCAGATACAGGATCCCAGTTTGTACGTCCGCTAGACTGTTTAGCATTGACAGCAAAAACATCCTCCCAACTGCGATGGCAATGGTGTAATTATGGACTAGTCAAGCCAAGTGATAACCATGCATGTACACATCAACATAATAAATAAGAGTAATGACAATAATACCTTATTTTGGAACCAAAATAGGCAACGGCATCTTCAGCAGTCTTTTTAGTTCGAACTCTGTTCTCCGCTGCATTAGCATCATCCGCTGAAACATCCACATCCACCCTGATCTTTCTGTACGATTACGGACTAGTCAACGCAAGTGACAACCACGCATTTACATATGAACATACTTAAGAATTGTAAGGACACGCATACCTTCGTTTTGAATCAAAAGAGACGCTTACATCTTCAACAGTTTTACTACTTTCAAATGTCTCCTCCAATCCAGTCGTAGCCTCCTCAAGCATCCTCATTCATCACGCTCTTTGTACATAATCTTGACTAGTCACAATGACCGACAACAAATCTTTTACATACGAACATACTTAGCGAGTAGTTGATGACACGATACCTTTGTTCGACTCAAATGAGGCACCGACGTCATGAACATTTGTATTAGTTTCGACGGCCTTCTCCACTACATTCGCGCCTCGGCTGAACCATCCACATCCTTCACTACGTTACGTGCAATTCTTGATGGTCAAGGCAAGCGACAACCACGCATTTACATATGAACATACTTAAGAAGTGTGCGGACACGATACCTTCGTTTTAAATCAAAAGAGACGATTACATCTTCAACGGTTTTACTACTTTCAAATGTCTCCTCCGGTCAGTCATGACCTCCTCGAAGCATCCTCATTCATTACGCTCGTGTTGTACAAGTCGACTAGTCACAATGACCGACAACAAAGCTTTTACATATGACAAATACTTAGCGAGTTGATGACACGCATACCTTTGTTCGGTGTCAAATGAGGCTCCAACGTGATCAATCTTATTAGTTTCACGGTCTTCTCCACTACATTCGGGCGCCCCTGAACCATCCACATCCTTCACGGCCGTTACGTGCAATTATCGACTAGTCAAGGCAAGCGACAACTATGCATTTACATATGAACATGCTTAAAAATGTAATGACACGATACCTTTGTTGTGGCTCAAATGAGGCACCAACATCATGATAACTTGTATTAATTTCGACGGACTTCTCCACTGCAACACCACCTCCTGAACCATCTTCATTCTTTTGATGCGCCTCCCCCTTGGTAGTATCCTCCATGATCACAACTTGCTTCTTCCGAAATGACTCAACTACCTAATGTTTTCGAACCTTCACCAAACGTTTTATTTTTGTGGTACCGCCTTTTCTTCTCCAACCGCTTATACTTCCTATTCAAATATTTTAAATGCATGTTGTCTTTGAAGTTTTCTTTGTTAATTCACATACTGTTTACATAGTTGATCAAACTTTTCCACCGCTTATTTAATATCGCATCACCGTCTCTGCCTTCCAATTGTGTTAACTCCGATCGAGGTGAATCTTGAGGTGTCTGGACCTCATCTCTTGCCTACCATGAACATAAAGATCCCCATATTTTCCGCTTGGGTGGGTTCATCGCCAGAACTTGTTCCATTAGAAATTGATTCACCAAGTTTCATTGGTTTGGGATGTAGAAGAAACGTCCGGTGTGTTTTGGGATTGAGAGGGACTTCCGATCCTTCCCCAAATTCGAGGCGTGCACCATGTGTGGGAACAATGGTGTTAGTGTCCCATCAAAATTATTGCCATGTCTTCTCATGTGACTCATAAGTTTTTGAGTGTGACAACGGTCAGGCCAAGTTTTTGAATGTTTGGGTGGTGTCTCATAACAGTTGTCAAATAGCAGTTGTAAAAACCTTGGATAAATATAACATTTTGCATCAAATTGAATTTCTTATTAAGAGCTACACAAATCACAAAAGATGCTATGTTTGTACTAAACTCATTCCAGGAAGTTGTCTTTGGACTTAGACACTGCATTATGGTATGGATCAAGAATTTCCATTGTGGGGAGAACAAAGTGGTTTAAAAATTTTAATTTTGGTCCTAATTCACCTCCATACCCCAAAAGCGGCAATGTTTCAAAATGGTATCATTCTCCAAACACACAACACCGTCAACATCATCTAGGAGAAGATCTCTCTAATTGATGCCTCAAGAAGAATTATCGCATGCCATGTACGCTACCATGGATTTGTACTTCCTCACCAATAGTTTTAGTCTTTGCAGTAGACCAAAACTGCTTCATACAACAAACGTAGATAACAGGTTTGGCAGTGAGTGCATACCTAAGCGGGTATGCATTCAGGAAATCAATAATTTGTTCAAACCCTTTAGTCTCCTTTGGTTTTTTCAAAAACGCAATCATGTTGTGACTTTTAGCAAAATACTCTAGCGCCATTCTTGTTTATCTCGAACTTGATTGCAACTGAATGTTAGGGGTTTCCGAATGACGCTCTTTGTGGGTCTAAACTATGTCATGACCAAGCGGTTGTAACACTTGTAGCGATTGTTACAATTTCTTTATGAGTTATCGCTCCTCTTTTTTAATGATATAATAAGGATTATTATTTTAATACATAATACATAAACAAGCATGTAACTCAACACGTCATCTTCTTTCTATTATCGAGACACAAAATGTCAGACTACACACATTATTAGAAGAGTTATCTCTCTTTCCACGCATCGACAACTTGGTAAGAAGCCCAAACAAGTACACACCCACATTATGACTTTTTTTTAAGTAAATACGTTTTTTTTTGTACATGTAAATCGGTCTTTACTTTAGCAGTAAGTTTAATTTTTGTATTTTTATATTTTGCTTATTATTTTGTTTATTTAATTTTTTTTTGTAACATGACTTACTATATCGCACACAATTGAACAACTACATAATGTAATACATACCGAGAATGATCCACAAATATATACAACTAACATAAAGGGATCAAATCCATAGGTTAACATAACATAGGCAGAGTAAAGAAGATGAGATAAGTGACTCAAAAATATAACAACGATCTCCTAACAAACAAAAGCCACCAGCTCCAAAGTAAGCAATACATAGCACATCAAATCTCCATTGACTCCAACTTTTGGATGAAACCATTCAGGTCTTTAACACGGTCATGTTTCTTAAACAAAGTAAGAAGTAGTTTGGAACTCTCAGCCAGATCCTTATTTTACATCTTTAGGAGGTGATTAATAGTTGGCAACGAACAATCCAAACCGCATAGAAGCTCGACTTCCGCTATCATTAGCTGTCTACGGTTGACACGGGCCCTAATTTCAACAGCTTTCCTCATTTGATATGCTTCTTCACGTAAAGCAACATCCAATTCATCCCTATAGTACGCGATCGTAATCTCTTTTAGTAATTCATCACATATAACCATGGCAGTAGACATTGTTAGAAACTTAGACTAAACAATTTTGGGACACTTGTTATGTTTGTTTTTCTAAGACTCTCACTAATAGAGATTAAAAAATAAATAATAATAAGTCTTTTAGTTACATATATAATTAGCAAAAGCAACCGTTAGCGTCATACATTATCGAGACACAAAGAATTCTGAGAAACAAGTTATGACATTTGTCTGTTTCCCATGGACAAGTGGATCACAACCCCAAATAGGTACCCACCCACAATCTATTTTTATGACGAGTTTGCTAACTCTTTGCCTGAAAATGGTACTTTGGGCAACTAAAATAGTGTACACATGGCAACTGCTACAGTACCTATAGTACAACGGTGATGTATGCAAAATGGCTAGTGGTTGAATGTTTTTTATTTGCATTTCAGTCAAATAAAAATTAGTAATAGGTGTACTCAAGTGGTGACTAGTTGAATTTATTAAATATTGAGTTACTGAGGTTTGTCTCATACGCAAACAGTTTTTTTGGGCAACTAGTTACAGTTTTATTGGGCAACTAGTTACAAACGTTGGGCAATTTTTTAGTTAGCTGGCCAACTATTTGTGGCACGATCCAACTAATATTTTACATTTGACATGTACAATTCTTTCTACAATGGCCAATCTGTATTATTGTCCGCGCTTAATGTCTGCCACATGCATATGTGAGTGTTTACTTTAATAATTTTAACGTAAATATTCAAAGTAAATCTTGCCTTGGTTAATAAAACGATAAATTAAAAGTGGTTATAAGCGAGTCAATATAATTGCGTAGTTGTTATTACCTTCGACTACATTTATTCTATGATGGAACAAAACTATTTTATAACCATCACTTATTCTAAAATCATCAACATGTTGAGTTTTGTAGGATCGAAATATTATTGTGTTTGATGATTCGGGTGGTCTTGGATGATCAAAATACATGATAGCCATTTTAGGGAGAGAAAGTAGAGAGATGGGTGTTAAAGCTAGAGACTTGCTTTGTAAAATGTAAAATGTTAGATTGAAAAGCCACACCCCTTCCATGGATGGAAGGGGTATTTATACTTACAAACAATACGTCCTCCTATCGGACTGTGGATCAGGCATACAGTGGGTAAAGACCCGTCCTTCCTCCACGGTGATACACTAAACTATATTACGCTACAAACTAACTAATAAGCTACTAAATAACGTAAATAACGACAAGTCTACGAGCTAACTTATGCTAGATAATAATTGGGGTGACCGACACTTTAACATGGAATTTTCTAATTCCTAACAATCTCCCCCTAAGGGAGGTCACCCCATGTTTTACATTTCGAATCATAGCATTCTATTTTGTCTTCTGTTCTGAGCTCGTAGACTTCAATTCTTCAATGTCCGCATTCTTTGTGCATTTGTAGTGACTCTTCATAGACCGATTATTTTGTACTTTTAGTGGAGGTCTTTGGGCGATCCACATCTTGATGATCTTGAGCTTTGATTGAGATCATCGCCCGATAAATCTCGGATCACCCTTTATTGTGTTGCCATCATGTGAAGGTGTGACTTTCGGACCGACATGCTCACACCTTTACGGATCATGACATCTTTTCATCGAGTAGCGGAAGCTTTCTTGGTTCAAGATATTTGCGGTAGCGAGAACATAGTATAAGAAATATCGAGCCGAGGTTATGTAGATATGCACCGGTCATGCTTTCTTCAATTAAGTGTGGATCTTTGTGAGCATGCGGCTTTGGATTGACTCCTCAATTACGATCACCGCAACCGTCCAAATGTACCGCAAACAATAGTTAGCAATAAAACACACTAAAGTGTCTTTGATCACTTTTGTTGAATTGAGGTACACGACTCACGGTTCCCGTTGATCGATACAAATCTCGCCTGTGATCGGTATGATTAGAAGAATCTCATTGATGTGGTTTCGCATTTGCTCTAGTTGTTCTCAAAGCTGGAATGTCTCAAAGAAGACAACACGGAGTGAGTGAACGAAAAATTGAGATTCAGCGATTGATGAAAATGATTTGAAAACAATCGCGTATTGCTTAAAAGAAAGAGTTTTGCAATCTGACGAAGGTTTTATGAGAAAGATCAATTTTCAATCGAAATACTTTTGTATTTGAGAAGAGTACACATTCGATGTGCTAGAGAAAAGAAGAGATTCGCGCATCGAGCGGTTTTCTAAAAGTATTTTTCAATCGAGATACTTTTGAATTTGAAATTGAACACACATTCGATGTGCTAGAGAAAAGAAGATTTACACATCGAATGGTTTTTCCAAAAGTATTCGTCAATTCATTTCCTGGACCAAGGTTGATTCAAGAATGAATCGCCCCATCGTTTCTATCCAGTTGTCACAAGCTTGATCTTTTGCAAGATCTCACATGTCACCCACCAAGAGCTTGTTTGATGTTGGCTCTAGAAGGATTTCCATCTTCATCGTGAATATTTTCATATCACTCGGATGTTCTGGCAATACCACAAGGATAATGCGTAGGACTCTCAATATACTCTTACTTTCCACATTGTGTGAAACAGCAAGTCTTTAAGAATTTAGTGTCCTAATGAGATATTGTGGACGATCTCTTGGCTCTACACTCAATAGTGCACATTTGGTTCCTATGCCGGAGACTAGGGAGAGGGTCTCCTTCTTCAATATCAACAATCTCTAAGAGAAAGTCGATAGATTATGTCGGTTCCCGTGAGAATGAAACAAGCCCTTTTAAGAGGAACTTGAGTAGCTTGAGAAGTTTAGTGCGATGCGTCCTTTGGGTCCATGACGTCTTGTCTTCAATACCAATGTTACCTTAGTAACCACCGGTAGCATATGTATTGAACCCGTTCTTGCCCTAAGATTGAATTATTGGAGGGCTATTTCTTTTCACCCTTTTCACATTCATTTCTTTTCATTCTTCAACCCCTTGATTGCTTACGAGACTTCATAACTAGAACCTTGTTGGGTTTATTCGATTACTAGCTCTGTCTCGATCCACTCTTCCCATTTCTCATTTTCTCCTTTTTTCATCATATCTAAGGACTCTACACTATCTAGTGGATTGTCACTGGTAGATCCCTCGGTTTTGGCGGATCGTGGGAACTAATACCTAACCTCACCATCCTTATAACTCCATACATAAAGTAAAATGGTCGGTCTTTTGGTACAGTTCATTCTTCTTTAAAACCAATTGAAAAATCATTTGGAAAAACAATCAAGGTACTTGTGATACGAGATCAAAGCATTTTGTACCTTAATAGTTTTGATCATTTAGAAAACCTCCCCCTCAACATGTGCATATGATTTAGAAATTTTTTAGCACATGGAGGCAAGAGGACTTTGAAATATTTTCTTTGATCATAATTTTCATAGAAAAAGCCATTTGATTTTCTTAGTAAATTCTCCCCCTCAATATGTGCATAGGATATTTGAAATCATTTAATTACATAGAGGCAAGAGTTCATTTGAAGCACATCCACGAATACAAAAGCCATTAAGAAACCATTTGCTCCCCTCAATATGTGCATCGATAAGCGAAGAGTTTAGCACATATTAGAGAACTAGCACTTTTGAATCAAATCGATCATCCTTTATCAAATTTCATTATTGAATCACAAATTCTCCCCCGATCAAAAATATCAAACCCTTTGAGATTTTGGATCCCAAGTGATTTAATAAGGTTTATAAAACATTGGAGAATATGTGGCCAGGTTTAAATACTCATCATGTTTTTGGATAAATCCTCCTCCTCAACATGTGCATCGTGTATTTGAAATCGTTTGGCACATGGAGGCATGAGTGTCTTTAAAGGACTAAAACCGATTCCATTAAAACAGATTTGAGATTTAAATCACGATCTCTCCCCCGATCAAAAATTTCAAACCTTTTGAGATTTGTGATCCCAATTAATTTAAATCATTAAGAAAAATTTGGGGAAAGACGTGGCAAGATTTAATTTTGAAAGATGATAGATAGGAACAGATTTAGACATTAAAGATTGTTAGTGTTAGGTATGATAGTTTTTAAGAGATCTTTAAGTAAAATAAAACAATTTCACAATCAAACAAAACGAAACAATTTCATTTTGTAAGATCTTGATTCTTAATGAAAAATCATACCATAACATAACATTAAATCTTTAGATCACCACTTATTTTGTACAATCCGGACTTTTATGAAGAAATATTGTTTGAAAATAATTTATTTTAAATTACTCTCCCCTCAATCGATGACCGTAGTCATTGATTGAGTGACAAGTTTTGATAAAATGAAGCCGGTGATTTTAAAATTAAGTCCAACTTATTTTCAAAACCAATATTTTCCATTTTCAAAACAATATTGTTTAAAAATTGTTTAAAAATGGTATCATCACTATTTTCACGCACAAAAAGCGTTAGGTGGTTGAGATGCTTTTGTTGTTGTTCTTTGAGGGTTTGGAAGAAAAACCATCTGTTGATGCGGTGAGACTTCTTACGTTGCATTTAATGCCAAGCGAGGTCAAATTAAGATCCGTTTCTTCAATCACTTAGAAGAAAACCATCTGGCGATGCGGTGAGACCTCTTACGTTGCATTTATGCCAACTCTCCATTGAAGTCGATTAAGCTCCGTTTCTTCATTCGTCGACCCAAGATATAGTTACCCTTTCCTTTCGCATCCAATCATCATATTATGTGGGATCCGGATCGGGAACATTCTTATACCAAAATACGCATCGTTAGTGAACACACATCTGAGATATATGGTGGTCGAAATCACCCAAACGACAATCGACTAATTAAAAGTCAATGCAACATATCAATCAGTTCATATAAGGTATGGGAATTATGTGTTTATCAAACTCCAATAATCTAATCCTAGCAATCATATCCTATGCACCTAGTCCTTCAACATAGGTTAACAACATTTTTAATTAAACATATTAGGATAATTAGAAAAGCCCGATAGATGATATAAATTTGAAAACATTCTCCCCTCAATCAATGACTTATTTTACGAAAAGTTTAAAAGCGCGAAGTCATTGATTGAGTTTTCAATATTACGAAAAACTACGAATCGATTGATTTTCAAGCAACTCATTTACCACCACTTTTGAAAACAACAAATATTTTTACGAAGAATTTTAGGCGGAAAAACATTTGTGTAGGAGCAAGATCCTTGACATACTTTCCTCAAATAGTTTTTAGGATAAGTGCACGAAATATTTGAAAATTGGTTTAGCGCACTTTCCTTTCTTGAAGAGCGGGTTGCTATCTCGAAATAATAGCAAACCATAGTTTTAAGCACGGGTTACTGATCGGAAATGCGCAAGCCATTGTTTAAGCACGGGTTCTGATCGAAATAATTGTAAGCCATATTTAGAGACATGTTTTGAAAAGAATATTTACACCTCTGCTCGAACTTCATCTATGGTCCCGTGCCATTATTGAATGACATTTCTAAGACCCAGATGTTATCGATACGAAGACATTTCTTTGGAAAATATATTTTTGGTATTTTGAAATTTTCTAATTTTTATGGGTTTTGTTGATTTTATATTTTCTATTTTCTTTTAGAGGTTTTCTATTTTTTATTTTGTTTTTAATAAATATATACAAAGATAGAATAGATGATATAATTTAAGAAGATGATGATACAGTACCGAGATAAGGATATCGAAGCGACACGTCGTAGAAGAAATAAGTCATCATCTCTTAAACATTCACCACCAAAGCTTCCAAGACTCTTGAATCGAAGAGAGAAATTGAGCCACTT
This sequence comes from Chrysanthemum lavandulifolium, assembly GCA_022545495.1. NCBI lineage: Eukaryota > Viridiplantae > Streptophyta > Magnoliopsida > Asterales > Asteraceae > Chrysanthemum > Chrysanthemum lavandulifolium. The sequence continues at coordinate 84,305,497 of CM040238.1, read as the reverse complement.
GAAGTGAGACTTTGGTAGCTTCCCCAAACCGTAAATCTTCTTATTGAGCGATTCTAAGCTTTCTTTCAAGCTTGCCTTAGCCGGATGCACAGAACGCACACCATATCATCGATCTTCTTTGCTCCATATAAGAAGGATCATTGTAAGTCTCCGTTCGAGGTTATATCATCAACAAAAACAACAACGTATCATCCCACTCTTTAAAATTCTTCTCAAATTTCATAACCACTTTGAAGTCGCGTAATCCATTCCAAAAGGTGTCAAGAGACCACTTCCCGAGTAGTTGAATTGATGCAGCCGTCTCTTAGAATAGAGCTCAAGAGCCAGTACACAAATAGATTTCCAAAGAATAAATGATACAACCACCCAATGCACATTTATCTTTCACGATGATTGTGTATGAAGCTCAAAACCAGTACACAAATGCCTCCTCACTTGTGCCTCTTTTATCTTCGAAATTGTCTCTTACATCTCTTCCCCACGCAGTTGGAATAAGAACACTAAACGCCTTGTTGAGTAAAACCTTGAGTTTCTCTCGGTCATGACATTTGTTTTCCGGGATATCTTCAATCACTTAGAAGAATTAAGTTCATCAAGTTTACTCGCCATGAGTCAAACCTTGATTTTCTCTGATAATAACATTTGTCTTCCGGGATATCTTCAATTACTTACAAGTATTAAGTTCATCAAGTTTACTCGCGTTTAGATCGTGTCTCCTTCCCCCTTCTTTGGTTTTGACACTTGAATCGGCAACATCTTATCGACCCATATACTCAAAATCTTTTGAGAAGAACACTTGAAGTCTTTGTGAGAATCAACTTCTTTGAAGAATGTGAGCAAGTCTAATTGGGGATTAATTTAACATTTCACCCTCCCTCGATTAGTGCTCTCCCATAAACCGAAAATTTGTTTGATAAATGCCAGATTAAGAAGAAACCTTTAGATCGTTAAATGCAACTCGTCTTTAGTCTTCTAACATGCGTGAGAAAATGTAGAAGCAATTGTAAACTCGACTTTCTTTAAGATTGTCGAATGGGAATAGAATGTTAACATCTTCAACTCACACCAAAAAGCATCCCACCAAAAGCATCCCAATTAACTTACATCTTGCAAATCCCTTAACTAAAATCCTCCCAATCAAACAAGAACGAGAAAGATGTTCATCAAGGAAATCGACAATCGGGCCGCATAGCGAACACACAAGATGGTAACACCAAACTACCAATCACATCAAACAAGAACAGAGATTGTTTGGAATCATCATGTTGATGTATCGTGAAGCATTAACGGAAGCACTTTGTCGATAAACTCATCAATCGGTGAAGATGTCAACCAACGGCTCTTAAGAAGAAACTCCATGTAAAGATGATCCGATAAGAAGAAGCTCGGTTCTTACATGAGTTAGGGCCGTTTGACCATATATTCTCGATATAAATCAACCATGCGGTATTATCACACTTCTTCTCCCCTCAAGAATTGCATACGGAGATGCCATTCTTGATAAAACAAGTGATTATCATCCAAATGTATTCTATTCACACTTCTCCCCATAAAATTAGCACATGATGTCGCCATCGTCATTATAGTTGAGCAAGTTGAATAAGAAAACAATCAATGGTAGCCAGTTCACTTGAAGAATTAGCGCATGGAAAAAGCATGAAGCATGTTGATGAGAATGGTCATAAATGAGAAGATTTCTATTCTTTGGAAGATAAAGCGCACTGACACGTACACTTTTCTTTTCGTTAGAGAACGAGGCTTGAACTGTTGTGTTCAAACGTCATAAGAAGATTTCTCTTCTTCATAAGATATTGCGCACTGAAACATACACATTTCTTTTCTTTAGAGAACGATGCATGAATTGTTGTGTTCATACGTCATAATCTCTCTTTTCGACTCTCTTGGCAAAGCATGTAATCAACCCATTATCATTGATGGGCTCTTTGTTGTGACGGTGATGGAAAACCCAATATGATGAATTTGACCACAAGTAAACTAACCCGAACTCGTGACTTAAACTTGCACATATGTAACAAAGAGCGGTGCCGATTTCCATTAGCATCTCTAAGTACTCTCTATGTACTCTATACTCTTCAACCAACCAACCATCAAGTATAAGACGTACATTACCTCTTGAAAACCCACAATTGAATATGACACTGAGCACTACAACGTAACTCCTTAAAGTGATAGTTATTTTGTGGTGGTAAGAGCCTAATTCCTCCAAGTGGTAAAAGAAAAGGTAAAAGACACCCAACAATAACTAGATTTCCAAGTCTTCGTTTTTGATAATAAGCTCGAACAAGGATCATGAAGAATCTTCATCCATCCATCCCCGATACCTTGGATACTAAGTACACTTGCCGTGATAATTCACTTCAACCTCAAATAAATAATCTTGAATTAACGCCGTTGTCACATCTTACGGTTAAGCGCTCAAATCTAGCCTTCTTTGACATTTAAACGAACTTTAATAATGGTTTCATCCGACCATGGTTAGAAGCACAAAACCCGTAAAACCATATAATAACCAAAGCGCCATGACAAATATCCAAACACATCCAATTTATGAAGCACACCTTTTATCCCTTCTTGAGCGAAACCGTAGCACCAAAGATCGAAGATCCCGAAATCGCTTTCCTTCCTCCGGGATGGTTCCATTAATCGGATTTTACAACTCTATGGTTTAAACCGAGAAATAGTTTCTTCATGGGATTTTACAAAACCAAGAATAAACCGTAAGATAAGTCCAGAAATGCACTTTGCTATTACCAGGATGTTTCCATTGTCACGAGATTTTACAAGTCTATGATTTAAACCGAGAAATAGATTCTTTCATGGGATTTTACAAAATCAAGACAAAACCGTAATCAATGTCAGCTTGAATGTGTTATGACAACTTTGGTTTCGGTGAATATCTGTTTTTAGGGGAACATGCAGCGGTTCATCAGCGATTCATTATCCAACATCAACAATATCATCAATCATCCAGTAAACACTCTAGTAAATACATCATTCTCGCATTCTGTCGGCTATTGCAGTGACAATATGGTGAAGTAAACCCGATATGCCAAACTTGATCATGAAGTGAACTTCCCCAGATTTGTTACTTAAACTTGCACTAATCTTTGTGAAGAAGAAACGGTGTACCCAATGTATAATACCTCTTGACATATCCTCAACTGCGTTACGTTGTGGGTTAAGCAAAAAGAATCACAACCGTAATTAAATAGCCAAGTCTTTATCACACTCTGTAAATGCCCAAACAAGTCATCTTCGTGAAAAGGTAGAAAGAAAGAAGACGAAATAAGTAAACGCGCCCAGAAAACCTCACTTCAAAACCAAATAAGAAATACCGTCCAAACAACCCCGTAATCAACTTTGTTAAACTATCAATTCAAGCCGAGACATGATATACTCCGTGAAAATGTTTTAACCAAAGTATCAAACCTCATAACAAAACAAAACTCATCATCATACCCAATCTCATCATCGAATCTCATTATCACCAATAATCATCCAATCAAAAATCCATTAAGCCCAGTCCAATCCAAATCAAACATCGGCCCACTTGATTTATATTCAGTTCAGATAAATTAATTTTAAGCCCAAGTAAAATATAAACACAAGAGTCCCGTAATCAATATCCGTACAAAAATCCCGACGCCATATTTATCTCAAAACTAAGCGCAAGTCGTGATCTTAGGTATCTTTCCGTGAAAATATACCATACCAAAAATACCGCTCTTGACCGTCTAATATTAAAGTTTGTATCCAAAGTATTTGCCTAAAAATTCAGATAAAAAATTAACACCACCAATTTGAGCAACCCGTCATTCAATCCCACTCATTAGCACAAAAAAATCCAATCAGCCGAGTTCCATTATACGAGTGGATCCAGACCAACTCAATATGTTACCACTAGCCCAAGAATTTGTTTGAAATCAGAAGGCAGCCCAAGTTGAATTAAACCACAAAGGCCATATTCGAAAATTAGTTACAAAGCCCATCCAACTCAATCCTTACAAAAATAATCCGGATATATGAGACGCACATAAACTCTTTTAACCTAAACCTACCAGCACTTACATCAAATATGCGCCTCACATATTCACCTACCATACATTCTCTCCAATCGGATCTGAAAAAAAAATCACTGCTTCACATCTCCATCTCATCATCAAACTACTCTCAATCAGAAACTAATCTCATCTCAATCAACCATCATCTTACTTCGTTAAGCATGAAAAGCACACCCTTTTGATATCATGGTTATAAATAACCAATGAAGAATGATCCAATGAAGGCTTCAAGATCCTAGGATGGGTCTCGGGTAGGTACAAGTCGTAGTGATTCGATTTGTTATTTATGTTTTGTTCATTGAACGAATCAAAGAAATGAAGTAACATAATTGTTAATCTCATTTCTTTAATTTCGTATAGTAATCACAGTTTGGTCGATGATGATAATGAATCCGTTGAAATAATCTTTAAAAGATTAACAAAACTTGAGTCGAATCAGAGATCAATCAAGTATTTTTCAGTTTTGAGTCTTGGAATGAGAGATGGGGAGTGATAGTGAGGGTCGTTGGTGAGTCTAGATGTAGGTTTAGATTTTGTTTTTGTCGGATTTGATATTTCTGCTTCGAGCCTCTTTGATTTCTTAAACATGAACGAAAACCATGGACCAAGGATGTAAAGGAACTGAGGTCGTGAGTCATGTTGGTATTTGGTATATTGTGGTCAAGGTCTGCATTCATTCTCCTTCATCATTTCTTTTTGTCAAGTCGTTAGCCAAAGATTTTCAAAACAACTCGCTACTATCTTTATCCAGACAAGTCGCTACAACTTATTCAAGAACAAGTCGCTAACTTCTTTAAAGTCAAGTCGCTACTATTGTGGCAAGTCGCTAACATTTTTTTTTCATACACAAGTCGCTATATCGTTTGACTCAATAGTCAAACGAAAACCATAACTCGCTAAGTCTTTAAAGTCACACAACACGCTACAATGAACACAAACCGCCACTGAGTCAATACTCATGGGGTATAATGGTCAACTCGCTAGCAGAAAACCACTTATGCAGGAAAAAACATTATTTTTGACCCAGTTTGGACCTTAACAATATGACCATATGACAAGAAGCAGTTTGACCATATGACAGTTTTCCAAAAAGATACATAAAATATACCCAAACAACTATTATTGTAAAAACTGTTTAATAATAACAAGTTTTACGTATGATGCTTTTTGAGTTTAAAGATACATAAACTTGTAAAAACTGTTTTTCTGAGAAAAAGTAAGGACATAAATTATCCGATCATTAAAGAGATATAAAAAAACAGTTTAAGACAAGATTAGAACCACCAAAAATCATCAAAACACAAAAACCTTGGCTCTGGTACCATTTGTAGGATCGAAATATTATTGTGTTTGATGATTCGGGTAGTCTTGGATGATCAAATTACATGATAGCCATTTTAGAGAGAGAAATTAGAGAGATGGGTGTTCAAGCTAGAGACTTTCTTTATAAAATTTAAAATGTTAGATTGAAAAGCCACACCCCTTCCATGGATGGAAGGGTATTTATACTACAAACAATACGTCCTCTATCGGATGTAGATCGGGCATACTGATGGATAAAGACCCGTCCTTCCTCCACGGTGATACACTAAACTATATTACGCTACAAACTAACTAATAAGCTACTAAATAACGTAAATAACGACAAGTCTACGAGCTAACTTATGCTAGATAATAATTGGGGTGACCGACACTTTAACATGGAATTTTCTAATTCCTAACAAGTTTGACGTAAACACATAACGGCTTCAGGTTATCAGATGTGTAGAGTTACATTGATTTGAGTTTATTATTTCGAACTTTATGTGACATTCCTAAACGTTAAAAAAATACGATACTACTTTTATGCTCGATTACTTAAATAAAATATCCGAAATTATAAAATGAAATGGTTGTATACATACAAGCTGCTAGTTATTTTACTACCGCTAGTTATTTTAAATACTAAAGCGAGTTGGTTGTATACTTACAAGCTGGGTTATATTAACTTCGCTAGTGATAGAAGACAAGAACGAAATGATGACACGTTTTAAGAGTAAATTTTCCACTTTACACAAACTTTTGTACTTTCTTACAAGCTGCAGAAGCGCTAGTAGGTCATGCTTTTGTAAAAGTAGAGCCACTTGTTTAGTGGGCCAGTTTTAGTTAATTGGCCATTCGGTTTCGTTCCTCGAGCAACCTTTTATGTTGTAATAACGATGTAATTGGCGAGTTTCTTTTGGACTTTAAGGCACTTTGTAATTTGCAATATGAAATATGGGCATCTAAATGCCATATTTGGGCAATATGTCATGTACTATCGGGCAACCATAATTCTTAACCATTCCACTATAATAAATTCTAGATGTATGACATAAATCTAACATCTTGGTTACTGGTTAGAACCACTATCTCATGGTTGGCGTGAAAGTCAATTACAAGCTGCTAGTTTTCATTCATATTTTTTAAACCCAACAAACATTCATAACAGTGCAACCATACATCTAATTATCCGACCTAAAAACAAATGATGAAAAATCAAAAACAAGTAAAACAACGAAAAACCCCACAAAATAATAATAATAATAATAATAAACACACACGAAAAACAAACCACCATCATCGTGAACTGCTCCACCCACCCCATTTCAAACCAAGTTGTTAGAACCACGGCTCTCTTCCCTGTTTTCCTTCATTTCCTTCCTGGCTTTGACTTGTTGAAACAAAATTTCAAGACGGCTAATCACATTTTCCAGATCATAAGGGCTTCAAACCCATGTTGTTGCTCCTCACGGTTTCTTTGCACTACCATATTTATACGCTCCACCCGAATTTCCTGGCGATCCACCACGACTTTGAACCACCTCGCATCCTGTTGATCATCCTCCTCATCTCGGCCTCCTCATCATCTTCATCTTCGTCGTCCTCCTCGGATCATTCATTCCATAAACCTCATCCCGGTAAAGTCTTTTGTATGGAGCCAGTTCAAAATAACTTTCCTCATCCTCGTATCTACCTCCTTATAGGACCCAAATGCGAAATGGGTTCCTCCCAAAAGCATCAATAACCGCGCCAAACAACAAATAGTTGTTTAACACAAAGCGTACTCTTACGCATCATTTTCAAAGTAACCATTTGCGACCATTTATGTGGTAATTTTGTAAGGAATCGTGTTATATACATCCTGTTTTTCGTATACAATCGATGCTATAAAGAGGTTGTAGATGTAAATGGACGTTTTTTTTTTTTTTTTTTTTTTTAGTTTATTTTTTGGGTTAAGGGTTACCCAAAGTATTGTATGTAGATGGATGGTTTCCAAGACTATGGGCGGAAAAGCGGACTAAAGCCGCCAAAAATAAATTAAGGCAGAATAAAGCTTCATCCAAAAGCTTGCAAATACTTGATCAAAAAACTAGTTGTCGCATGATTTGTAGCCAAAATAAAGCGAAAAAGTAAACATTATTATTGGATTGGTGATTATGGTTTGAATTGATAATAAACTGAACACGAGGGTAAACAATCGGGTTCATTAATTTTGAGTCGAGGGAATAATTGTTTGCCCGTTGCTCGATAATAAATAGCACCTCTTTTGTTGCGACTAGATATTCACTCGAGTTGGAGCAACTTAAAGTTTAAAAAAAGTATAACAATTGTCGAATTACTACTTTTAAAAAGCAATTATTGTTATATTTTTTTAATGACGGAATAAGTAGTTTATAAGTGTTCGTGCCACAATTTTTGGATACAAAAAGGAACAAGCGAGGCCTATTGGAATATTCGACACATGGCACCGATGAATTCGTTTTGGTATATCGTCAGTCAACACTTTTAGATGTAATCTGGGCAACTAAATTTGTATTTGGGCTACCAAGTTAGTACTTTAGGCAACCTTTACATATTTAAAGAATATATTGTACAATGGGTCCTTAGCATTTATTGGTACTTTGGCCCACACCTTTAGATGTACTCTGGGCAACAAATTTTAGTGTCATGTGGGAACTTTAATTTGTACCTCGGGCAAACCTTCTAGGCCGCAATTTGGGCAACTATAGGACATACTTGGTCAATATGTCTTGTCGTTGGGCAACCTTAAATCATATGCATATCATCTTAGGAGCATTTCCAATACCATAACGCTCCTTGACTCTTCCCAAAGTTCTTTGCGATTGTTACGTGAAGTACAACTGATCTAAGGAGCTACCTTGCGACACACTATTAGTGTGTTTATAGCTTTTCACCAAAAATAACCACACCCTAGTTTCCATGTGCTTATTTACTTGACTCAACACATACAATGAGAAAAGTTTTATCAAAACAAAATAACATCACAAAAAAAATGAACTATGTTGTGAAATGCAAGGTGTTTATGCGGTATGAAGATCTTGTGTGTGGTGTTTTACTCGATTGACATTAATTTTTCGAGTCTTGTGCGGTACATCGGGAAAAAGTTCAAAGTTAATGATGTAAGCGGGATAACTCTAACATACAACATCGCCTCAACCACAACGAACATACTTGCGGCGATGACTTGGATTTTTCAAAAGTATGGTTGATGGGTTGCGATCGAGAGGTGCAAACCATATGCATCAACCAAGTTAAAAAACCCGTTGTGGTAACCAAGTCATCTTGTTCCCCACTTACATGTGGATCTTAATGATACGTTGTTACACGAGCAAGATGCGAATACATGGCAACGAAACAACTTAACTCATATACGCCGCACACCCCAACCACCACCTATTGATAGCAGACTTGAAAGTAAAGATAGAGGTGTTATGAAAGTGAATGATAGATTTGATGATAAGGCGAGTGCATATATGAGGTATCTTTGAAGTGCCTAAAGAAGGGTATGAATTTTATGTTCATAAATCGTGCACTATTAGGTGCAGTGATAAAAATCGTGCGACCAAAATGTGATTGGCACATAAAGCGTCGTAGGATTCAAAGCGTATCCGGTTTAGAATCACGCAATTAATGACCGTCATGCATGTTCCAAAATCGGTTCAATCTAAATCATCGAAATGCTACTGACAAAACCCTGTCTAAATTAATCGTCCGAAAATCACGGATGTTACCGCGTTTATAAGCCAAGGACATTATCCATGATCGAATATGGAGTTGAATATAGATGTTTCATACACAAAAGCTTGGAGGAAACAATTGGCGGTGGAATCAACCGAGGTGTCCAAAGGCATCGTTCTTGTGATTACCATACTCTTGTCACAACCTAAAGCTCGCAAACGAGGGGCTATTACACACATTGAGACAGACGATCAAAGGCGTTTAAGAACCTTTTATATCTTTCGGTCTTTGCGGTAAGCTAATTGCCTTGAATGTTTTAAATAAATCTTGTCTAATATATGATATGGTTTTCATACAAGTGTGTTGGTGAATAGGCATTGTTTTTAGTTTAGCATGCGGGTGTTTAGTAGTATATCGCAACATCAACACAAAATGGAATATAAAAACTATACATACATAAAACCGAAAATAGTTACATACAACTAGTTTTACTTGTCTTATAAAGTTGAGCATCCTAGCAAAGTATCTAACAATTTCGTCAGATAAGCACAAAAACATTGAATTGGATCTACTCATGTTGATACTATTGTTTGTTTCACACACACTGTCGGTAGAAACATAAAACAAATTATTTGACATTAATTTACTTACCAATGCATTACAATAGTATAGAAAGTTCACTTAAATACATGGTTTATGATGATTTTACCTTGATATACAATGTGTTTGTTATCCGATTATGTAATCGCATTTATATTTTCTGATTAAGAGTTTCCTATGCTATATCGACCCACGATCATAATCGACGCGGCACATCTTAAAGGGCCCTACGTAGGGACAAACACAGTAGCCGTGGGAATGGGCGGAAACAATCAAATTATACCGATTGCCACGGTGTTTCTCAAGGTGAGAGTGGTGAATCATGGACATGGTTTTGACAAACTGAAAGAATCCATAGGGAAGTTGCTAATTTGGCAATTATATCGGCGAGACATCATGCAATAGCCCTAGCATGTAAAATGTTTTCAAATGCCTTTCACGGGTATTGTTGTCGCCATTTGATGTTGAATACACGTATGCAAGCGATAGCCTAAAGTGTTTATCTTGGAAGGCGTGCAAAGCTTACACAGCGGAGGAATTTGCACACCTAATGTGTGAGATTCTTGCGGCCGACCGATAGCTCACGAGAAAACTAGTTGCGGCGGTATTGAAAAATGGTCAAGGCGCATTGCCGCAAGCAGTACAACTACGACCTCAAGCGATGTGGAATCGATCAATGCTTTAACAAAGGATGTGCGCAAGATCCCAATAACGATGTTGATGGAATGGTTTAGAGGTCTTCTTCAAAATGGTATTACGAGCGGCGAGAAAAACATGCGGTAGAGCATATTTTGTTATTATTAGATAGTTTATTGAGCAATAATTAAGCGGTCTTATTGATAATGTGTTAATATGTGTAAATGCTAGATGCGGATAGCGAACTTCTGATGGGCGACCGCCAAAGTGAAAAGCAGAATGGAAAAAGTGCAAGCTGGAAGGTTTTGGGAATACTAAAGGACAAAGTGTATGAAGTGCGACACAAAAAAAACGACATGTTGTTGATTTGGTAAGCGGTGAATCGGTTATGCAAATGGCGACTTCGGGCTTCCGTGCGGACATGTTTGTCTTGTAGGTAGATTTGCGGGCTGACCGGTGTTAAGAAGTTGGCAAAAGCTTGGTTTTATAATACAACTATTAAAGCGATGTACCAAGACATCATCTACCCATTAAAAGATATGACGATGTGGGACACTGAAGTGAACTTAGAGGTCGTGTTGCCCCTGTTATCGGTAAGCGTAATTCAGGAAGGCCTAAAAATAAAGACCGAATACCATCTCAAGGTAAGGCGCCTAAGATCAACTATTGTGGAAGGTGTGGCACAAAAGGGCACAACCGCGTAACATGTAGAGTACCTTTGGTGAAAAGAAAAGTAAGTATTTGTTCGACTTTACAAAAACTTTAAGGTTATGTTGTTAGCGGCAACTAACTTTGTATTAGCACACTTGTCTCAGAGGCGGTTGGCTACAAACGAAAGGCTAAGCCAGGTACAACAGGTGCAAAAAAAGGCTCGTAAGATGGGTGAATCATCTCAGTTAACTAGCAACAGCCAAAGCGAGGCAAACGGAGACCCTAATCATGGGGTGATTAATGCGGCGAATCACATCAACTCAAGTCAAACCACTGAACAACCAAGCTCGTCCGCTCCACACATCAGTCTTCTATCCGATTTCCCTACTCAAACGACTTTTTAAAGTAGCGGGAACATGGTTTTAATAATGCATTCCTTGCCTAAGTCCTACAATAGTGTGTTTTGTGTAAGGTAAGCGTTTGTGTGTATTTGGCTTTGTAATAACGGATGGATTGTAAAGTATTACTTATTTGTGTCATGCGGTTGCTAGCTAAAAGAATTCGTGCATCGTGTGGTATGAACATGTTCATTGAATATAAAAACAGTCTATAAGCGTACCAAAACCATCATTCGGGCATCCGGGACCTCCATCATAATCGCTTTCCCGTTTTGTATGGCCGCTTTGTAAGTGGTTATAGAAACCCTTTTCCCACTTCTTGACACACCCTCTTGATCAACAACTGGTTCTTTTCCCTTGGCAGTCCCATGACCTGGCTTACTTTCATGTACATCCTCATAAAAGGGTATCTCTTTTCCCTTCGCGGCAGCAATTCCAGCTCGGAGTTCCACACCTTCCTCTTGCAACCATTTTTCAGTTTGTTGTGCACTACCCCCTTTTTCTCTGATCTCGAACCCTGTATCAGTTTTCCTTATAGACACACGGGTTGTTAGCTTCCTTCTTTTGAACGGTGTTGCACTAGCGCATCGCATGCCAGCGTCCTCTTCTTGCCAAACCATGTTTTTTAAATAAAATTGTGACAAAGGTTGTTGCTTGTGCAGAACGTAGAGGTCCATTGATCGAGTCTCCTCCGCAATGTCATACATTCGTCGAACGTCATTGTCTGTGTGCAACAAAGTTAAACCATCTTCGAGTGACTTGTTTGGTGCACCATAAAATAAAGCCCATTTCCCCAATATCGGTGAAAACATGATCAAGCACCCTTGTAAATGCACCCTATTTGGAGCTAAAACACGGACATCGACAAGGCGACCACCTACATAGCGGAGTGGTGAAATTGAAACTTCCGTTGTGGTGAACTTTAAATATGACTTCTTTGGTTTCCGCCATGTCCTATAAAACATAAATACTAATAAAAATTAGAAGCAACTACTAGACTTAAAGAGGTATCTTGACCATACCTATAAAACATAAACCCTAATAACAAATTCAATAACTTTGAATTAAATAATAATTTAATAATAGAATATAAAATATAAAATTGCACGATTATTTATATTCATATATAAATATATCAACCAATATGAGCGAATAAGGTAACAAAGTACATCTTGGATAGTACAACAAACACGAATAAGTTTTTCCTAAAATAAGATGAAAAGGACACGAGATTATTTTTGTAATGTTCAATGAAAGTGACCTAGGGTATAAAGCGGGAATGTTGGGATGTTGATGGTCGGGACCATAAGGATAAGTGATGTGTGGGGTAAAAAGTTTAAGTGTTTGTCATGGTAGGTCCTCTACTTTTTACAACAAATATAAAATTTGAATATATGTCTTTATAATTTTGTTTGGGCAAAAAGCGATATAGTTATAAAAGCCTAAAAGGTACTTTTGCAACTTTTATAAACTCCCACCACCTAATTTGTCGGTCAACATTTTCCTACATTTCCACAAACTTGTTAATTAAAAACACATTTATCATGAGTTCGAACTTGACTACAACCCGACTAATTGGTGGCAAAGTTGAATACTTTTGCAAATCGGTCTTCGTCTACCGGTCAAGGCGTCAACAACAAGGGCAAACCACAGGAAGCGTTTAGTAAAATGCTCTATTTGTGATGTGTATCGGTTTTGGATGATGATCGCCTAGTGAATACTATAAAGATCGGTGTATGGGTTCTTTGAAAGGAGAAAAGATCGAAGAAGTCGGTGGATATTGAACAATTGGTTGATACTCTTGCTTTGGACAAGTCAATCTTGGACAAAGAGTTGGTGATACAAAGTCAAAGTTGAAGTTGTATGATAGGTTGTTTTCATTATGTTAGGATCTTTGTCGGTTACTTGTGTTGGACTTGGTATGTTAATAGGCAAGTAATGTAATGGAATAGATATAAGCGTTTAATTATATATGTAATTTACTTTTGGAGAAGTTGCAAGTTTTATGTTCGGTGTTAAATTGTAAAGCCCAGGAACGACAAAATATATCTGGTACAAATTACCTTTACATAATGTAAGCAACAACATAGATCACATAAAATGGATACCCCTAGAGTATGATTCATGTGTAGATCTTTTGAATACATAATCAAGACTATCTGATGTTGCATTTCATAAAGTAGAAACAATCTTAAACTAGTTTCCGAATTTTGTGATTTGTTATAGTTGTTTACGTAAGTATACAAAGGGTTTAATTGAATATGATCACGAGTGTTGCGAATAGCACAAATTCATGATAATGTTGTGCTTCTTTGCTCTCGTTGGTTGTTCTTCTTTGTTTATAAAGGTAGTCATGGTGATGCAATATAATGCAAAACATATGACACGTATATTAGGCCGTGAGAATGAATACTTAAAATTGCTATTGCACGTTAGTCTTGCTAGTCTTTGAAGACCAAGTAACATAAACATGTTGTTAGTAAATAGTGGGTAAATGCACACGGTTGATAAACAATATGAAAAAATGTATAATCAAGTTGTAAAGCTGTCAAATACATTTTTGGGTGCCTTTCTTTAAAGTCAAAGTGGGTAAACACAAACAAGTGCGGATAGAGCACTATACCGGGAAGAGATAGTTACAATGCGGTGGCCAATGCATAGGCGTTGCCTTACAAAAAGCCTAGACTAGACTATCTTTTTAACTTTAAAGTAATGTTAACACAAGTGCACTGTAATCGTTAACAACACAATTAGCATCTTTGCATAACAATACCTACACTCCAACCTTCCGTTCCTTAAATACCAAGTTGGTTTTAATCCCGAACATCCTCGGCCGATCTCTTGTTAGAGCCTTCAAATGCCTCAACATCTTGATCTTTCGTTAACCCGTTCTTGGTGTTTCAAAGCATAGCCTCCTTGCATACAGTTTCCTCGAAACCTTATGTCCATACATGGGCTTGACACAACTCCCTACTTGACGTGGAACGGAAGAAGATCCTGCATCCAACAAAACCTGATTTGGAAGAGAATTTGTGGCTACATTCTTTAAAGTGGCATCATCGTATTCGATAACCCGTTGCACTCGTTTATATGGTGGGAAGTAGACCACCCAACATCCATTGCTACACAACCCACAAATCCCCATAGTACCATTCATCGTCCTTTGAACTCAATGGCGTCATCAACACTTTCGCTATGCAAAAATCCATGAAAAGATTCTTTCCTTGGAATTCAATTCCTTCGTCTAGGTTGGGAAGGAGGGTTCTTAGGGAGGTGAGCAGCCCTTCTTCCTCCTCCCATGCAAGAATATCGAGTAAGACTTAGATGTAGCAAGTTGCACAAGTTTATCATGTATCGCAAGCTTTGCATCGTTTCCTTATCAAGAAGATTAAAAGTTAGGTTAGGATAATAGAAACATGCTAAGTTAACAGGTTTATGTGAAACGTACAAGCCGATTAATCCATATTCCTCGGCAAGTTCATACATCCTTTTAACATCATTATCACATTCAACAATTGTCAAACCAGTTGAAAGAACAAATCTTGGCGTGCAAAAATATAAAGCCCGTATCTCACACTCAAGCTTGTAGGCCAACAAGTCAAGCATTTGCTTAAAGTTCATCCTTGTGGAGTTACTAAACCTTAGCGAAAGGGTTCGCCAAAGCGCATAACTTAAATTGGGCAACGAATGAAGGTACCATCGTAGTGAATCTCAAAAGCAGGATCTGTGACTCTGAGACCTGGCGTCCTGTAATAAAGGTATATAAATGTACATAAAAAAGAATAGCAAGTATGGTAAAAAATATAGTCAAGGCAAGTCAGAACCACGAGGTAACATATAAACATTTTTAGGAAGGGTGATGGTATTCATACCTTAGCTTGAGATCAAATAAGGCAGCTGAAGGCTTAGAAGCATTTTTTGATGAAAGAGATTGTTTAGAGAAAGGCATCCTGACTAGTGTACAAATGTGATCTTGATGAACATTTGCTATATATTAGCAAAGGTAGTATTATTTTACTATTAACAATGTACTTATATATTATATGAGACTTATGATCCATTGATTTTGATACGAAAATAGTAATGGGGTAAATGTTATTTTATTTTGTTAAACGTTTTTATGTCTAGCATGTTTGTGTAATAATGTTGGTGTTAATGTGTGAATGAATATGCCAATGGATGAGGCATGATATATGTTTGATTGTAAAATGTATTTGATAGAATATCGTATATTGAAAACCGATAGTGCATGATAAAACAACGAAAGTCTTTGTTGGAGATAAGTTAAAAGCATTGACACAAAGGATAAAATCTAACTCTATAAAAAACCGAATCATGTTCTCGCGATAAGCTAGCGCAGCGTCGGCGGGAACATCAACTTGCAACCATTGACAATGTGCCAATCGACATAAAAATATACAAACCCCACCACAATCACCAAAATACACCCTTCACTACATGTAATCTTATAGTCGTTCGGACGTATTCGGTCTTATCAAAAACGTTGCTTACTCTAGAACAAGCGGTAGTTTGGCACTGTACAATAACCGAGATTGTTAAAATACATCTGAGGTTGATCTTGTTGGAGGGTTGTCAAAATGTTAATATTGTATACTCGAAATAAGTAAGTTATACATAAACTACAGTTATTTGTTCAAGAAGGATTAAAAATAATCGTAGTATATATAGTGTTGTTAGCGAATATTTGTCCAAAAGTATTATATGTTTGTTATCGTGATACGTATAAATTCGACCATTTGACAATTGCTTCGCAATTAATTTTTATAATACATTTCATTTCATTACATTAAGCGATAAAAAAGAAATGTGAAGCAACAACATTGATGATGAGTCAAAACAAAAAAAGATGACAATGAGAACTTGAGAGAGCACATAACAAGCTAGGAGTATAGGTTTAATATTTTTGCGCATCATGGCGAGAAAGGAGCTTTTCTTGAGAACGTGCGGTGCGTCTCGGTGATGAGCCTCATCGGATCTGTTTTCTCTAGCTCCTCATCACTGGATTTCACAGCATTTCCATACAATGCAGCAGCGATGGACCCAACAAAACACTCCAGCTGCTTGATCGCTCACCCGCACTTTGCATCGACAAGTTAGCTCCATCACCGTTGCATGCATGTCACTAATGAACTTTAGATCACGTCCATTGTCACGCACAAAGGCGAGTGTTAGCCATGTGGTAAATATAGTTATCCATTTACATTGTAGTAAATCTTTGTTGTGGGTAGTGTGTGTCACTTCACAAAAGTAGTTTGAAAATATATTAGATGGTGTCCGTTTATATAAGCAAAATGGGGTGTGTGGGGTGACATGGATTTTATTTTCAATTAAAGTCAATATAAGTAAATGTGGATAGTCAATTGGTCAATAGTTGCGTCTTGTCAAGTAATTAGAAATGCACATTAAGCCAAATGCAATTAATGAAGCTTACGTAGTACTCATACGCTTCACGGCCCAAAGATAACAATTTTGGGCAACTAAACCATTGGGGGCAACTAAACTAGTTAGCTTTGTTGTTTACTTGCAATTCAAACAAATGTTTTAGTAAGGTATGCCACGTGGTCCATAACATTATGATGTGTATGCCTTAGGAAAAATATTATTTACCCTTGTTGTTAACATACAAATGGTATTATTAGGTGTACATTTACTTTATATTTTTCTGTAACAATATACAATTATAATATAACTAACAATTTATGTCATGAACTCCAAGTATGTGTGCAGTTGCCTGTGGTTTCTTCAGTATTGCATGGTTATTTTGAAATAACCCGAATCGGGGATGCACAAAAGTAGGACAAACTTTAATAATGAGGAAAAGGCGTCTTGAAATGATGGTCTTGCTTGATGTCATGTACTTGAGCTGTTTATGTCCATTAATTATAAAGTTTCGTATTCCATAAAAGGTAGAATTAAAGTAATCCTTCAAATCTATGCATCATCACATTCGATTAACAACGACTTTGCGGTAGTAGCCTTGGTCAAAGGATGGGAGTGTCGATGATGTTGACACTTCTTTGGTTTCGCTATCCACTTGCTAGTAATGGTAAATACTGCTTGCTAGTGCGGTTGTGGTGAATATGGAAACAACGGGGCTTTTGTGAAACATTTTGCTTGTCTGGTACTTATTCCCCGATTCACTGCCGATCAATTAATTGATCTTTTAAACACTCCCAATTGGCGTTGAGCGAAACCCTAACCGCTCCCAACTATAATTTTCACAAATCCCATATCACATTCACTTTCAGCGTACAATGGCAACTAAATATTCCAAAACCACAACTTAGTCGCATACCTAGTCAAGAACGACCATTACGAAGGTTTTCATGAGATGATTGATTTCATCAAACATAGTCCCATACACTATGCATTAAGCTGTAGAACCCGTCATTGTTAAAGCTTATATCTGGCGTTTTGGAGGAATCTTGAAATTCAAGAAAGAGGTGGAAAAGAGGTTATTAGGGCGGTTGTTGATGAAGCGGAGATTCGATCACGAGAGGAGGTGATTAGAGGTGTTTTGAAGCTTGGGATCTTTGAAGGAGTTGTTAATCATCGATCTTTGAAATATTTGAAGGTTTAGAAAGAATGGGTTATGAGAGAAAAGGGGATCGTATAAAGTTTCACAAAGGTATGTTTTCTCCGCAATGGAAGTTTTAATCCATACCTTGCTCAAGTGTGTAAGCAATAAAACAAGCTGGATTTGATGAGTTTCCTCAAAGATTGCAAGCTTCTTGTCATCTGTTTATCTCAAGAAAGGGTTTTAAGCGGTCTCGAATGATTTTGAGGGTTTTCAAAGAACATTAAAGACAGGGCAAATACTACCTCTATCCTAGGTTTGTTCAATTGATAGCGAAACTCAAATAATGAGAACCCATTCCCATAAGAAAAAATATGGCGTTTACATATGCTTCCTAGGGTGTTTGCCCATATGAGGAAAAGAGTCGAAATTTTACGGGAACCATAACACCTTTGTTTCCTCACATGCTAAATCGCCACAACTTATAGAGGAGGAAAATCCACAACCCAATCTATCCTTGATGAACCCCTGCTACCACTTCCAAAACCAGCGATGAACCCCTGCTACCACTTCCAAGAAGGGCACTCGGCTACACGAGGTGGTGGTAGTGGTGAAGGACATGAGGTGTAACGGTGTGGGAGGTGACATGAGTGGAAGGGTGAAGGACATGAGGTGTAACTCTTTGTCGGGCGTGACAGCGGCGACCGGTAAGTGAAAACCTAAGTAAGACCCAACCCGGCAACTCCTAATGTGGAGAGTTCGCTCGAGCTCAACACGGTGGAGAATCCCGAACAGCCTGGGTAACTTGGGGTCCATGTATACGGAGGCTCGGTCGGATGCCATGGTACTCGCATACTACGATTCACCTCTCGGAGTAGGTCACACGGATCGGAGTGATGAGGATAGGCGTGGCCCGAACATGAATTGTGGGTAATGATACTTTTACGCATATTGACAATTCCCGGTGTACACCTCTCGGACGAGTTAACACATGTCGAAGTTGTGAGGATAGAATGGAACTTTTAAAGGAATTGACGGATAAATGTAGCAACATGGAGTCTAAAATGTACGGTCTTGAGGAATTGACAACCTCTCTATTGGAACTATTAAAAGGTACAAGCACAGTGAATGTTTTGGAGAGAATGAGAAGACCGAGGATTCTTGCATATAGAAGAGTCAAAGGATGGGAAGAAGGCTAGCTCCTCGAAGGATCGAGTTTGGAGGATGCATCTAAGCAGGGAGGAGTAAAAGCATAGATTCGGGGAGGATAGTCGTGCTAATCGAGATGGTTATCTGTTGGTGACATGGAAGGAAAAGCTGCGGCGATAAATGATGCTTTGAAAGCTACTTGTGCGAGAAAAAGAAGGAAGTGGTGCGAGCAACAACCCTTGCCTATGTTCTTGCATCCTGCTTCTAAAGAAGAAGCCCTTCTTTGGAACCACCCCTAAGGTAATTATAACAAGCTGTTACTTGAGATATTCCATTGCTATCACAACCACTGCTACTACAATCACAACCTTTGTTACATCACCACCAAAGTCAAAAGAAGGTGAAAAGGAGGTTCCCATTCAAGCTGCTAAACCAAAAGCAATCTTTACCAATCCACGAACCTATCGTTGCACCCATTCTGCTACAATTAAACCTTATGCACCTAAACCCTTGGGAAGTTTGAAGATTGGTGAGCTGTGAAGTCGGTTGTTGGTCGACGGATATTGGAAAGGGTAAAGGAATTGCGAAGCAGTTTTGGCGTTTAATAGTATAGATGAGCGGGAGGCTTATGATAGAGAACAAGCTCAAAGAGTACATACGGAACTAAATCTTGATGTAATTAATAGGGAAAAGAAAAAGCAAGAAGAGGAGGAAGCTTCTCGAGCGATTGAAAAATTGAAAAATGAAGGACAAGTGTTCCAAGGATCGAGAGGGCGATACTCAAGATGAAGTTCTTGAAAAGAAAAAGCAAGAAGAGCGGAGATTGTAAGCTTTATGGAGGGTAAAAATTTGGATAGGATGGGAGATCAAATTTCCACTATTCAACCTACAAGAATTAGAGAAAAGACTCGAGTTCGACTATGTACCTAATGAAGAAGAAATTGATTTCTTGATTGCAAATGATCAAGTGATCAAGAAGAAGGCAATTGAGCTTGTGGTGATGCATCTTTAAGCGAAGAACAAAAAGCTGCAGTTAAAAGATTTCATCTGAGATGAAGAATAATCAAGCACTTCAAGAGGCTATTGTTTCAGTCAAGAAGGGTCAAAAGAAACCAAGACAACCAACTAAGGCACAAGTTATTGCATACATAGAGACTTACTGTTGCAATGTTGGTGGTTGGAAGAGACATCAATTCAAAGGAATGTCGATGATAAAGTTGAAAGTATCTACTACGAGTTCAAAGACAAGATAAAGCTTTTATTCCAATGGACTCGAAGAAGAATCAAGAAGGTATCCCAATTTGAAGAAAGGCCAAAGATAGTGAATCTCGGACATCTAAGAAGACAAAGTTTCTTTGAAGAACAAGAAGTTCCAAGCGAGAAGTTCAACGAAGAACAATGGGCGAGATGATTGTGATAGAAGAAGAAGATTTCTACCGAACCCTTGCAAGTCGGACATCCTATCATTGATTGGGAAGTATTTATTGTGACAATTTTCCTCCAACATGGAAGATTACAAATTTGGGTGGTGAAACTTCATCATTCATTCGGTTTGAAGATCTCATAAAAGCTTTTGACAGAGATGATCTTGACACACTATGGAGGTTAGTTCAAGAAAGGTTTAATGTTGAAGATCCCAAAGATATGAAGGAGATGCGGTTGTGGGTTAATCTTAAAGGCTCTATGATACAAGTGATGATTTACGGAAATTCTCATGTTCATGTGCGGTACTAAATGGTATTATTATGATTCATGTGAAGTTCATCATGTTTCTACAACAAATGGAGTAGATGCATTCATGCTTCTTTGAGAAAGAATATCCACTCGAGTGGAACTCTCCTTTGTGATGCTATGTACAAGCATCGAGTTCATGAAGATAGTGAGAAAGTCGAGCATTGTTACTCGGACTTCAAGATCAATGTTCAAGAGCTATTCAAGCATTGAGAAGAAGATGAAGTGTTTGAAAGAATTCCCAAATCCTTTCGGAAGATGAAGATTGAAGATTATTCTTGGATGTTTTTGAGCGAAGATATCAAGTTTGCGGGAGGATTGTTGGGTTTTGGTTATGGTTATGAGGATAGAGTATTTGCTCAAGGTATACCCTTGCTAGTATAAGATTGGAACTACGCTAGTTTGTTTGAACAAGCGGTACTATTACGTAGGTCGGGTTAAGTTGTAATATTCTAGAAGTGGTGATGGTTGTTAGGATCATCTAGAATCTTCTTTGAGTTTGACAAATACTAGAGTTATTGATAAGCGATGCTTATGTTTTAGTAGATTGTATTGAAAAAAAAAATAAAAAATAAAAAAATAAAAAAAAAAAACAACCAGAAACATATAAGGATGCAACATTGGCTGATAATGTGTTGAAAAACAACAGTTTAAATACGATCGTGTGAAATATTTAAAATCTGCGTATCATAAAAAACAACACATAGTGAGATAAGACAACATTTTTAAGGGATATGTAATTAAAGTGATAAGCGAAAGTGGAAGTTGATCTTGCCGATCATGAAGACCAAGCAATAAAGGTTCTGAGATGCATGTACAGTCTTGATTTTAAGTGCTTGATCTTGAACGGGGTTACAAATGCTTGTATGATGGTCACAAAAGTTTTATTGTAAATATGTTAGAATGTATAGGATGGTGCAAAACTAAGCTTTAGCATAATCTGTAGTTATAAGTTCAAAGTTAAGGGATAAGGTCAACAACCTAGCATTTATTAGGCGATTAATGCTTTTAAATGCGGTTAGGTAGAAACTTTCTTTTTATAGTGACGGTCATAAGCAGACGCGCATTAAAGCGCTTTTACACACATATCGGCAAAACCCTAATAAAATGACTAAAAAAAGGTAGTGCGTTTTTGTTTACGTAAATCTTATTTTTCTAATGCTAAGCTTGGTTTCACGCATCTTTAAAGACTTTGTTTATTTTGCGAGATATCATAACAATCTCTTGATTCAAGCATAACGGTGTCCTCAGCGGTTTAGATACAATGCGACCATGTAATCCATGGGCTTCATATTTCCCAAGCTGAAACCTCGAAAGTGATTCAAGCTCTATATCCACTATTTGTCTACCTCTGACTCAAGTGACTATTACAGCGGACCCGATGTGGTAGCTTACAGCGATCATTGAAAAGAACAACGTTTATGAGTTCGAGGAAAAAAGGCTTGATTAGTGATGCGAAAGTCGGAACCTCTCGGGTAAAAGGATTCGGTAATAGGACTTGCAAATAAACAAACATGGGCTGATATTAAAGAAGAAATTTGACATAAATAATCCATCCACGGTCGCGGGAGGCGGTGACAAAGGCAAAGGCAAAGGGAAAAGAAAAATGGCTTACAAGTAACATCGGTTACCTTATCTCTTGGTTTGTTGATGTACTAAAACAAGCTGGAATGGTTGTTATCTGTTTAATCTATAATATGTGCACTGAAATCTGCTGTGACTATTTGTGCGAGATCTTTTTAGTATTTATGCATATGCCTTGAGTTAAATAGGTGGAAATGGAAAATTCACTTTTACGTGTATGTTTACTTTTTACCTATAAACAAGTAATAAATAACCACAAAGTTTAACAGATTACCTTTGAAAAAGGTTCGAGGTTTGGATGTTTAACCCACCAAACATGACATTTTAACAGGACATTTTTATAACAATAAACAAAATTAAGGCGACCATAGAAGGAATCTATACCAACGTATTATAGACTACATAATTACGAATCAGACGGACATAAAAAGAACAATGGATTGTAGAATGGAATTAAAGCGTGTGTAACATAGGCATTAATCGAATAACAACAACGATTCATTATAACATGGATCGAATAACAATAATCGAATTAAAGCGTACCATACTTTGCCACATTATTGGAACAAAAGATTGAGCAATTGAAGGTGGTTTTCTTGTTGTACAAAAATGTAACGACGGAAATAATCGGTTGCTATGAACATTGTGCGTTAGGAGCAAGAGAGGTCCGAAGCCTTGACTGTTTCATTTGTGAAAAGATTAACTAGGAATGCTTTTATGCGAGAAGAAAAAACATCGAGTGAAGAAGGCGAATGATGAAGGCAGTGAGTATTGGATTTTGAATTTAAATTCTTTGTACTTTCACTATTCAAATGTGTACTTTTATGTAACGTAAAATGACCAAAAACCCTTTTTAAAAATACGGTTGCCAATGACTTTTGGTTGCCCAAAAACAATACCTTACACATACGGGACACTTGTCGCCTGGTTGTGGTTGAGTTGCTCAATAACGGTTGCCCTCGGTCTAGTTTCAAATTTAAAATAAAAGTGGTCCATAAAGTGATATGCATCGGTAGCGGTCTATTTGTGTCATTTTCCTATGCGGAAGTAAAGGTAAACGCAGACAAAACAATTAAGGAATCATAACTAGGCTAGCACCAAAGGGTGCTTAGCAGCTCATATTAATCATGCAAATCAATTCAATATTCAAAGGTACGAAATACATGAATTGAAAGTAAAAGAAATAATAAGCGCTAAAGCTTATCGTAATGGTGTGACTTCTCCTTGGAAACAACTCGTATGCTTCCCTAGACCTCCTTGAGCTTTTTCCCACGTTCTCAGTGTTGTGTGTGGAATGGGATGCTTTGAAATCTTTGGAATTCATGGGGTATTTATAGGCCGGTGCGGGTTCTGACATAACCAATAGAGGAGTTAGGTCGTAACCTTCTATTTTCTGTAAATGCACTAGATCGCTAGTTACTGGCGTAACCTTACAAGTGGTTACGTCGTAGTCTTCGATAAACTCGATTCGTCGTAAGTGATGCGATGGTTCTGGCGTAAGTATCGGTGATGGAACCTCTTTTGACCTAATGGAGTTCGTCGTAACCTTTGGGAAGAGTTACGCGTAACCTCTTGATAAGTTGGACTTACGGGTCACGCAATAGTTATTGCGTAATGTGAGAGATGAGTTCGCCGTAACTTCTTCAAAATTAGCATCTTGTGATAAATCTTTAGTAATGTTTCCATTTCCGTCTCTTTAGCTCCAATGCTCGTAATTTACACGAAAGTGGAAAACAATGGAAAACAGCGTAAATCCATATAAATGATATAAATAACGAGCATTATTGGGGGAAATTGACACTTAATATTCAGGACTATTTGATGTTATCAATTACATCTCCCAAAACACTAAAGTTTGAGTTTTCCCAAGAAACCTATTTGAACAAAACTAATCCATATCAAATTAGCCATTGTTAATAAAATGGAAAAACGTCTTTGGAACATAACTTTTTAAATACCCTCGTAACAAGATACTCACTTGAAAAATATTTTGATAGCTTGTCTTTTAGAATTGCATAGGTTTCATAATGGCACACATTACAAATTCGATCATCATCTAACCAACCACTACATTCCTAAAATCTCATTAGAACCTCACACCCCTAGAGCCTTTTCAATGGCTTCAAAAACATTGAGTCACGATCGTTTCATGAAGGTTGAATCGTCGATCACTCCTATGCCCTTGAGGAAGAAATTGACATTTCCCTCGGAACCATACGTTTGGATTGGCTGCTTGATATCGATGAACAAACTCGTCCTTAATTTGTGTTAGAATTATTTCGTAAAATCGAACTCGTACGTAACGAGGATCGATCTTTCTCTATATGGTTTTGGATTCAAAACCATAGGTTTCTCTAATTCGTAAAAATCCTTGGAATTCCATACCATGGGCAATGTGCCTATACAGAAGATTTTTCTCTTAGCTCCATTCAAGCCAATCATGAAACTAATGGTCCGTATCATACTAACCTACCCTCATCAAAGACTTTGATTCATCTTCTCTGTGATTCACCACGTGTCACACATCATAGCAAAATTTTCCTAACCGAACTTCGTAAATTTCTACAACCCATGGCAGTTATCTTACTTGAAAACGTATTCAGTCTAATAGGAAATCGTGAGTTTCTTCCGGCTTGTTGTGCTCACATGCTCTATTGTTTTCTCACTCAACAAAAATATAGACTTTCTTACTTCTTTGCTAAGAGAATCGTCCACCTTAAGGATACTAATGAGAATTTGGTAGCCTATGGAATGTTCCTTACTCGTCAATACAAACATTTCATGAACCTACATCCTCAACTTCAAAATCCACAATACATCCTACACAACAGAGTCATGGAACCACTGAATAAGACTCTCATTACTTCCTTTCTTAGTCCTTCGCCGCTTGATTACCACAACGATGACAATGAGTGAAGCATCGAAGATCAACTCAAAACCAAGAACTAATGAAGATAGTGACTATGGAAATTGTGATTTGGTGAAAGATGAGTTATTGTATTACTTTTTTATGATTAAACTTATTTGATCATTTGTCGTATTACAACCCTGATTTTATTTTGAGTGGTTGTAAAACATCTTGGTTTGTAACATGCTTATTTCTTAGAACACATTTTTTAAGTGTTGTTCAATATCTTGATTGCGTGCTCTTATGTTATCTCTACATGCTATCATTACTATGTTTTGCTTGTTTACATGTATACTTGTTGTAGAGATCATTGGTTTCAAATTTTGATATGTGGAAATGCGTGTTGTGAACTTTCTGTTAGGGATTCTATCTCAGAAGTCGGATCCCTTGGCTATAACTAGTCGGATCCCTCAAGGGAAGGATCCGGAGGATCCGGGTAGACAGAAACTAGTTGTATGCCTTTTAGCATCACTCCAACCTTCCAGAACTTATTGGACTAGTTGAACATGCTATATTAGGATCACTTAGGTTTCCCTTAGTCTCTGTTGATCCTACATTCACTCATGGATGAATTAGGATCACATTCAAGGTGCTTTTTATTTTTCATTACTTCAAAACTTACCATATTTCCTCTCCAAAGTTTACACATTGTTTCTCTCGTCTCAAAACATCTGGTTTCTATAACCATTTACCATCCTCAAAACTTTTAGTGTCATCCATGATCACCCATTGGTGTTTCTAAAACTTCATTTTCCCCATAAAAGTCATCATTGGTTATTCTCACTCATTATACTTGGCCATTTATATAACAACCGCAAAATTTTAGGTCATTACTCAACCTTAAGCTCAAAATAATTAATTTTCTAAGTTACGTGTTTACATTAATGCACGATTTCAAATAATTGACTCACACGTCACGTTCCGGAACAACCAAGACCTAATAAATGTTTTAATAAGTTTTCTTTAAATTTTGTGAAATAATAGTCGTGCTTACATTTGTTTTTCGTGGAAATTTTATTTTAAAAACAATGGTTCTAATCCCGTGTCCGAAACCGATCGTTATCAAGCCTTATCGGGTCCCACACCTTATTATATAAAAGTTTAACTAAAGCATAAAACACACCCCTTGCTATATTTTACTCAGCCGCCCCTTTCCTTTTCCTTTTGGCAAAAATGACCCCTCTTGGGGTATAAAAGGAGAAAAATAGGGTTCCTCTCATTTGATATCACACACACTCATCGTAAAATACTATTTCCGGCGCCGCTTCCACTTTTTGGCCAAATTCCGGCGACACAAATTTGCTTATCCAAATCGTAGATCAAGGAAAGAAGGGTATTTCTAGAGCGTTTGGGGACTAAAGGTGCACGTTTGGGTCGTTTCTGAGCAACACCGCCGTTCACCACCATCACCCTCTCTTTTATATTTTTTGGTTCTCGTTTGGTAAGCGAAACACCATCCCTTTTGTCTTCTTCATTTTTATTTTTGTAGTTTTTTTTCAAAACCCTAATCGGTAATAATAATAATATAAACGATTTATACACTTAATACTAATTAAAACTTTATGTTAAAAAAAAACGTGTGGATCTAAAACCTTGTCTCATAACTCGGGTAACTCGGTTCTGAGTCACTTGACTCGTTTGACTCACTGCTGAGTCAACTCAACTCGTGGCTATGCCCATTCATTTGGTTATTTATTTTGTATTTGTTTGATATATATCGGCTCGTGCTCATTCTTGTTTTGACACATTTATTCGTTTGGAATTTTGCTGTGTTTGATTGATAGCCATTTTCTAGGTAGTCGTGTTGGTGGTTGAGTCGTGACTCAAGGGAGTCACGTCTAGTGGTACTTGTGTCGTCAGGACCATGGTGGGTCTGTTTATGTCATTGGTGGGTAACCAGACTGTTTGTGACACGAATTGGTTTGAACCGCGACTCCTAGTGTTGGTATTGTTTTGTTCGAGCCTTTTGGTTAACAGATTGTATATATATTGCATAAAATAGTAAGTCGTGACTCAAGGGGAGTCACGGCTAATGTGATTAAAATCTTGTATAAAGATTGTGGTCATTGGTGTGTGAGTCGTGACTCACGGGGAGTAACGGCCACGAGTTTAGTAACCAAGGCATAGAGCCGAAATCGTGGTGTATATTGGTACAAGCCGTGATTCAAGGAGAGTCACGATCCGTGGTTACTTTGGTTTGATCAAACTTGAGCCCGTAAGCCCAAGTGAGTATTTTGGGTCTGAAATATTCGTATTGGGCCTAAAATCCCGATGATATGTGTTTATTTATTTTCATTGTTGTTAACTATTTCATTTTACTCGTTACTAACTTAACTTATATTTTGTTTTGTCGAGGGTGTTTCGGTTGCTATTGGGAATACTTGGTCATCGATATGGATTTTGGAATATTTGTTACTATCATCTAAGCTTGACTAATATGGATGTTCGTTATTGGATTTACGGTATTAGCCGAAGGACTTATGGACGATTTTGGACACAAAATAGTCGATAAACCCAACACTAATATACACGCGAATGATAACGATGAAATAAATAATTAAAACTTGTAAAAATAATGAAATTTGTAAAAATTTAATAAAACTTGTATAAATTGTAAAAAATTGGTGAAACATAATAAATAAAACTTTTTATCCAAAAGTCGTAACGACTTGGAAACATTTTATAAACGGATGCATCATGTCCAAATTTTTATAAAAACCATTTTATAACTTAAATCATTTCGATTTGTAGACGTTATAAACTTTTCTAGTTTCTAAATTATTAACATGATACATCTTTCATCAAATGTATAATTCTTTCTAAAACCTCAACGTTTTACAAACAATTTGGGTTATGGGGTAAAACACCGAAACATGTTATCGACGGGTCCTTTCATTGTCCTTTATTCTTTTCTTTTCGTTATTACTTCTTGTCGTCCTTTCGTTACTCATTGAGTTCATTATTTTGGCGTGAGTTATTTTGAGTCTATATTTTTCCTAAATACCACACGAGCTTCGATACTAATCTTTTTACAAATAACTATTCGAGTCATCCACGAAAACTAAAACACGTTAGTTTTTGAAGCCATTGTACATTATGCTATTTTGAGATATATTCTGAAACAAACAATGATTATCAGGTTGTGTTGTTCGTGTACCGTTGTGCCTTACTTCTTGACACTGTTCGTTGCCTAAGTTACTATTCATTGCTATCTGTTGAGGTGAGTATTCGTAGCCCCTTTTTCACTATATTTTTCCTTGGGGGAAAATGGTACTCAATGCTTTTCAAATGTATTTATGATGTGACTTACTTTTACATGATTTTTGGACATATATGTGTGATTATGCGATTATGTGCTATGAAACATTTTGCTTTATTGACTTCTTGATTAGCATAGAATATTAACTCTGCGGAGGCCCACTTGATGATAGATCTATCGGGTAGCTCCCACACATATTGGTTACATGTATGATCGCACTATAGGTTCGAGTTGGAGCGATACTAGTCTTGTTTTCATATCCATGCTTGTAATTTGTTATCATTCACACTATTGTCCTACTTTACATTAATCACAACTTAACGGTTTACTTTCAAACCTACGAGCTCACCAACTTTATCTTGACATTTTCGAGTATCCATTTTGGTGCTAAAATCGAAGTTGCTTAGAAGGTTCGATATTGGCCTAGCTTAGCGAGACTTAGACAAGACCCTCCGGGTTGTATCCGTGGAGTTGCTTATGTGACTTTTCCTTATGAATGTAGTTTGACTTAAGACTTATATTTGGATTTACGGTTTATGTACTTATCCCGGTTGTGGGAGTTTTGCGACTATGATTTATCGTATGTTATGCACTTTTAGTATTTCTCTATGTAGACGCCTTGTGTTCTTGATCATGAAGTCATGCCCTGTAAATGCCTTTCCGCTTCGCCATTTTTGGGGTGTGACAATTTAAGTCTTCTAACATTTAAGATACCTTAGTGGACCAAATTACTCAGGATATGTAGGTACTAGACCTTGCTAGAACTCAATCATTCCTTTTTCCTACTTTCTGATTGCCGGATCCCTCAAGTGAGGGAACCGGTGGAACCGGTTGCACATAATGATTATTATCAGTTGAGATAATAATTTCAACCCATCTTAGTTAACCTAAACACTCCACATTGTCTTAAATGACTCCCTAGAATAGAGCAACAGTGTAGTTGACTCTGGTGCATGCAAATCATTGCAACTTGAAGAATTTTAGTGGTTTAGCCTTTAATTCGCTTGCCTAATTTCTCCTTTTATAAACCACTTGTGTTTGTGCTTCCAAACACTCGTTCTCAGTAGCAAAACTTCTTCTTTCAACTTTTACCTTTTACCATTTCACCATGAGAAAAACAGCTAGTGCAAACTCATCAATCAAAAGCCCTCCAAGGAAAATTGCTCGTGGTGTTGATAGCATCAAATAGTCCTGAATATTAAGTGTCAATTTCCCCCGATAATGCTCGTATTTTATATCATTTATATGGATTTACACTTGTTTTCCTTTATATTTTACTTTTAGGTAAATTACGAGCATTGAAGCTAATGAGACACGGATTTGGAGATTTTTTTTAGAGATTTATGATAGTATGCCGACTGTGAA
Source organism: Chrysanthemum lavandulifolium (assembly GCA_022545495.1). NCBI lineage: Eukaryota > Viridiplantae > Streptophyta > Magnoliopsida > Asterales > Asteraceae > Chrysanthemum > Chrysanthemum lavandulifolium. The sequence goes on along the minus strand of CM040238.1, from coordinate 84,275,595 downwards.
GAAGCTACGGTGTAACTTTTTAGGAATTAGAAAATTCAGTCGTTAAAGAGTCGGTCACCTCAAGTATATGTATTCATTAGAAAGCTCGTAGTCGTAGTCAAGTTATGTAAGCAAGTAGTTTGTTAAGTAACACCGTGGAGGACAGACGGGTCTTTACCCATTGTATGCACGATCCATGACCCGTAGGTGGCGTTTAGTTATGAGACACTATAAATACCCTCTACCTTCCAAGGTAGAGGGTTGAGCTCAATACCATTTCTCTTTGTTTCACATAGTTCCCAACTCTCTTCCATTTCTCTCTAGAACTTTCTCTCTAAACATATTGAGCGCCTCATGTGATTATGGTTTAGTGTGTTTGTGAAATCCAATATCTTTCAATTGGTATCAAGAGCCATGGTTTGATCACTCATCTTTCATGCTCTTTGTTTTGGTGGATTTCATATGGTTTTTGGGGTGTTAAGTGTTTAGGAGAGTTTGAATTATTTGGACAATTTCTAGTGTTAAAGTTTAAATTTTGCTTGTACTTTTGTGTTTAGGATCATCATATGTGTTTATGTTTTGAATTGGAAGGCTTAAATCATTGTGGTTTGGTTGTTTTTTATTGATAAAGTGGTTATTCGTGTAAGTTGTACTAAGCGAGTTGAGTCTCGGAGTTTTTGTTTCTTCGAAGCGAGTTGCTTCGTTATTAGAAGCGAGTTGATATATGTGACTTGGCTATTTAGCGAGTTGACTCTTTATGCGACCTGGGTTCTAAGCGAGTTTTTTCTTTAAGCGACTTGGGTTCTAAGCGAGTTGTTTCTTTAAGCGACTTGGGTTCTAAGCGAGTTGTTTCTTCAAGCGACTTGAGTTCTAAAGCAACTTGGCTATTAAGCGAGTTATCTGACTAGCGAGTTAGATTAAGCGACTTAGTGGTTAGCGAGTTGTCTACATTTGCGACTTGCTATTAAGTGAGTTGTCTCTATATGCGACTTGGCTATTAAGCGAGTTGGTTCTTTAAGCGACTTGTTTCTTTAAGCGAGTTGGGTGGTTTGCGAGTTGATAACTAAGCGAGTTGATTGTTTAGCCACTTGTCTATTAAGTCTTGTTACTTCTTAGTGCTACATTCTTACGGTTGTTCTTTTGGTTTAGTAAAATCCGTGAAAGAATCAATTTCCGGTTTAATCAAGGAATAGTAAAATCCGTAGAACTTGTAATCATGTCAAGCGTTGTACCTACTATCGTTTCTTACATGGCGAGGGCGTTCAGCGGTGGATCGATACTCGTCCACCTATGCTTGTGAGGCGATTATGACTCATGGGCTCAACGAATCCGATTGTCTTGTCTTGGAAAGGAAAATGGGGTCAACATTCTCAAATCCATTGATGAAGGACCTTATCGAGTTGAGACTATAAGAGACTTAATTAATCTGCTGCGAGATGGAACAATGATCTATGGAATGGACGGACCAAATATGTATGATGAGCTCGATGATAAGGAGAAAAGAGATTCGATCTTGATATAAGGGCTTCTAACATTATTCTTGAGGTCTTCCAAAGATTTCTACAAGCTTATCAATCACAACACTGAAGCCAAGGCGGTTTGGGATAATGTCAAAATGCTTCTCTCGGTTACGAGTTAACTAAGGAAGACAGAGAATCACAAGCTGTATGATGAATTTGAGCATTTCAAGATGAAACACGATGAGAGTGTCTATGAGTACTATGTGAGATTCCATAAGCTTGTGAATGACATGAGGAACATCAAAATGACCATGCCTAACATTGACAACTCAAAGTTTGTAAACAACATGAATCCCGAATGGCACAAATTTGTCACCTCTGTGAAGCTAACCAAAGGATTGAAGAATACAAACTATGAGCAATTGTATGCCTTCACTTGCTTGAATGAGAGGCATGCTATGTTTGAAAAAAGGATTACGGATCGGTTCAAAACCAATCGGGAGAAACTTGACTCACCAAATGATTCTACGACTTTCTACACCAATGTTGGTATTACCACCAAAGCATCTCAAGTCATACCCATGGGTAATGGTAATTACAAGCTCATCCTTGATCCAAGATATAAGCCTCCCGACCCAAAAACACTCATGGAAAACTTCATCACTCAGCTGTCTCTCATGGTTAGTCAAAACATGAACTCTCCCACACACCAACAATAACCTCGAGCGACATCCAATCCATGCAATCAAGCTCTTGTCGGAGATGGGAAGGTTATGGTGCAACCAGTTCAAGAAAAGCAGTATGAACAGGGAAGAGGTGAAGTTGGTAGAGGATATGTAGCAAATCGAGAATCGTGGAAGGAATCCAAATCAAGGACAAGCAAATCCGGTCAAATGGTAAAAGCGTGGTGGTGAGGACACATTGCTAGGAGCGCACATCTCAAACGTCCATAGAATGCGGAATACTTGAGACAAGATGTTGCTCGTGCAAGCTCGGGATAATGGTGCGACTTTGGATGAAGAGGAGTTGTTGTTTCTTCTTGAGGGCAATGCCAAGACATATGATGTAGATGTGGATGAGCGACCAATTCGGAGATAGGTCACAATCATCGAATGCCTTTCAAGTCGCCGATCGTAATGCATACGACTCGGCGTCGATGATGAACCCTCTTGCACAAACAATTTTCATGGCTAGCATTTCTCCAATGGTCTCTCTTAAGGTCTCATCATGACAACAAGCTGGTCCATCCAAAGAATCAATCATCTCAGAGGTATTAAAACTATATGATGATGTTGATGAGCAAAAGATGCATAATAATGTACAATCTCTTGAAACTTATGAATCAGATATTGATGATGAGGGTAATAGCAATATTGTCCCATATGATCAATATGTGAAACAAAGTGAAAGTGAGGTTGTACCAAGCAATGCATCTTCTGCAGTCAATGATGACTATGCTTTTGATGAATACACTTGCATGTGCCCCTGATGATTCTATTATCTCTGAACTAAATGCCTATAAAGAACAAGTTGCTATTTATGAACAACGTGCTAAGTTTGAGTTAACCACCCGTGAGCAGGAAATGGATGACCAAATGCGTACAATTATTCGAAAAAGTAATTTTAGAGAAGAAGTATTAAAACATGAGTTAAATTCCTTACAAGAAAAGCTTTCTAAAGCGCTAAGCAAAAACAAGAACTTCAAGAAAATGTTAAAATGCTTAAGCAAGAATTCAATGCTAAGGAATCAAAACTAGTGAATGATTTTTTAATCTAAAACTTTGAAAACAAGCTTGAAAATAAGTTATGCGTACAAGGGAATACCATTTAGATCGCTCACATGATCACTAAGCATAGAGTTCTCGTGATAAGCATAGCATTCCCATTATAGAAACCTAATCCACGAGTTTGGTAAGATTGCAAAAGGCGCTCAAAATATAATCTATGATGGTAATGAGATTCTTAAACCTAGGCAGAAACCTAGTTGCATTGAGTGCACTAAGGAAGATAGAAAATTAGATGATGCATCTAGGAAGAAAATGGATAAGAAACTTAACAATCACAGTATGTAAAGAGAAAACATAACTATCAAACCTCATGATTACACTAAGGAAAATTGGATCTCCTTAACATGTTTAAGCCTCAAACTCAATTAACCCGAGCAGCATTTTTGGAAGAAAGATATGGATATGCTAAAAGTGAAAATCTTGTTGAAAAGAATCCCCTTGTAGGAAATTGACTCGAGCAACCTGTATCCTCCTAATACACCAATGCATCTAGTTCCTAGATCTAATGCCACTAATAGCAAGACCTTAATCGACCTATATGTTGTTTATCGGATGTTTGTTGATTTTGAGAAAGCGTGTAAGAAGAATCACACCTACTGAGGATAGCGGGGAAAGGGGTTTGAGCAAACTAAAGAATGTTATTTAAGCGAGCTTATGCCTTTCTTTAAACTATTAAAAGGTCAATTTGAAAGTCTTCAAAAGGAATAAATTCGATATTAAGGAAATGGAAAAGGAATTTGATGCTATGATTGTTGAGGTCAATGATTATGAGCAGGAACTCAAATATAATGAAGTTGAAAGGAAGAACTTGCATATCTTAAATGAGAATTTGATTTCGAGTTGTGTTACTCAAGATGTGTTTTATCTTGTTACTAAGCACTCTATTACGCTTCTCGATTTCATGAGTTATCTATTGCATTGAAAGTTTCTCATGATCGTGTCATTGAGCTTGAAAACAAAAACTCGAGGCTGAATGAGAAAATTGATCGGGATGATCACGATAATTTGGTAAAACATCTTTCTAAACTAGAAGTTGAACATTTTGATTTACTACTAAAATATCAACATCTTAAAGAAAATGTCAAAGCTTCAAATATCAAAACATCCTCGGATGTTCGAGTTTGATGCGTTTTCGGATAAACAAGCGTGTGAAACAGATTCAAGCTCATTATAACACGATCGAGAAAGTTGAAAGCCCAAATTTCTCAATTAAAGGGTGAAAAGAACAATGTATTGGATCCCATATGCCTCGTCCTTTAGATTCTCGGTATTCTCAAACTTTTCATCTTCAAAACTTGGTTAACACTTTACAAAAGAAAATGAGAGTTTTCTAGAAGAAAATGAAAAGTTAAACGACACTTTAAAGAGTTATATGATTCAATGAAAGTCACTCGTGACAAAAACAACGAAAAAATAAATTCTTTACAAAAGAAATTGAGAATCGAGGAGTCGGGAAAAGGAAAGCGCCACTTGTCTTCAATGAGAATGTTGCATCAAAGTCTTCCTCGATCGCAAATATCTGTGTTGTTAAATACATTCCCCTCATCTTTGGAACAATGAACTTGTGTTTCATAACTATTGTGCTCACCTTAAGGATAGTCTAGAATGTCTCCGTGAGATTGTGGAAGAGGACTTCATTAATAAGCCTCTTGATAGAGAAATTAGGTTTGCTTGCACTCGGGCCAAACGATCTCGGGAGTCGCTAGAATGTTTAATTGCAACATGTCCTAGATCCTTAAGTGCGAAAGGTAAAGTCAGTAATGCCTTGTTATATGCCTAGTGCCAAGCATACAAACCACTCTATGCCCAAGAATATGAAAGTGAATTCTAAGGTGCCTTCTAGTAGTTCGATCCTTGCACATCTAGTTCGGGAATGCAAAGGTAGCTCAACCAACTAATGTTCCCATAATTCCCTCTACAGAGTGTCGGTGACATTAAAGCAAGCGGGTCAAAGCCTCGAGCAATACCAAGAATGATAGGACCTTGCAAGCTAGGAATGTTAAGTGGAAGAAAGTAGAAGATCACCCTAGGAGAATTTGAATAAAGCGAATCGTGTTCATTCTAGTGCTAGCTCTAAGCGTCTTGTAATTAATGCGATTCGCTACTTTGGCAAAACATGTAATGATGATTGCCTTGTTTACATTACTAATTATGAATGTGGTGTGAATGATTTGTCTAATCTTTGTTAAATACTGTTAAGATTGTTAATGCAAAAATCGAGCTAAGAAGGCTAGAAAACAATGGCGGAAGAAGGGTAGGAAACATTGGAAACCCCAGGGAGGAAATTTAGCAACTTAGGTTATCGGTGGATACCTCTGTATGAAAATTCAATCTTAATGAGATTTGCCCTAAATTATATAGACCAATGCCCATTAGGAAGTGGATGCCTACTGCTAGAACTATTCCCTTAAGAAGTGAACATACTTTGAATAGGTCAAATACGGACATTTGCACTGCATCCATTTCTGATGATTTCATTGTTTCTACTTCTGATGTGGGTGTTCCAATTACTGTTACTAACCATGTGTAACCCATTATTGCATAGGGTTCCCAATTATCCAGTTATCCATTCTTATACGTGTTCAACTGCGGATCGTTCAAATCGTTATGTGGTACATGGACTCAGTCGTTCCAAGCATATGACCGAGACCGTTCATGCTCATGAACCGTGATCAAATTCATCGGAATTGTTAGATTAGGGAACGATCATTTTGGTGCAATTATGGGTTATGGAGATTATGTTTTCGGTGATAGTGTTATCTCCAGGGTATATTACGTAGAAGGTCTTGGTCATAACTTATTCTCTGTCGGTAAATTCTGTGATTCTGATCTAGAAGTGGCCTTCAGAAAGCACACTTGTTTCGTTCGAGAACTTGATGGTAAAGAACTTTTAAGAGGAACATGTGGTTCAAATCTATACACCATCTCTATCGAAGATATGATGAAGTCTTCTCCAATTTGCTTGTTGTCAAAGGCTTCGAAAACAAAGTCATGGTTATGGCATCGTCGTCTCAATCACTTGAACTTGGCACCATCAATGATCTCTCCGGAAAGGACTTAGTTGTAGGTTTACCTAGACTAAAGTATGAAAAGGATCATCTTTGTTCGGCATGCCAATTGGGAAAAAAGAAATATGCCCACAAACCCAAGCCTACAAACTCGATTCTGAAGTTCTTCATACAATTCACATGGATTTATGTGGACCCATGAGAGTCTGAGAATATCTTTGGGAAGAAATATGTGTTAGTTGTGGTTGATGATTACTCTCGATTCACAGGTTAATTTCTTAAGGACAAAAGATGAAACTCGGATATCATCATCAAACTTATCAAGCATTTGCGGGTTTGACTTAACAAAGCTATCGAATCATCGAGCAGACAATGGAACCGGGTTTATTAATAAACAACTTAGTGAGTTTTATGAAAGTGTTGGAATCGGTCATCAAAGAAGTGTTCACGAACTCCTCAACACAACGGTGTAGTTGAAAGACGAAATTGAACTCTTGTGAAGCCGGAAGAACAATCTTGATTTACTCAAAGTTTCCAATGTTTCTCTCGGGTGAAGCCATTGCACTTGCATGCTACACTCAAAATCGATCCTAATTCACTTTGCTCTTGGAAAAACTCCATATGAACTTGTCCACAATAGAAAACCTAATCTCTCATTCCTTCGTGTGTTTGGTGCATTGTGTTATCCAACTAATGAGGCCAAGACTTAGGCAAACTTAAAGCTAAAGCGGACATTGGAGTATTTGTAGGATATGCACCAAACAAAAGAGATACCGAATCTACAACAAAAGAACCCGAAATATCATGGAAACAATTCACGTTCGTTCGATGGTGACCGGTCCAATGGCTCCGGGACAACCCGTTACGGACCCGCATCATCATGTAGTCCCATCAATTCTACTCTTGTTTCTAATCCTCACCAAGAACTCCTTATGTACCTCCTTGAGAGGATGATTTGAAGAAATTATTTGATCCAATGTTTGATGAACACTATGAACCAATTGTTAATGATATGTCGGTTCCATCAGCAGGTGCCTTTATCCTGTCAATGAAGTTAACCCTTGGTTTCAATGTCATTAAGTCAAGAAGCGCATGTCTTGATCACTCTGTCTCATCAACAAATCATCAATCATCGAGTGTACACAATGGAAATGTTCTTCTTTGTTCGGATGATGAAAATCCTTTTGCTCCTCCGGAAGATGAACCCTTTGAAAACATATTTGCTCTGAATCATCATCGGAACCATCGTTATCGGAAGATATAGACTCGCTACTTGACTCCTCAACAACAACCACATGAACATCTTAGGAAATGGACACATGATCATCCATTGGACAACATCATTGGAAACCTTTCTCGTCCAAGTATCCACACGGAAACAACTTGCAACCGATGCCTTATGGTGCTTCTTCAACTCCGTACTCTCTAAGATCGAACCAAAAGGCGTGAAAGCGCCATGAATGAAGGCAATTTGGTTCAATGCCATGCAAGAAGAAATTCATGAGTTTGATCGACTAGATGTATAGGAATTAGTACCGCTCCAGTTGTGCAATGATCATTACTCTAAAGTAGATCTTCAAAGTGAAGCTTGATGAGCATGGCGATGTATTAAAGAACAAGGCTAGGTTGGTTGCAAAAGGATACCGTCGAGGAGGAAGGTATTGACTTTGAAGAATCATTAGCTCTTGTGGCACGCATCGAGGCGATCGAATCTTCCGGCTAATCTTGCAAGTAAGAATATGATTGTCTATCGGATGGATGTAAAGACGGGTTTTCTTAACGGAGATCTTAAAGAAGTCGTATCGTCGACCAACCGGAAGGTTTTGTGAATCGAGCATCCTACTCATGTCTATCGCTTGAAGAAGGCTCTTTACGGCGAAGCAAGCTCTTCTATCTACTAGATTCAGCAAAGGAGCAGTTGATCCGACATTCTTCACCGTGAAGTCGAGCAAACATTTAATTCACGTTCAAATATATGTTGATGATATTATCTTTGCCTCGATCGACCCCAATGAATGTGATCGTTTTCAAATGAAATGGGTTCCAAATTTCAAATGTCAATGATGGGACAAATGTCATTTTCTTGGGATTACAAATATCACAAAGTCCCGGAGGCATTTTTATAAATCAATCTAAATATGCAAATGAGATCTTAAAGAAATTTGGATTTGATTCTAGTGACCCTATTGACACTCCCATGATAGAGCGTACTAAAGCGGATGAGGACCACTCGGGATCATGGTAGACCAAACGAAATATCGTAGTATGATTGGATCCGATGTACCTCACGGCCGATGAACCAGACATTTTGTTCATTGTTTGCATGTGTGCTAGATATCACCTAAGCCTACCAAAAATCACCTTGAGGCGGTTAAACGGGTCTTTCGGTATCTCCAAGGAACCATCAATATGGGAATTTGGTACCGAAGGACACCGGTATGTCACTAACGACCTATGCGAGATCGATCATGCGGGATGTCAAGATACTCGTCGAAAGCACGCCCGAGGTGCTCGATTTTGAGTGATAAGCTTGTGAGATGGTCTTCAAATAAGCAAATGAGTACTTCTATTTCCTCTGAGAGTGAATACATACCATGTCATCTTGTTGTGCTCAAATCCTATAGATGAGATCCCATTATCGACTATGGCTTTGAATTCAAAAATCCCTCTGTCTTGTGATAATAAAAGTGTTATTGCTCTCATGCAACAACGCACAACACTCAAGAGCAAAGCAAATTGACATTCGACATCACTTCATCGGGGAGCAAGTTGAAAAGCGGTGTGGTGGAACTATACTTTGTGAGGTGCGAATACCGGTTAGCGAGACATCTTCACCAAAGCTCTTCCTAGAGAACGTTTTGAGTTTATCCTTCCACGTCTTGGTCTAAAGAGTCTACAACAGAAACACTCAGCGTATTCAAGAGGAAGGCGAGGAGTAAAGGTCTTTTCCATCTATCTCTTGTATATATTTATTCAAAAGCAAAATACAAAATTTCAAAACCCACAAAAGAAAATATAAAATTATAAAATTCTCAAAAATCCATAAAAAGTAGAAAATCTTGAAAAATTCCAAAATATTGTTATTTTTCATGTTTTCCTTATTCGATATCATCTATGGACTTTGTGTTGACATTCAAAGAATGTCACGGGTCTTTAGATGTTCTTGAATGTACATATTCTTGTTTAAAAAAAAAAAAAAAAAAAAAAAAAAAAAGGCGGAGAAAAATGGTGGTTTATTGTCATTTCGGGCAATAACCCATTTTAAAAGTAAAGAACGAGCCATGCTTTATCTTATTTTCAAATCCCATGCTCGATTCTTAAAAAATGTTTGTCATCAAAAGACAAATGTTTCTCTTTCAAATATTTTCCGTCTAATCATTCTTCTGAAAAATATTTGTCATCTAATGAAAACAAAATTGCTTTGAAAATACCTCGTACTCTATTATTCGTGTAAATCATTTGTGTTTATCATCTGTCAAAATCTCTATCTCTCAATCAACAACTTGTGTCATTGATTGAGGGGGAGAATGATTTTATTCGAATTAAAAAGGTTATTTTGAAAGGTCATTTTTCAAACAACTGGCACGTAAATGAGCAAGGTTTATTGTTAAAAACCTTTGCTAATGTTATGTTTTCAAAAGCATGTCTAATCAATGGAGTTTAAAGTCTGAAAATCTGATCCTTATCAGTTAAAAGGTTTTTTTTAAAAGGCAAGTCACTATTCTCCTCAAAAAGCTTTCAAAATTGAATTTAAATCAATAGAGATCACAACTCTCAAAGGAGTTGATAAATGTGATCGGGGGAGAATTTGTGATTTAAATTGGTTTTAAACTGATAAATTTGATACATGGTTTTATAAGGATGTCAAGCTCTCCTTCCCACATGTGCCAAGCGATTTCAAATTTTTCCATGCACATGTTGAGGGGGAGCATCTATCTTAAACCACAAAGATTTGAAACGTGATCAATTTATTTCAATGTGCGGTCTTTTCCTAATATGTGCAAAACATTTTCAAATTTCTATGCACATATTGAGGGGAGCAATTTTTTCAAACCACATTCTTTATATAACTACTCTTAGATGCAAGCCAACCTCAAAGATGAAAATTATTTCTATTACAAAAGATGATTGATGCACATGTTGATGGGGAGATCTTGTTCTAAAATATCAAAACAATTCGGTGCAAAATGCTTTGATAATATATCACAAGTATCCGGATTGATTTTAAAATGGTTTTCAATTGGTTCCAATGGCGGATGAACAATACCAAATAGATTGACCAACTTTACTTTATGTATGGTGATATAAGGATGATAAGGTTAAGTATTTATTCTCATGATCCGCCGAATCGGAGGGATCTACCAGGACAATCCACTAGATAGTGTAGAAGTCCTTGGGTATGATGAAAAAGGAGAAATGTGAGATATGGGAAGAGTGCGGATGAGGCAGAGCTAGTCTTGGAATAAACCCAACAAGGTTCTAGTTATGAAGTCTCGGTAAATCTTGAAGGGTTGAAGAATGAAAAAGAATTGAATGTGAAAAGGGTGAAAATAAATAGCCTCCGATAATTCAACCTTAGGGCGAATACGGGTTCAATTCATATGCTATTGGTGGTTACTAAGGTAACACCGGTATTGAAGACAAGACGTCATGGACCCAAAGGACGCATCGCACTACAACTTCCCAAACCACTCAAGTTCCTCTTAAAAGGACTTGTTTCATTCTCACGGGAACCGACATTATCTATCGACTTTCTCTTAGAGTTTGTTGATATTGAAGAAGGATACCCTCTCCCTAGTCTCCCGGCATAGGAACCAAATATGCACAATTGAGTCTAGAGCCACGAGATCATCAAATAAATCTCCTTTGGACTTTGTCAATAAAGACTCTCTGTTTCACACAATGTGGAAAGCGAGATTATATCTTATGAGTCCCTCGCATTATCCTTGTGGTATTGCGGAACATCCGAGTGATATGCAAACATATTCACAATGAAGATGGAAAGCCTTCGAGCCAACATCAAACAAGCTCTGGTGGGTGGCATGTGGTTCGAGTTATGGATTCAATCTTTTGAATCAATCTCGGTTCGAGTTATGGATTGACGGATACCTTTTAAAAACCGGTCGTTGTGCTTAAAAACTATTTTCTTTAGCACATCGACTGTGTACTAATATTTCAAAATAAAAGGTGTTTATGATTGATAATTGATTTTCATTAAAACCTTCGTTGTATTGCAAAAACAATTTCTATTGAGCGATACACGATTGTTTTTCAAATCTCTTTTCATCAATCAATGAATCTCAATTCGCTGGTTCACTCACTTCGTGTTGTCTTCTTTGAGACGTTCCGATTTACGGGTTGTTCTTCTTCTTCCAACCATCGAGCCTACTGAGTTCTCTGCTACTCCTACGGAAGAGGTCGTTCTCCAATTCATGGTCGACATCGGCTATGATGAAGTCTATTTGGTGTTATCACAAAACACTCCTCGGAGATCTCAAGAATATTCCTCAACCATGGAGAACACTCTACATTATGATTGCTAAATCCGTTTCGGACGTGGCGGTGGCTATGAGCATCCAAGCTCATGGAACTTCAAATCTTTAGGGGCATGGTCAACATGAAACACATCAATTTGAAGCTATGATGCGGGACGACATGATGACTTACGAAAAGGCCGGCTCCAAGATCCCTTATGTCGATACACAAAATTGTTGATCAAAAGTATTTCGAAACCAATCGGATATTCCCCAAAGACTTGAAGACCCCAACCATCACTCCGTGCTACTTGAACCACACTCAACATGGTAAGATTCAAAGAATAAACCATGAATAAATAGGGTGTAGTGTTGCGGATTATCTTCTTTCCGATGTTATCAAAGGACTTCAATCGTACAAACGATATCGGTAGCGATTGAAGCGAGCAAAGTAGGTTTTATTGATGGTAATTCTTACGGTACACCCGTTAGGAAGACCGGAGAGGCGATCTTGGAAGTATTGCGAGCACCGAGAGTACGAGAAGGTACCCAAAGAGAACTCATACACTCAAGAAGAGAGTTCCTCATCTGAAGCCATCCCTATTCCCAAACCGAACCAAAACTAATGGGCGAGGACTCATAGGACACCAAATGATGAAGAGATTATCTACCGGAATCAAGGCGATGATACTCTAACAATTGCAAAACCTCTCGGTCCCTAGTCGACAAAGGGAAAACTCCGGTGTTTGAGCAAGAAGAGAGCTCGAAGAAGAGCCACCGGATGAAGACAGAGACTACGAGAAAGAAGCTTAAGAACCTCGAGACTCCAACATGTTGCTAAAGAGTTCGAACAAAGAACAAACTCGTGGTCCCGGAGGGTCAGTGGTGGTGCACTAACTACACCGGTTTCGATGCGGTTAATCGACCCGATAAGGAAGGCGGTACCACCACCCACGAACAAAAACAAAAGCAACAAGAGGATTCTATCATCTATGACTTTGAGGAACCGAAATGGAGAAGTGCGAGAAAATTCGATGAAGATGTTGAGGTGCAGCTAAAGAAAAAGAGAAAAAGAAGCTCAAGCTCAAGCGGATGAAGAAGCTAGGGTTAAGGCAGAAGAAAAGGCTCAAGCGGAAAAGAAAGCCAATGATTACATTCTTGATAGTCCCGTACGAAGCAAGGAACAAACTTCTGAGCCACCAAAGGACCCTGAGCCTCCTCATGTCTAATCATCATCAGACTCATCTTCTCACTCATCACCTCCACCATCCAAAGGCACCACCAGATTCGCATCCAGATCGATAAAGAAGCCAACCGACACTTGGGCATCCCGAGCAAAAACAAAGATTGTCAAAGCGGTCAAGCAAGTTCGGAAGAAAAACGTAGTCAACAAGAAACTCAATCAACTTGCTGACAGAGTCAATCTTCTTCAAAATTGGATAAACCAAATGTTGAGAGAACGGGAATAGATCCAGAAGTTTCTCAATCGAGATGTACAGGGTGAAATGAACAAGACGATTAAGGAATATACTCATAAGTTCCTTTTCGACACTGTTCCGGGAGTGACAAGAGAGATGTTGACCAGACAAATCTATCCGAATCTCATGCGTTGGTCAAGCAAACAATAAAATCAACGCCTTTATCAATAACAATCAACCCAATGAGTCAAGTCATCTCCGATGCGAAATGGTTTCCAAGCTGGTATTACAAATGTCAAAACGATGCATAGCGTTTACTTCGACGAAGCTAAAATGTTTGACATTCTTTGAAATACCAACTTAAAACTTCATGCAAAGCGAAATTGAAAGGCCAAAGCGCCCAAGAGATGATGATGATCGGGATAAGGATAAAGAGTCGAACGCAAGAAGAAATCGATGACTTCTCCTCTATGCCACCACCACCCCAAAGAACTTCCACCGAAAGAAGATCTCTTCCACGTTCTACTTCTACTAAGAAACCTTAGGACTCGAGTTACCACCACAAAGCAGAGAAAACCGGTGATCATTTCGAATACTTTGGTGGTGACGATGAAGAGTTCCCTGAGCCCCAATAACAACCCACCTCTTCTGCCACAACAAAGAAAACCAGAATCATCATCAAAGCCTAAGAAAAAGAAGAAGAAGACCTATGTTGTCTCATGGCTAGATGAAGATACTACCGATGAATATGACTGGTTTTCTAGACTTGTTGATGCTAACCCCTCTTTACCAGAAGGTCAATAAATGGTAGATGGCCGTACAATGGAGCATGTGAAGCTTTTACAAGAAAAGTTCAAAGTGAAGAAGATGACCAAAGCTGAGTTAAAGCGAATCAAGAATGATGCATTTCATCTACTCAAGGACAGCTCAGACAGTGCCATTGAAGTCGAATATCATCTCGACAACATAGCACGAGCCATGTCTAACAACATTGATTGGCTCAATCCTGAATCAAACATTGACTTCACTAGACCAGACAAAGCTTCATACTACACTGACTGGACCAAACCTCTACCTACCATTGGCCGACCGGATCAACCCAAGATTCCATTCCGCTATTTCTTCAACAACGACCTAGAGTTTCTTCTACACGGTAGCGATGTCTCCAAGAAATACGCTACATCACTCATACCCCCTTTCCCGACAGCATTATACTCCAACAACATAGCCATCGAGGAATACGCCACACACATGTTTGCTAATAAAGTGGAAAAGTATGACCTCGATGCATATGGGATTCATCATTGGCCAGAACGACGAAGAATCTACTACAAAAGCTGCCAGGTTCTTAAGTCAAAAAAGGAAGTGTTCAGTGAAAAACGGATCATTGCAATTCAGCATGTTACCCTTTTGTCGAAGTGGGACTACACATTCCTCAAGAAAATAGTGGTCAAACGACAAGACGAAGAGGAATATGACTTCTGTGAAGCGGATTTTCTGAGATTGTCTCTAAACGACATTGAACATATGTATCTCGCCAAGGTACAAGGACGAATGCGACATTTCTCTACAAATATCCAACGCGAGTACATCAAGTCACTGTTAATCTTCATCAGAAGCATCATGATCCAAGAACGTGTAGAAGACATTCAACTTGCCGTGGAATCTTATCAGAAAAGTGTTAATCTCACAAAACCTCAGCTCGATCTTCCCGACATAAACTAACTTGCTCAATACACCCTTATCAAGAAACCATTTGGGGTAGTCTACAGAAGTGACCTACACCACAATTGCTTCATGGCGTGCAAAGAGCTTCACAAGTTTGGGTATCATACACTGAAGAAAGTCAGGGACGGATTAGCTTATCGATTAAAGGAGATACATGACGGCATAGGATCACCGAAGAGATGGAATTCGAGGACAAAAGGGATGTTAAGAAGATCATCGCGGATTGATGAAAGGTTCTTGAAGGGATCGATTAGAACTTTGGAGAGTTTCGTTGGTGGTCGTCCAAGCATATCTCTAACAAGCTATCAACGTCCAGAACGTATTCTCGGAGTTATTGCTGGATTACCTGATTCTCCTGGTACCCCTTGATATGTTTCTCTTATCATATTTTGGATGTGTGATTTATATATGACTATGGTTTGTGCACAAATAACCGTGTACAACCTGTACTTGTAATGAAAGGACCCTGTGGTACGCTTCAGTGCCACAATCCTATAAAAGGAGCGAAAGCTTCTTACTTTTGAGTAAAACTATCAAAACTTTCATTTTCAAAGTTTTGCTCAAAAGAACAAGTACTTCCCCTTATGATTTTCATAACCTCAAAAGTTAATATCACTTGTTGAGGGGGAGTACTTGCTTAAAAAATTTGTTCACAAAATTGTTCTTCGTGGTAATCTTCCCACATAACTCGAAATGGTCATATTCGATATCAAATTTCGTTAAAAATAACATTTATATGCCATTTTTGAGGGGGATAAAAATTATGTGATAAGAAATATGTTGAGAATTGCAAATGAATAGTCGTGCTAAAGACTTAACCAATGAATTGACAAGACCTTAAATGTTAGTAACTCAAAGACTTGTCCGGGACGGGTAATAATTTCAAACTAGTTCGCTAGTAATGTAAACGTGTCTCGCAAAGGACTTGTCTTAGTAGAATTTACCATTCGAGAAAGTCTTGGTAGACATGAACTTTGACGGGGTTTGACAACCTTTCGAGGTTTGTCCACACCTTCAAGGTAGTTATTAGAGCTAGTTGTCACCTAAAAGCGAGACAATGTAACTCTTTAACTATGCAACGTAACGTGTCTCGCGAGGAATTGTCTATCTAGAGTTGATCAATTCAAAAGTGCGCTCTTCTTTCACCGCGATTACGTCAAAATACTTAAGCACGTGGAGGGGAGTATTTACGCAAAATTCTAAACTCTCACGGTGGTACAAAATTCTTTACTCATTACCACTTTGAGAGATTTTTCAAGATAATGGTTTTATGGCAACATAGGTTAGTCATGGAGTTATAAGGTGACTAAGGTTAGGAATAACCGTCCTATGATCTGCCAGAGCTGGAGAGATCTACCCAAGGACACCACCAATAGTTAGAATTAGAAGTCCTTAGGTATGATTATAAAAAGGAGAAAATGAGAATCGTAGAAAGAAGGAGTTGAAGAATTAAAAGAAAAGTAAAGAAAAGGGTGAAAACAAATAGCCCTCTAGATTATTCAACTTAGCGTATAACGGGTTCATTTCATATGCTCTTGGTTGTCACTTGATGACACCGTATTGAAGATTAAATTAGTCATGGACCCGGTGACGCATGCACTAAACCTTCTTAGCCACTCAAGTTTCTCTCATGAAGCTTGTTTCATTCTCACGTGGAACCCTACGTAAACTATCGGCTTTCTCTTAGAGATTCTTTGGAATTGAAGAAGGAGACCCTCTCCCTAGTCTCCGCCAGAAAACCAAAGCGCACTATTGAGTCTAGAGCCACGAGATTCATCAAAAGATCTCTTAGGTACACTTGACATTTCATCACTTGTCGTTCAACAATATGGACACAAGTGATACGTTATCGAGTCCTACGCATCTTAGTAATCTGTCGAGAAAATTTATGAGAGGTTCACAAATGTGATCCTTAGTGATTGAATGGAAACTCCTACCGTGGTCAACATCAAACGACCACACCGACAAATAGTCACTGGTAACTCCTTGTGGGTTACGCTTAGTGTGTCTTAAGCGGTCTCAAATCATGGGGTGATGCTTGGTATACCTCGACGACTCATCCGAACTGTTGGTGTACTTCGGTGCATCGCGTTATCTCACTTGTGGGACTCGGTTCAGAATGCGACCTTTGTGAGAATTAGAGTCGTGTTTTCACACTATGTCGTTAACACACTCAAAGTTCAAACTTGTAAGCGTTGGATTATTTCTAACCCATGTTTTATGTTTTCTTCTTATGGATGATCGCGGTGGAAAAGATCGCATGATTCTCCACATGCTCATACCAACATCAACACTAATTGAAGTTCTCTCAAAAGCAACACAAAGTCATAATGATTCTTCGCCAAAGCCAAAGAATCTACAAAGCTTAAAGACTAAGAGAACTACATCGATCGAATCCAACGTTAAAGAGCGTGTGAGCTTGTTGGAGAAAGGCGTGGAGACACCGGAGCAAGCGGACTGATGCGAGATAACCACAACATACTATCACTACCACCACAAAGAACAAAGATCAAAGAACAAAGATAATGAAGACGTCAAAGTGAAAAACTTCAAAGTAAACAAGATCCCTACACTGGGAGATTGTTGGAATCAAGACACTTCTTCTCACAAGAAAGAAGAATGTCGGGAAGGCGTCAAAGCTACTATTACATCGGCACCTACAACGTTATCACTCAAATCATTAATCACCAACACTTGGGGAGATTGTTGGAATCACTCTAAACTAGATTACAAGTGTTAGTAATTAATATGTAATAGTTAGTTTAATTAGGCTTTTATATTAGTATTAAAGGCAAGGCTTATGTAGAAAGCCCATAAGCCTTGGCCCATATCTAATAAGGAAAGGAAGGGACTAGGAGTGTTGCCCTAGCTCCCTCTCCTATAAATAGCCTTGTAAACCTTCATTTGAAGGTTGGTTGTTCACTTTCACATTTATCCTATTTATAAACTTTCTTCATATTTATACGCATAAGTGTGTGTGTGTTCATCCGATCCTTTCTTTCCTCATTTCTTCATATTGATGCTTGTGTTACATAAATGGGAACCTAACAAAATATGTAAACAATATATAATAAGGAAAGAAACAATCAAACCACAACAAGTTTTTTATAGTGGTTCGGTCTACAAGGACTCTTTTTCCTTGCCCTACTCCACTCCCCGAGTCTCACACTCGAGAGTTTAACTTCACTAGTCAACAAGCTCCTTTCACCGTGGGAGAAACCTTTACACTTAACACACACTATTTCCGACACTAAGCTAAATGTCGAGTTCTTTTCAAGGTACAACCACTTCCACACACAATGTATTTTAAGGACTAAAATACTAACCACTCACACTCACAAGATTATAATGGTTTGGTACAACAATGAAGTATGAATCAACACAAGATCATACAATAACAAACAAACAAGACTTCCAACTTCTCGTTGAAGCTTGAATGTGACTTGATCTTCTTTGCTACAAAAGAGATCCCTAATATGATATGAAACTGAGTTAGAAAGGTTAGAGAGAAGGAATGTATGAGAGTATGATGGAAATGGATGAAAAACTACTTGGTTTGGCTTTGCTATTTATAGCCAAAACACTCAGCAAGCACCACGGACCACGGAACCCTTAAAAGGGTTCCGCCCGTGTTAATTTATGGTGCCGCCGAGGTCTGACAGCAAGATCTCAAAATCTTGCCAAAGTCAACCATATCTATGCAAAATTGTGTAAGATATGTAGAGTCTAAATCTACACATAGTATCTAGTGAAATCTTCCAATGATTTCAATGATGCATCACATGATGTCATGTGTTTGTTTTCTAATTTTAGAAATATGTAAATACATATGTAATGTTTAGTTTTTAAGAAACCAAAACATTCTAAAAACTCCTATCATACATTATGGTTTAGAGTCATATCAAGATATGATTAATCACAATGTAAATGCTTGAGTGATGAAGATATTATTTGAAAAAGTTTGTTTTAATATCTATTAAACTTGACAAGCTTTAAACTTTATAAAAATTAAATTTACTTTTGTCGTTAACAAAACTTAGGTAAAGATCACAAATATAAATAAGGTTTAATGACGATATTTGTATTAACAATACTTTAAGGTTCAACGTTCAAATGGTTCAATTACTTTTCGAATTCAATTAGTGTCATTAACATTTTAAATAAGAAAAACGAGCATACTTTCACATTTTGTGTTAAATCACTGCTCGAATGCGTTGGAATAGCTTGTCACTTGATTTTGTGAAAATGAGAGGTATATTGAAAAAACATGATTTTTATTTTTCGAAAAGGTGACCCGCGTTAACCGGTTTAAGCGGATTTTTTATTCGATTTGGTGATTTTTTCTCGAGTTGCCTATCTTTTACCAATCCGATTAATAAGATCGATCAGTCAAAATCCAGGCAGTTAATCCCCGCCTAGCACCTAGCGCCGATTAATCGGCTCAACACTTGTGCTAGCTCATGTTAGGTTACGAAATGGATAGAGATAAGGTAATCTAATCCAGTACAACTTAGGTGAAATACGATTGAAATCTACATCATATAAAGTAAATATAGAGAAAAGAAACGAACACAAATTTTGTTAAAAAATGTCCCAACACCTTAAAGAAAATGGTCAAAAGAGCTCAAGAAAGGTTTGAGCCTTGAGGGATTAGATGCTAAGACAATATAACGGCTTCTAAAAAGCCACTTAACAAAACACCATATTTGCTGAATGATTTGTATTCCGTTGAATTTATTCATAACGATTTTATAAACGGACAAAAATGCTATTGTACAATTTAATGAATAGTAACATGCCATAAGAAATGTTAATATTGGAAATAGAAATAGCGATAACATATTTACTTGCATGTTGCAGTGGAAGCAAAAACTTTCACTTTGAAGGTCCGAATAAAGTTGTAACAATATTATATTTCTTTGTTTGTGTCAAAGCTAAAAGAATAAAAATATAGGGTATCGGGTTTAGGGATTTTAAAAACAGTCTTCTAATAGGTAGGTTCATTTGTTGTATTACGAGTACTAAACTTAAAGCATTGTAAAAATGTAAACCAATGAGAGAAAATATAAAGTTTAATTAGCTGAACGATTAAACTATTATATTACTAAAGTTAAAAGAGGTGTAAAATATAAAGGTTAATATGTTTAAGGGTTATATTTTGTAGTTTGTAAAGTTATGAGGAGGGGTTATAACATTTATCGACTCAAATTACTGTAAATAGATGGTAAATTTGAGTTGATAAATGTCTTTGTTTAAATATAAAGTTTAGATATCAATGTGAAAGGGGATGTTTATTTATTTTATAAAGTTATTAAAAAATATAAAAATTGATAGGCATATAATTAAATTTATATAATTTTTTTAATATTCAACAACTAAAGTTTTATTCACTACATTTTTTTTATAGTTTTTTTTAACAAAATTGGCACATGTATTTTTATACATATTTATTTTATTTGACAAAATAGAAGCTAATTTTGACTTTTATTAGCTAATAAGAATGCTAGATTTTAAAATTAAGCTCTTTTATAAATGGATTTTTAACACGTCCTGGGGCGCGTGTTATATACAAAGGGTAGGACCAAAAAAATGACTTCCGGACCACATATTGTATTTGAAAAGTGTATTTTTGTGGGTCCGGACGTCCTTTTCATGGGTCCCACCGTCTTTTATACATAACATACGCCTCTACAGTACATGTTAAAAACCCTTTATAAATATATTGATTAAGTTTTATAGAATTTAGAAAACAAATTGTTAATTATAAATATTTCATAATTATAATTTAGTCTGACAGTTTCATAAACTATTCATGTAACTTGTTAAGAAAATGACATTATAGTATTATGTTAAGATTTTGACCCGATTTTAGACTCTCGATCTTTCAAGACAAAAACAACACTAGGGAGGTCGTGATCTAAAAAACTTTGCCCGAGAGAATAAAATTTGGTTATCACATGTAAATGTTAACTATGAGCCACCATAACCGGTGCTCCAACAAAGGTTAGCCTTAAATTAACATGACTTCTGAATTATACAAAATTATTGGTTCCTTGACTTGCTAATCATCATAGTCTTTGTTCACATTCAAGGCTTATCTTTGACCTATATACTCCTATAGAGCTTTAAGCTTTTAGCTTTCCAAAATTATATGCTAAAGCAAAATCGAAGACAAAATTTCCCACTAGCCGCATATTCATCTTATTTAGTCAAATACCGGTTATCAGTCAATTTCCATCAGCCTGTATCACTTGTTTCTTTGTTAAGCCACATAAAAAGTCCAAAATTGCATCTAGTGACATAGTGGCATGATAAGACTCAAAAGTGATGGCAATTATTGCCTTTGTTGATATTAGGAAAATGTAGCTTAGACGATGAGTTTGTATTCGTATAAGTACGTTGTATTACTGCAAAATGTAGCTCTTTACGATTTCATATGTATAAGCATATAAGCACTATCTAGATCAAATATATCAGCTATAAGGTTTAAAACTAGGAATATGAAAGTAACAAGTGTGTCGTTCAACATTCTAGCTTTACCTATCGAGTCGTTTAATCTTATACTCGTCAATACTTTAAAAATATGATATAACAAAATGTGGCACCGAGATTCTTGTTAGTCCATTTTAGCTTCGCTATGCAAGTTTCTTAGTGAGGAAATGTATTAAGAGTCTTAATTCATTTCAGCGATACACAGATAATCCAAGTATAAGTTTTGTGTGATAAAAGAAAGTTTGGGCATGATGGACTCATTCAAGTATTAATTGACTTTCAGTGACATGATTCTCTCATGTGTATGTTGTCACTTTTTGTTATGTTCGTTATTTATTTTTTCTATTAAATGTACAAACGTTGCTAATCTTCCTATAGTATGTAATAAACGGGATGATTACAAGAAAATGCTAACATGGCATAGTTTGACCTTGTTGACCCCGTTTTGGTTTTTCGTTTATATCCAAAACTTTAGTTTGTATACATACTCTTTGGCCCATACGTGGATGAGTTTGTTGAAGCATGTGTGGTGCTAAAATTTTTTGGAAGTGCAATATGTTATTGGAACAAGTTATAAGATTTTGCTTATGTTGAATAATGTGGAGGACCAAAGTTGTCATGTATCAAAGTCTAAATGAAGTTTGTGCCAGAAGTATAGAAAAGAGAATTCTAGGGGCTAAAGTGAAATGTGTTTGAGAATTTAAGTTCTCATTCTGCATTAGGGTTCATTATCTCTATTATTTGTCTGGTTTATTCTCTCTCTAAGTTTCACACAGTTATAAGTTCGTATTTGATATCAGTCTTGATATCAGTCTTAGTATATGTTAGGATCTAGTAAATCCAGTATTAAAGAGTCGGTCACCTCACGTATATGTAATCGTTAGTAAGCTCGTAGTCGTAGATTAATATAAGTTAAGTAGTATTTAGTTTAAGTAACATCGTGGAGGACGGACGGTCTTTACCCATTGTATGCACGATCCACACCCGATAGGTGGCGATTTATCTAAAGACTATAAATACTCTCTACCTTCCAAGGTAGAGTTGGAGCTCATAATAAGATTTTCTTTCTCTTACTAAAGTTCCCAAACCTCTAACTTTCTCTCTAAAACTCTTGTATACGCCTACTTTGCTTATGGTTTGATGTGTATGTGAAATCCAATATGTTACAAATGGTATCAAGAGCCATGGTTTGATCATCTCTTACATATCTTTGGATTTCTAGTGACTTTTAGGTGGTTTTAGACTTTGAAAAGTTTAGTGGTTTTGCATCATTGGATCATTTCTAGTGTTAAAGTTTGAATCTTGGGTGTAGTTTTGTGTTTAGAATCATTGTATGTGCTTGGGTTTTGATCTGGTAAGCTTGAATCATCGTGGTTGGGTTGTTTTGGATTGAAAAGTGGTGTTTATGTGTTTTTCTAGCTAGCGACTTGAGCCACGGATAACTTGTCTTGGTAGCGACTTGCTTTGTAATTTGGTAGCGAGTTGTAGTTGAAGGTCTTAGCGAGTTGAGCTAGCGACTTGTTTATTGAGACAAGCCGACAAACAGTACACTTAGTGGATTCTCCACTATGGGTAGCGACTTAATGAAAGTTAGCGACTTGTACTTAAGTGTGTTACTATTTAGCGACTTGACATCTTAACGACTTGGTGCTTAGCGAGTTGCTATTTAGCGACTTGACATATTAGCGACTTGGTGCTTAGCGACTTGCTGTCAAAATTTGCTAGCGACTTGGTGCTTAGCGACTTGGTTCGAGGTTTCTTAGCGACTTGGTTGATTACGTATGTATCGGTTTTCTCTTGATTTAGTAAAATCCGTGAAAGAATCTATTTCCGGTTTAATCATAGAGTTATAAAATCCGTTTAATCATTAACATGTCTACCAACGTTCCTATAATCATCTCCATCGTTGTCGAGGATGTTCAAGCGGTGGTTCGAGATACTCGTCCACCCATGCTTGACATAACCGACTACCACTCTTGGGCTCAACGAATCGATTGTCTTGTCTTGGAAAGGAAAATGGAGTCAACATTCTCAAATCCATTGATGAAGGACCGTATCGGGTTGAGACTACTAGAGACATAATTGATCTGTTGCATATGGAACAATGATCTATGGAATAGGCGGACCAAAGACATATGATGAGCTCGATGATAAGGAGAAAAAGAGATTCGATGTCGATATCGGGGCTTCTAACATCGTACTTCAAGGTCTTCCAAAAGATAGCTATAAGTCGATCAATCACAACACGAAGCCAAGGCGGTGTGGGATAATGTCAAGATGCTTCTCTCGTGTTCGAATTAACTATGGAAGACAGAGAATCACAACTCTATGATGAATTTGAACACTTCAAGATGAAACCGGATGAGGTGTCTATGAGTATTACGTGAGATTCCACAAGCTTGTTAATGATATGAGGAACATCAGAATGACTATGCTAAACATTTAGCTGAACTCAAAGTTTGTGAACAACATGAATACCGAATGGCATAAGTTTGTCACCTCTGTGAAGCTAACCAAAGGACTAAAGAATACAAACTATGAGCAACTCTATGCCTTCCTTCTTCAGAATGAGATACATGCTATGTTTGAAAAAAGGATTCTTGATCAGTTCAAAACTAACCAGGGAGAAACAAGCCCATCAAATGATTCAATTGCCTTCTACTCAAACATTGGAATTACCACCAAAGCATCTCAAGTTATACCCATGGGTAATGGTAATCGCAAACTCATTCCCGATCCTATGTTCAAACAAGTTGATGCTGATGCACACGTGGGAAACTTCATTAATCAACTGGCTCTCCTGATTAGTCAAAACATGAACTCTCTTCCACACACCAACAACAATCTCGAGCGCATCCAATCCACACAATCAAGCCACCGCCGAGATGGGAAGGTTATGGTGCGGCCGGTTCAAGAAAGGCGAGACGAACAAGGAAGAGGTGGAGTTGGTAGAGGTTATCTTGCAAATCGAATAGGGAAGGAATGGAAACCGGTCAAGCAAAACCAATCAAATGTTACAAGCGTGGAGGTGAGGGACACATTGCAAGGAAGCGCACATCGCCAAAACGCCTTAGAATGCAGAGTACTTGAGGATAAGATGTTGCTTGTGCAAGCTCGGGATAATGGTGCGACTTTGGATGAAGAGGAGTTGTTGTTTTTGGTGAGGAAATGCTAAGACATATGATGCGAGATGTGGATGAGAAGCCAATTCGGAGATGAGCCATAATCATCGAATGCCTTTCAAGTCGTGATTGTGATGCTTACGACTCGGCGTTGATGATGAACCTCTTGCTCAAACCATTTTCATGGCTAGCATTTCTCCAATGGTCTCTCCTAAAGTCTCTTCATCACCACAAGTTAGTCCATCCAAAGATAAAATCATTTCGAGGTATTAAAATTATACGATGAAGTTGATAAGCAAAAGATACATAACGGTACAATCAAGCTGTAATTATTGAGTCGATCTTGAAAATATGGGTAATATCAATGTTGTCCCATATGATCAATATGTGAAACAAAGTGAAAGTGAGATTGTACCAAGTGGCGTATCTTATGCGATCAATGATGACTATGCTTTTGACGAATACACTGCACGTGCCCCGATGATTACATTATTTTCGAACTTAATGCTTATAAAGAACGTGTTGCTATTTATGAACAACGAGCTAAGTTTGAATTAACCACCGTGAGCGAGAAATGGATGACCAAATGCGTACAACTATTAGAAAAAGTAGGTTTAGAAGAAGTATTAAAACAAGAGTTAAACTCCTTACAAGAAAAGCTTTCTAAAGCGCTAAGCAAAAACTAGAACTTCAAGAAAATGTTAAAATGCTTAAGCAAGAATTGATGCTAAGGAATCAAAACTTTTGAATGATTTTCTAATCTAAAACCTTGAAAAACAAGCTTGAAAATAAGTTATGCGTACAAGGAATACCATTCAAAGCGCTCACATGGTCACTAAGCATAGAGTTTTAAGCGACAAGCATAGTGTTCCCATTATAGATAAACCCAACCCCGAGTACGGGAAGATAGCAAAAGCGACTCAAAATGTAATCTATGATGGCAATGAGATTCTTAAACCTATACAAAAACCTAGTTGCGTTGAGTGCACGAAGAAGATAAGAAATCGATGAAGTCACTAGGAGAAGATGAACAAGAAACTAGATGATCCTAAATGTAAAGAGAAGAAAATAATTATCACACCCATAATTACAAAAGGAGAATTGGATCTCCTTGAACATGTTTAAGCCTCAAACGTTGTTGACTCCCGAACAAGTGTTCGGAAAAAGGATTTAGATAAGCAAAAGCGAGAGAATCTTGTTGTTACAAACCCTCCCTTAGGAAAATGCCTTGTTGTGTATCCTCCAAATACACCAATGCATCTAGTTCCTAGAACTATTGCCACTAAAAGCAAGACCTTAATCGGTCAATATGTCATATTTCAATTATTTGTTGATTTTGAGAAAACTTGTAAGAAAAGGATCACACCCATGGGATAATCAAGGGAAAGGGTTTGAGCAAACTAAAGAATGCTATTTAAGCGAGGTCATACCTTTCTTTAAACAATTAAAAGGACAATTTGAGAGTCTTAAAAGGGGATGGACTTAGATATTAAAGAAATGGAAAAGGAATTTGATGCGATGATTGTTGAGGTTAGTGACTATGAGCGAGAACTAAAATATAATGAGATTGAGAGGAAGAACTTGCATACCTTGAATAAGAATCTTATTTCGAATGTATTGCTCAATATGTGTTTTACACGGCTACAAATTGTTCCATTAATGCTTCTCAATTTCATGAATTATCTGTTGCTCGAAAGTCTCCCATGATCGTGTCATTGAGCTTGAAAAACTAACTCTAAAGCGCATAATAAGGTTGAACAGGATGATCATGATAACACGGTAAAACAGTTTTCTAAATTGGAAGTTGAGCATCTTGCTTTGCAATTAAAATATCAACATCCGAAGAAAATGTTAAAACCTCAAATTTCAAGACATCCTTGGATGTCCACGAATTTGATGCGCGTTTTGAAATTAGCAAACGTGATGAAGCGATTCGAGCTCATTGTAACACGATCGAGAAAGTTGAAAGCCCAAATTTCTCAATTAAAGGGTGAAGTGAACAATGTGTTGACTCCCAAATGCTTCCTCCTTTAGATTCTCGAATTCTCAAAACTTTCATCTTCAAAACTTGGTCAATGCTTTACAAAAGGAAAATGAGAGTTTTCTAGAAGAAAATGAAAAGGTTAAACGTCATTTCAATGAGTTATTTGTGTCAATAAAAGTCACTCGTAATAAAAATAATGAACAAATAACCCGTTGCAAAAGGAAATTGAGAATCAAGAGTCGGGTAAAAGGAAAATGCCAATGACCAATGGGAGAATGATGGATCAAAGGTACCTGTTTGTAATAAATATGCTTTGTCTGTGAAATATGTTCCTCCTCATCTTAGGAATAACAAACTTTCCATTCAAACATATTTCTCATACCTTAAGGATAGTCTAGAATGTCTCCGTGAGATTGTTGAAGAGGATAAGTTAGAGAAACCACTTGATAATGCAATTGGGCATACATGCTTATATGCCAAACGATCTCAAGAACTTCTAGAATGCTTAATCACAATATGCCCTAAGTCCTTAGGTGAGAGAGTTAATCCTTTGATTCAGTGTTCTATGCCTAGTGCCAAGTATGAAATCCATTCGATGCCCAATGTTATGAATGCGAACTGTAGTATACCTTCAAGTAGTTGATTCCAACACCTCTAGTGTGAAAAGGTGAACTTGAGACGCCTTCAATTAGCTCACATCCCAGACATCTAAGCGAAAATGCAAAAGTAGCAAAACCAACTAATGTTCCCATTCCTCACAGAGTAATCGGTGACATTAAAGCGGCGGTCAAAGTCTCAAGACAATACAAGGAATGATAGGACCTCGCAAGCTAAGAATGTGCATTGGAAAGAGTAGAAGACCAACCTAGGAACTTTAAGCTTGAGTCGAATAAAGCGAATCGTGTCGATTCTAGTATTAGCCATAGGTGTCTTGTAATTAATTCAATTCGATACTATTTGCAAACCTTGTAATGATGTCTCGCTTGAATTATTTCTAATCATGAATGTGGTGTGAATGCTTTGTCTAATCTTGTCAAATCCCGATTAACATTGTTAATACAAAATATCATGCTAAGAAGGCAAAAGGCAAAAGCGAAAGAAAGTTAGAAAGCAATTGGAAGTCCACAGGAAGAACATTTAGTAAGATAGGTTATCAATGGATACCAGAGGCCATAAGGTTAATCGTGCAATGCCCACTAGAAAATGGATGCCTACGGGTAGAACTATTCCTAAGAAGTGAACATACTTTGAATAGGGCAAATACGGACAATAATCTTGCATCTATTCATAATGATTCCATTGCCTCAATTTACGATATGAATGTTTCTATCTCGATGTGGGTGTTCCAATCTCATTACTAACCAAATGGAACCCATTCTTGCATGGGGATCCCAATTATCCGATTATCCATTCTTGTATGTGTTCAAGCTGCAGATCGTTCAAATCGTTACGTGGTACTGGACTTATGTTGTTCCAAGCATACGATTTGGAGACCGGTCATGCTCATGAACTTCGTGAGTAAATTCATCGGGACAGTTAGATTCGGGAACGACCATTTTGGAGCTATTATGGGTTATGGAGATTATGTGGTTGGTAAAAGTGTAATTTCCAGGGTATATTATGTGAAAGGTCTTGGTCATAATTTGTTCTATGTTGGTCAATTCTGTGATTCCGATCTAGAAGTGGCTTTTAGAAAACATACTTGCTTCGTTAGAGAACTTGATGGTGTAGAATTATTAAGAGGTACTCGAGGTTCTAACCTATACACCATCTCTATCGATGACATGATGAAGTCCTCTCCAATCTGCTTGCTATCAAAGGCTTCTAAACCAAAGTCTTGGTTATGGCATCATCGTCTCAATCACTTGAACTTCGGCACCATAAACAACCTTTCCATAAAGGATCTTGTTGAGGCTTACCCAGTTAAAATATGAAAAGATCATCTTTGTTCGACTTGCCAATTGGGTAAAAGCACGAAATATGCCCACAAACCAAAACCCACAAATTCAGAATGGAAGTTCTTCATACCTTCATATGGATCCGTGCGGACCAATGAGAGTGCAAGCGATAAATGGGAAGAAATACATTCTAGTAGTTGTTGATGACTACTCTCGATTAACTTGGGTAAAGTTTTGAGGACAAAGGATGAAACTCCAGTTGTCATCATCAAACTAATCAAACGACTTGAGTTCGACTCAACAATACGATCGAATTGTTCGAGCAGACAATGGCGCGAGTTTGTCAACAAAGACTTAATTCAGTTTTATGAAAGTGTTGGAATCAATCATCAAGAAGTGTTCCACGAACTCCTCAACAGAATGGTGTAGTTAAAAGACAAAATCGAACTCTTGTAGAAGCCGCAAGAATAATGCTTATTTATTCGAAGGTTCTAATGTTTCTATGGGCTGAAGCCATTTCCACTGCATGCTACACCCAAAATTGTTCCCTTATACACACCTCTCATGGAAAAACTCCATATGAACTTGTTCATAAACGAAAACCTGATCTCTCCTACCTTTGTGTGTTTGGTGCTTTGTGCTGTCCAACAAATGACGGTCAAGATTTAGGTAAATTAAGAGCAAAGGCAGATATTGGAGTTTTTGTTGGTTATGCACCAAACAAGAAGGGTTACCGAATCTACAACAAGAGAACCCGAAATATCATGGAAACAATTCACGTTACGTTCGATGGTGACCGGTCAAATGGCTCTGGACAATCGATTCGGACCCGACTTCAAAACAGTCCCATTGGTTCATCCTTGTACCAAACCTCTCTCCAAAGAACTCCATATGTACCTCCATCTAAAGATGATTTAAAGAAATTGTTTGATCCTATGTTTGATGAACACTATGAGCCAAGTGCTAATGATGTGTCATCTCCTTCAATGAGGTTGCTCATATCCACAGTAAATGAAGTCAACCCTTGGTTTCAATATCATTAAGTCAAGAAGCGCTGCTGCGATCACTCGATCTCATCAACAAATCTTCAATCTTGAATGTACATCATGGAATTGTTTTTGGCATCAATGAAGAAGTTAATCCCTTTGCTACTCCGAAGATGCTCCATTTGAAAATATCTTTGCTCTCGAATCATCATCGAATCATCTTCTTCAAGAGACATCGACTCGCTACTTGATCCCTCAACAATGACCACATGAACACCTCGGAAAATGGACTCACGATCATCCATTAGACAACATCATTGGAAATCCTCTCGTCCAGTATCCACATGGAAACAACTTGCAACCGATGCCTTATGGTGCTTCTTCAACTCCGTACTCTCTAAGATCGAACCAAAAGATGTTAAAACCACCATGAATGAAGACAGTTGGTTCAATGCCATGCAAGAAGAAATTTATGAGTTTGATCGACTTGATGTATGGGAATTAGTACCTGCTCCAGATTGTGCTATGATCATTGCTCTAAAATGGATCTTCAAAGTGAAACTTGATGAGCATGGTGATGTCTTAAAGAACAAGGCTCGATTGGTTGCTAAAGGATACCGTCAAGAAGAGGTATTGACTTTGAAGAATCATTTGCTCTGTTGCTCGTATCGAGGCAATCGAATCGTTTGGCTAATCTTTGCTAGTAAGAACATGGTAGTCTATCGGATGGATGTAAAGGCGGCATTTCGAACGAAGATCTTAAAGAAGTCGTCTCGCCGCCCAACCCGAAGGCTTTGTGAATCCGAGCATCCTACCACGTTTATCATTTGAAGAAGGCTCAGACGGTTTAAAGCAAGCTCCAAGGGCATGGTATGATCGCTATCAAAGTTTCTTCTATCTACCGGTTCAACAAAGGTGCGATTGATCCTACATTGTTCACCAGAAGTCGAGCAAACATTTAATTCACGTCCAAATTTATGTTGATGATATCATCTTTGCCTCGACCGACCCCAATGAGTGTGACCGTTTTCAAATGAAATGGGTTCTAAATTTCAAATGTCAATGATGGGACAAATGTCATTTTCTTGGGATTACATATTTCACAAAGTCCCGAGGCATTTTCATAAATCAATCTAAATATGCAAATGAGATTTTAAAGAAATTTGGATTCGATTCTAGTGACCCTGTTGACACTCCCATGATTGAACGTACTAAACTAGATGAGGACCACTCAGGGATCATGGTAGACCAAACGAAATATCGTAGTATGATTGGATCCGTGATGTACCTCACGGCTAGTAGACCGGACATCTTGTTATTTGTTTGCATGTGTGCTAGATACCGTGCTAAGCCTACTAAAAAGCACCTTGAAGCGGTTAAGCGGGTCTTCGGTATCTCAAGGAACCATCAATATGGGACTTTGGTACCGAAGGACACGGTATGTCACTAACGACCTATGCGAGATCCGATCATGCGGGATGTCGGGATACTCGTCGAAATACGCCCGGAGGTGCTCGTTTTGGGTGATAAGCTTGTGAGTGGTCTTCAAAGAAGCAAATGAGTACTTCTATTTCCTCTGAGGCGGAATACATAGCCATGTCATCTTGTTGTGCTCAAATCCTATGGATGAGATCCCAATTATCGACTATGGCTTTGAATTCAACAAAATCCTCATCTTGTGATAATAAAAGTGCTATTGCTCTCATGCAACAATGTACAACACTCAAGAGCAAAGCACATCGACATTCGACATCATTTCATCGGGAGCAAGTTGAAAAGGTGTGGTGGAACTTTACTTTGTGAGGATGAATACCGGTTAGCGAGACATCTTCACCAAAGCTCTTCCTAGAGAACGTTTTGAGTTTATTCTTCCACGACCGGGTCTTAAGAGCCTACAACTAGAAACTCTCAAACGTCTTCAAGAGGAAGAAGAGAGTAAAGGTTTCCTTCATCTATCTCGTGTACATATTTATTCGAAAAACAAAATACAAAATTACAAAATTACAAAATTTTCAAAAAAAAAAAAAAAAAGAAAAAAAAACTTAAAAATCTTGAAAAAAAAATTCCAAAAAATATTGTCATTTTGTCATGATTTTCTCAATTTGATTATATCTACGGTCTTTGTGTTGTCATTCAAAGAATGACACGGGACTTTAGATATTGTTCGAATTTTCAAAAAAAAAAATCTTGCTCTATCTTGGTTTTCGAATTTATGGTTTATTGTCATTTCAGGCAGTAACCCGCTTTTCAAAGATAGAACAGAGCCATGCTTTATCTTGGTTTTCAAATTTCTTGCTCTGATTCTTTAAACTAATCCTTACTATCTAATGAAAACTAGTTGTTTTGAAAAATAACTCGGACTCTATTTTTGATAATCATCTGGACTTAAAAGTTTGTCAAAATATCTATCTCTCAATCAACAACTTATGTCATTGATTGAGGGGGAGAATGATTTCAATTAAATCAAAAGTTATTTGTCATACAATTATTTTCAAAAGATAATCATGCATGTTTATTCAATGGAGTTTAAAGTCTCAAAATCCGATCCTTATCAGCTAAAACGTTTTCATAATCAAGTCACAATTCTCCTTAAAAGCTTTCAAATTCAATTTAAATCTACAGAGATCACAAATCTCAAATGATTTGATAATTGTGATTGGGGAGAATTTGTGATTTAAATTGGATTTAAAGCGATAATTGGTAAATGGTTTTATAAGGATGTACAAGCTCTCCTTCCCACATGTGCCAAACGATTTCAAATTTTCCATGCACATGTTGAGGGGAGCATCTATCTTAAACCACAAATATTTGAAACGTGATCAATTTATCTCAATGTGCGCTCTTTTCCTAATATGTACAAAACATTTTCAAATATCTATGCACATATTGAGGGAGCAAGCTTATGAAAACCTCATCCTTCCCAAAATGCTTTATCTACTTGATTTGATTAGGAAGTGATGTTGATATTTTTAGAAAATGGTAATCAAAGAAGTTAATTATTTCTCTTGCCTCCGTGCAAAACGATTTCAAACACTTGATGCACATGTTGAGGGGAGCTCTTATTCTAAAATATCAAAACAATTCGGTTACAAAATGCTTTGATAATATATCATAAGTATCGGATTGATTTTCAAATGGTTTTCAATTGGTTCCAATGGCGGATGAACAATACCAAATAGACCGACCAACTTTACTTTATGTATGGTGATATAAGGATGATAAGGTTAGGTATTTGTTCCCATGATCCGCTGTAAGCCGGAGGGATCTACCGAGGACAATTCACTAGATAGTGTAGAAGTCCTTAGGTATATTGAAAAAGGAGAAAAATGAGATATGGGAAGAGTGCGGATGAGACCGAGCTAGTCTTGGAATAAACCCAACAAGGTTCTAGCTATGAAGTCTCGGTAAGCATCAAGGGGTTGAAGAATGAAAAGAATCGAATAAGAAAAGGGTGAAACAAATAGCCTCCAATTATTCAACCTTAGGGCGGATACGGGTTCAATTCATATGCTCTTGGTGGTTACCAAGGTAACATCGGTATTGAAGACAAGACGTCATGGACCCAAAGGACGACCGCACTTCAACTTCCCAAACCACTCAAGTTCCTCTTAAAAGGGCTTGTTTCATTCTCACGGGAACCGACATTATCTATCGACTTTCGTTAGAGATTGTTGATATTGAAAAGGAGACCTCTCCCAAGTCTCCGATATAGGATCCAAATATGCACAAATTGAGTCTAGAGCTACGAGATCATCAATAAATCTCATTAGGACACTTTCAATGAAGACTCTGTTTCACACAATGTGGAAAGAGATTATATCTTGAGTCCCACGATTATCCTTGTGGTATTGCGGAACATCCGAGTGATATGCAAACATATTCACAATGAAGATGGAAAGCCTTCGAGCCAACATCAAACAAGCTCTGGTAGGTGGCATGTGAGATCTATTCTATAGATGAACCATGTGACAACCGAAGCGTAAACAATGGGGCGATTCAATCTTTTGAATCAATCCTAGTTCGAGTTATGGATTGATCGATACCTTTGAAAACCGATCGTTGTGCTTAAAACTCTTTTCTTTAGCACTTCGACCGTGTTCGAATATTTCAAATCAAAAGGTGTTTATGATTGATAATTGATTTTCATTAAAACCTTCGTTGTATTGCAAAAACAATTTCTATTGAGCGATACACTAACGTTTTCAAATCTCTTTTCATCAATCGGTGAATCTCTATTCATTTGGTTCACTCACTCCGTGTTGTCTTCTTTGAGACGTTCGGTTTGAGAACGGCTAGAGCATTGCGAAACCTGTCAAGGAAATTCTTGAATTATACGACACGAGCAAGACTTGTACCGATCAACGGGGAACCGTGGGCGTGTACCTCAATTCAACGAAGTGATCAAAGACACTTTCGCGCGCTTTATTGCTAAATGTTTTATGCGGTACGCCCCACGTTTGCGGTGATCGAATGATGCGGTCAATCCATAGCCGCATGCTCACTCAAAACATTCATCTCAAAAGAAATCATGATTAGTGCATCAATGACTCGATATTTTCACTCCATGCTTCGCTACGTTGTCGCCAATATCATGAATCAACGAAGCTTCCGCTACTCGATGAGAATATATCATGATCCGAATGTGAGCATGTCGCTCGCTTTGTCACAACATCACATAATACCAACACCACAATGGATGTCTTAGAGATTTTGTTGGTGATGATCTCAAAAGTGGCTCAAAATTATTATCACGTGGATCGAAGAAAAGACCTCCACTTTAATTAACCAAACATGCAATGAGAAGAATCAATGACTACGAGCTTGAACAAAGTACTACACCAAGAATGCAAGAATAATTCTTAATGTAATATCATTTGTATTCAATGTATTTTAGTATATGTTTGAGGTGACCTCCTTGGGGAGATTGTTAGGATTTAGTAAATCCAAGTATTAAAGAGTCGGTCACCTCAAGTATATGTAATCGTTAGTAAGCTCGTAGTCGAGATTAATATAAGTTAAGTAGTATTTAGTTTAAGTAACACCGTGGAGGACTGGACGGTCTTTACCCACTGTATGCACGATCCATGCCCGATAGGTGGCGGTTTATGTAAAGACTATAAATACTCTACCTTCCAAGGTAGAGTTGGAGCTCATAATAAGATTTTTCTTTCTCTCACTAAAGTTCCCAAACCTCTAACTTTCTCTCTAAAACTCTTGTGTACGCCTACTTTGCTTATGGTTTGATGTGTATATGAAATCCAATATGTTACAGTATCTTGTAGTTCTTTGTATCAAGATCAATCTCTTTTGATCTTGTTTAGTCTGAGTATTGAGAGATCTTTTGTGGTGAGATAATTGGTGTCTTCCTAGAAGAGATCACTGTGATTTTCTTTGTATTCGTACTGGTAAGCATCCGTTTGGGGACTTATCTTATTGCATTGTTATTAATAAATATACACCAAGGGGTGGTTAGCTGGGTGTATTTGATAGTTGTTGTGTGCTCTTGATCATTTTTACATGGTATCAGAGCGCACGGTTCTGATCTGGTGGATTTGAGAATCTAGGGTTTCGAAGGATTTTTGGGGTTTTTTGCAATTGACGGTGTTATTGGTTAATTGAGGTTGTTTTCTTAATGGCCGTTGTTGATTTGGTCTAATCAGGCTAGATCTGGTGATTCTTGTGGGATTCTTGATTAGGGTTTCTTGAAACCTTAATTTCTGGTTTTGGGGATTTTGTTCCCTGGTGTTATTGGGCCCATTCTTGGTTACAATTATGCTAGACTAAGTGAATCTAGTGTGGTTGTTCTTGGTTCTTGCATTCATAACAGCACTGTAAGTATCATCTCTTCTTTAAGACAACACTAACTTAGTTAAGAAGGTGCAAACGGGACAATTAACATCTTGATTGGTACGAATACCTGCTCTGGGTGTCCCCAGTCTTCTGGCTGGTTTGTTGTTGATCTTGGGTGTGAGTAGTGTTTACTATATTCTGTTATCTTTGTTTTTTAGTTTCTTGTTGAGTCTAAGTCGAAGGAGGATAGGTTTTGGGAAGTCTTGGAAGTTGATTGTGCTGTTTAGGTCTGGTTATTTGTTGATCTTGTTGTTATTGTTTCTTGTGATTATTTATGTTATTTCTTGTTATTTGTTGTTTTGTTGGTTATTATGGCTATTGGTAGTGATCCTAGTGGTAGTAATACTCAAGTGTTAATTAGTAATCTTGATGCTGGTAATCCTCTTCATATTCAAACTAATGACAATAGTGGTCTCGCTCTTATTCCATTTAAACTTCTTGGGCCGAAAATTATAGAATCGGTTTGGTGCTATGAAATTGGCTTTGCAAGCTAGGAATAAGTATAGCTTTGTTGATGGTACTTGTCTTAAGGAATCATTTGCTACTAGTGATGTCTTATCGCTCAATGGGATAGATGCAATGCTATTGTCTTGACTTGGATTATGAATTACATTTCTCATGATGTTTATATGGGATTGGTTTATTTCGAAAATGTTGCTACATTTGGCAAGAATTAAAAGAAACATATGATAAAGTTGATGGTTCTCTTATATACAATTTATTGCAATAGATTAATTATGTTAAGCAAGATGGTAGTTACATGTTGTTGATTATTATCATAGGCTTAATTCTTTGTGGAAGAATTTGATTCTCTAACTAAATTGCCTAAATGTATTTTTGAGCATAAGTGTGCTTGTGAGGCTCGTCTTGAGTTAGTTTTGCATCGTGATTGATGGCGATGCAATTTCTTATGGGTCTTGATGGTCATTATCAACCTGTGAGAAGCGCTTTGTTAACTAGAGATCCTTTACACGAAGTTAAAGATGCTTATCTTTGTTGTATCTAGGGAGGAGTCCCACAGAGGGATTCCTGAGTCCTCTAGTGTTTCTGAGTCAAAACTTAATGCTTTTTCTTTTGCTGCTAAGTCTTTTAATAACAATAGAAGAATGTTTAACAACAGTAATAACACTAGAGGCACCAATTCTAATAATAATACTGTTAATAGAGGTCCTAATCCTAATCTGAATTGTAAAAATTGTGGTAAGATTGGACATACTATTGATAGATGCTATGAACTCATTGGTTTTCCACCTGGTTTTGTTAAAAATAACAATCCAGCTAAACAAAGTGGTTTTAGACAAAACTATAATGCTAATATTGAGAATAAAGTGTCTGAAAAACCATCTATTACTTCATCTGCAAATACATCTTCTGGTTTTAATTATGAGCAGATGAAGAAACTCTTGTCTTTGATCAATGATAATTCTTCTGGAAGCATACATGCTAATATGGCACGTAGGGCTTCATTCTTTAATGGAAATGTTTGGTTTAATATCAAATTTTCTAAGTATTTCTTTGGGAATTCTAGTCTATATGTTAAAACTATATCTTTGGGATGGATTATTGATTCGGTGCTAATCGACACTTATTTATTTCTATTGTGGGTATGTTTAATGTTGTGGATATTTCTAGTCTTAAGATTCTTGTTGGACATCCCAATGGTACTCTTGCTACTATAAGTCATGTTGGAAATTTAAAATTGACCAACAATGTGACTCTCTATGATGTTTTAGTGGTTCATGGTTACTGTGTGAGCTTGTTATCTGTTAATAAACTGATTAGAGATAGCAAAATGTTTGTTGGTTTTGATGAAGATACTTGTTATATTCAGGATTTGAAAAGGGAGAATGTTCTGGGGACTGGTAGTTAGTCTGATGGATTGTATCTGTTTGATATGCAGTCTAATAATACTTTGGGTGAGTGCAATGTGGTCATGTCTTATAATGTGTCTAAACTTGTTTGGCATAATAGATTGGGTCACCTCACGATCCAATCTTATACATTCTTCAAAAGGATCTTGGTATTTCCAAGAATTCCTCTATTACATTTGTGAGATGCATCATAGGGCCAAGCGGACAAGGGAACCTTTTCCTTTGTCGATCATAAGTCTAAGAATCTTGGTGAACTTGTTCACCTTGACTTATGGGGTCCTTACAGAGTAACAAGCGAGAAGGATATAAGTATTTTCTCACTATTGTTGATGATTATTCTAGATGTGTGGGCTTACTTGATTAAAACTAAAGATGAGGTGTTTGATGTGTTACGCTCTTTTATTCACTTAATTTCTAATCAATTTGGTATAAAAATTAAAAGCTGTTAGATCGATAATAGTCTTGAATTTGTAAATAAGAAAATGAGTGAAATGTTTTACGATCTTGGTATAATACATCAAACATCTTGTGCTCATACACCTCAGCAAAATGGGATTGCTGAGAGGAAACATAGACACCTTCTCAATGTGGCTAGGAGTCTTATGTTTCAAGGAGGGATTCCTTTAAGGTTTTGGTCTGATTGTATTCTAACTGCTGTATATCTTATAAACAGGCTATCATCTTCAGTTCTAAGTGGTAAATGTACTTATGAGTTGTTGTATAAAACTAAAACAAATCTTTCCCATTTGAGGTCTTTTGGCTATCTATGTTTTGCTACCATTTTAAACAATCATGATAAGTTGTCTTATAGGTCTGAAAAATGTGTTCTTATTGGTTTTTCTTCTACTAAGAAAGCATATAAACTTTTAAGTTTGAATACAAGAAATGTGTTTTTTGCCAGAGATGTGAAGTTTTATGAAAATGTTTTTCTTTTAAAAATAAAAACTTGTGAGTCAACTGATACAAACACTGTAAGTGAAGTTGAACACTTGAAGTTTTTTTATAGTCCAAAGTCTCAAAGTCCCAATGATGAAGAGGAAGATGCACCAGTTGAGGATGGTAGTATGCCATCTTCACATGATGCTAGTGATAATGAAATAGATACTACTTATATGCATCATGAAGATGGGCAATCTGCAACCCACTTTGGTGACCAACAACGGTGCGAGGGCAATTCAAATTTTGAAAATCTTGGTTTAGTTTTAATCAAACTAATAATGTAAATGAAGATGTGTGGACACTGTATTAAGAAGATCGTTAGAGAGTCTAAAACTCCTATTAGATTAAATGATTATATGATGCACTCTAGAGTCGGTATGGTATTGAAAAGTATGTGAGTTATCTTTGATGCAGTAGGAACAATATGTGCTTTGCTTCTACATTAAATAAGTCTGTTGAATCTAAGAATTATGAAGAAGTATTTAAAATCCTAATTGGTCGAGGCTATGAACAATGAAATTGAAGCTTTAAATAGAAATAATACCGGATGAATGTGAGTTACACGTTGGTAGACATTCTATTGGATATAAGTGGATATGGAAAATCAAGTATAAGTCTCAAGGTGAAATTGATAGATATAAAGTCGATTAGTTACCAAGGGTTTTAATCAATGAGAAGGTTTTGATTATAATGAAACCTTTAGTCTGTTGTGAAAATGGTAGCGTAAGATGTCGATAAGTATTGTTGTTAGTAAAATTGGCCTTTATATCGGTTAGATGTTAATAATGCTTTTTATATGGTGATCTTAATGAAGATGTCTATATGCAATTACCTAAAGGCTTTAATGGTGGTGATGATTCTAAAGTGTGCAAACTTAATAAATCTTTATATGGACTTAAGCAAGCCCTAGAAAATGGAATGCTAAACTCACTAATGCTCGGTTGAGCATGGTTTTGAAACAAAATAAAGCTGGATTATTCTTTGTTTGTTAAACAAAAAGGTTCTGTGTTTGTAGCTTTGCTTGTATATGTTGATGATATTGTTATCACTGGTAATGATGAAGTTGAAATCAATAACTTTAAAAAGTTTTTGAGTTCTAAGTTCATGATTAAGGATTTGGGAGAGTTGAAATATTTTCTTGGTATTGAAGTGTTGAAAAATGATAATGGTATTTGTATGACACAAAGAAAGTATTGTATGGAGTTATTACATGAATATGGATTGCTTGCTGCTAAACCTGTAGATACACCCTTGCCTGAGAATTATGTTATGAGTTGTATTGAAACCATAAAAGATAAAGTGTTGAACAATGTGAATAACTATCAAAAGCTGGTTGGTAAGTTAATATACTTAACCAATACTAGACCTGATATTAGTTATGATGATCATTGTTTAAGTCAACACATGCATAAACCTTTACAATCTCATCTTAAGGCTGCTTTGAGAGTTTTGAAATATTTGAAAGGGTCTCCAGGTTCTGGGTTACAATTTGATAAAGAGTCTAACCTTAAGCTTAAAGCTTATGCTGACTCTGATTGGGCTAAGTGTCCTTTAACAAGAAAGTCTGTTACTGGTTTTTGTGTATTCTTGGGTAATTCTATTATCTCATGGAAAAGTAAGAAACATGCTACCTTATCTAGAAGCTCAGCTGAGGCTGAGTACAGAAGCATGGCTTCTACTACATGTGAAGTAATATGGTTGAGTAATCTGTTGCACAGTCTTGGTCTTAAAGAGTTGTTAACTATTGATATATTCTGTGACAATAGTGCTGCAATTCAGATTGAAACTAATCCTGTTTTTCATGAAAAAACTAAGCATTTTGAGTTAGATGTGCATTTGGTTAGAGAAAAAGTTTCTGCTGGAGTAATCAAACTGTTAAGATTCATACATATATGCAAGTGGCAGACATTTTTACTAAGTGTCTTGGTCAAAGACAACATACTTTGTTTTGCAAATGTCTTGGTATGTTTGATTTGTTTGCAGGTGTTAACAATAGTGATAAGAGTAGCAGTCAGGTGAAAGATGAAAGCAGCTTACAAGGTGAAGACTTATCAACTTGAGGAGGGGTGTTGAATAATATGGAGGACCAAAGTTGTCAAGTTTCAAATTCTAAATGAAGTTTGTGCCAGAAGTATAGAAAAGAGAAGTCCAGGGGCTAAAGTGAAATGTGTTTGAGTATTTAAGTTCTCATTCTGCATTAGGGTTCATTATCTCTATTATTTGTCTGGTTTATTCTCTCTCTAAGTTTCACACAGTTATAAGTTCGTATTTGATATCAGTCTTGATATCAGTCTTAGTATCTTGTAGTTCTTTGTATCAAGATCAATCTCTTTTGATCTTGTTTAGTCTGAGTGTTGAGAGATCTTTTGTGGTGAGATAATTGGTGTCTTCCTAGAAGAGATCAGTGTGATTTTCTTTGTATTCGTACTGGTAAGCATCCGTTTGGGGACTTATCTTATTGCATTGTTATTAATAAAGATACACCAAGGGGTGGTTGGCTGGGTGTATTTGATAGTTGTTGTGTGCTCTTGATCATTTATACATACCTCGCGTTAGGGTTGCACCTAGGAGTGGAATGAGTTGAACCGCTTGTAAAAGGTCGGGTTCGGACGGTGAAAGCTCGACGAGCTTGAGTTTGAACTCGAGCCTAAGTTGCGGCTCATTTATTAGTCGAGCTCGATCCCCAGCTTTATATACAAAACTAGATTAACTCGGGAG
This sequence comes from Chrysanthemum lavandulifolium, assembly GCA_022545495.1. NCBI lineage: Eukaryota > Viridiplantae > Streptophyta > Magnoliopsida > Asterales > Asteraceae > Chrysanthemum > Chrysanthemum lavandulifolium. The sequence continues at coordinate 84,234,881 of CM040238.1, read as the reverse complement.
CCTAAGCGACACTATGTTATTTTAAATATTAACCCTATATAATATGTTACATTTGTATTATAAGTGAGACTATTAACGAGCACAATAACAAGCTAAGTAATTAGCTCAAATTAGATATACTACAAGCCAAACTTTAATTTTCATTGTCACATCGTAAAAACGAGCTAAGCCCGAGCATACATAATATACTACGAGCGGACCTCGAGCTCTGCAAGCTTGGTTTCGCTTATTTCCACTCCTAGTTGCAGTTGCACCGCCTCCGTGTTATAGACGCTTCACCAATAGAATTATGGTCGTAATTGTGTGTGTGTGTGTTTTTTTTCAAATGTTAATTAGACAAAGTTGTAAGTCTCGTGTACCAATAACACTCACAATTGTGTTTATCTTTATTAAGGGTGTTTTTGGTTTTGTGTTACATGAATATTTATAAGGTAAAAAGTGGATGTGCGGTTTGGATAACACCCTAAAGCCACCATTGCACGTTACACTCTAAGATACCTAGGTGCAATACATGTTATAGACTTATATGTATACAAATATAACTCATATGTATACAACTGTTATGTTAGCTTTTATCATATAATATTGCTATCGATGATGGAGCTAGGGTATTATTTTCAAGGTGGGCGGAAAAAGATACACATTAATAAGTGTAAAGTGCGAAATGCTAAAATAAAATTGAAATCCATAAAATTTACTTTAGATTTTATTCATAAATAATTGTTAACCAAGCGATAAACTATACATAAAAAATATGACATTGTGTGCGAAGAGAGCTCAATACATAATTTTTGATCATATATTTCAAATTATTAATTCAAATATTCTATTAAACCTCAAAAATGTTAAGGTTGGCTTTGGCCAACCCAACAACTAATGTGGCTCGGTCCTTGATTGCTATAACACGCGATAGAATAAACATTTGCCCTAATAACATAGTTATAACACTCAACCAAAAACCTCACTCACTTCACTTTTACATTAAAAAGAATAAAAAAACGATAACTTATGTTGTGCACATGGCAATGGTGTTGTAACATGAAGGACCTTGTCACATAGCCCTATAGGGAACAAAAAAGCAATAACGAGGGGTGTTACCATTGCACCATGCCCTCAAAGGAGTTGCAGGTAACTTTTTCTCGACATTTGTGATTATATTAGGGAGAATTACATATATCCTCAATATAACACTAATAATTACAAATATCTCCAATCAAAAATTAAAATTCAAAATCTAATAGTTTTTATCAAGAGAGAAACAATTTTAATTCAAACGTAATTGATTGTAATGTTGTATATATATTTTTTGTATGTCGAATATTAATTTTAACTTTAATGAATTATGTTTCTTACAAACTAGTCTAATACCTATACAGTTTATGATTCTAAAAAGCAAATTTAATTATGTTCAAGTAAAACAAAAGATTGGATAAATTTGAAGATTGAATAGCGTCCTGGACTCAATATGGTAGCTGAGAATATGTCGAAACATTAAATATGGGTGGGATTTATTTCAATGAGTTTTAAAGATGTGCAAAGAAAAGGTCTAAAGACAAATGAATCAATCTAGACATTTATTTTTTCATCAAAATAAAAAAAACCAATTTTCACTTCTTTTTTAAAAATAAAATATCTTGCAAACTGTAAATCGCCAAGTGAAAGAAAATACATCATCTCGACGAGTATTATTTTATCTTTTAGTAGACGAAGATTGATATCTTTTCGACGAACTTTTTTCAATTTTTTTCCCAGAAAAATCACATGTGTTTTGTATCACAAATCACATGTGATTTCATAAATTACATGTGATTTTTTCAGACGTAACCGGGAAAACAAATCGAGAAAAAGTTCGTCAAAAGTATATAGAAATGCCCCTCTATAGAAAGATGAATTAATTTTCGTCGCGATGGCATGATTCGTTTTGCGTAACGATTAACGGTTTGTGAGATATTCAATATATATATTTTAAAAGATGAAAGTTTTTTTTTTTTTTTTTTTATGAATAAACTAGATGACTAGTATTGGTTCATTGAGTCTTTAATAAATTTGGTTTTAAATTGAACTTTCCTCTATAATGATATAGATAAAATGGGTAAATATGTGTTTTAGTCGATTAAAATGGGTGTATTTGTTATTTTAAAGTTTGTTTGGGGATATACGTAATTATTGAAGTTTAGATGAGGATATATCTAATTGCCTCATATTATCACAATACATGATAGACAATAACATGTGAGATGAGACTAGAAGAACCGGTCACACTCATTTACCTTTCATATCATCGCGTCACTCCGCTTTTTATCTCTCTCACTCCCATTAATCTTTCACTCGTAGTTGTCACACCAAATCCTTCACCTTTAATTAAAATACCCACTTTATACAAATATACCTCACACATACTCACAAACCAAATAAAAACAATAAAATAACCACTTTATGCACAAGAACCAAGAGGGGTGAGTCAGTCGCTTGGCGGTCGCCTCTATCTCCTTTTTTCTTATATCTCGCGCGGAGATGGACAAAGGAATGGCGGTGGTGAGTGAGGTGGGTTTTGTTGTGGTCACCCACCACTGTGTAGTCTTATAAGTTTTTCTACTTAAGTAACGTAATATATTTACAACATGTCGTAAAGTGGCGTTGATGAACAAAAGTCCCTTCTAGCTTGTGAGTTTAAAACCCACAATCGGATTATTTGTTGGGTTCGTATGTTGATATGTTGAATAAGGCATTAGGTTGAGTATTACGGTAACGCCGAACCGCCAACGCTTAGCGTAACCACGCATGAACCTATATAGGTGCTGCATGCGCCGGTGGTGCATTTAATCCTTTTGGTGTTCTGCGAGACCCAACATAATTCAAGGAAAGTGGATATGTTATTATTATTAGAGTTAATTACATAAATCGTCCTTGTGGTTTGTCGGGGTTTACAAGTTTTGTCTCTTCGTTTTCTTCAGCGGGTCATGGCCTTATGGTATGCAAAAATTACAGGTCTTGTCCAATTTACTAACGACGTTTAAACGGTCATTAAAAAGGACTAACGTGATATACATGTATAACGTGAGGGCATAAGATTGTAATTTTGTTTTCCTCTCAAAATACAAACCACAAGGACGATTTATGTAATTTACTCTTTAAAAAAATAAAATCGTAATATTGTAATTTACTCTTTTTATAACGTATAAAACGGATGAAAACAAACGTATTAAAATGTACGAAAATGTACAAAACGGATGAAAACGTATAAAAACGAATGAAACGTATAAAAACGTACAAAATTGTACAAAAACGTAAAAAACGTACAAAAAGGTATTAAACGGATAAAACGTATAAAAACTTATAAAAACGTAAAAAACGGACAAAATGTATAAAGACGCATAAAATTCGTATAAAAACATACTAAAACGTATAAAAAAATTATTTAAAAAAAAAGTAACTTACATAAATCATCCTTGTGGTTTGAGTTTTGAGAGGGAAAACAAAAGTTACAATCTTATGCCCTCACGTTATGCACCTATATCACGTTAGTCCCTTCTTAACGATCGTTTAAACGTCGTTAGCAAATTGGACAATACCTGTAATTTTTGCATAACAAAGACATGACCAGGCCAAAAAAACCACAAAGACAAAACCCGTAAAACTCGACAAACCACAAGGACAATTTATGTAGTTAACTGTTTATATTTTGGTTTTTAAGTGTGTGTGGGTATATTGTAGGGTATGTTATACAAAGTGGCTTATTTTTATATTTTTTGTTTGGTAGTGATCATAGCACCTAAAAGATATTTATTTGACAGTGTGTTGCATAATGCTGACATGAAAGCGTTGAGTTTGGTCACTATTGGCAGCCTTAGAAGGTAGACATGAGCTAAGCAAATGTTGTAAAATCAACAAGTCATAAGTTAAGCCTATCACCAAACTCGCCATCACATTATTAGCATTAAAACCGCACAAAGTAGAACTAATCAGTTTGATAGTGCTACTAAGGGGGCGTTTCTTTTTTGCTTAATGTCCTAGATAGTAACAAAACTAAATGGAGACAGAAAATTTAGATGTTTCTTTTTAACTTATTTTTTAACATATTGTAAACACAAATCCTAGATGTGAAAGAGTGAAAAAGAGGGGCTTCCCCATCTGCACTATTACCCATCCATTACAATAATACCCCTCTTCCTTTTCATTTTCTTCTAACCTTTAAAACAAATAAACAAATCTCATCTCTACATGAATCTCCTATTCACATCGCCGGCCACACCATCGCTGCTCGTCCGCATCACCATCGCTCGTCCATCATCACACCTCCACTACGCCAGCCATAAGTGACCATGAATTTAGGAGATCTATGATATCATCCATCACAACAATCTCCTTCCGTACAACCAAACGACCATCATCGCCCATGTCGCCCTCCCTTTCTGGTCTCCGGCGTCCTTATCAAAGCCATACTCCTTCCGGTCGTTTTTATTATACTTTTTATTTCCACTCATTGAGATAAAAGATTTGAAGCAAAACAACTCTCGTTGTGATCCTCTGAATTCTTTTTCAACTTCAAGATTGGTTTGCTTTATTGTTCATGTATTTGAAAATAAGTTTATGTACTTTTTCATTCTCTACAGGAACATGTTTGTAAGATTCGTGATTTTTTAGGCATTTTTTGATGAGATGATATGATGTTTTAGTTTTTATTCTATTAATTGATTATTGAATTCGTTTTCTATATCATTTAAGATCTGTTTCACAAAAATAATTTGCAAAAACAATTAGGTTTAATTCAAAAAAAGAATTATATTTATCTACACAGGATCTATATCCAAACAGGAAGAAAAAAAAAGAAACAGCCCCTAAATACAATAATGATACACTCATGTACTTGCATCCTCCCAATTTTATGAGTGGATTGGTAATATGTTTGGTTATAACAGTAGATAGCAAACCTTGTTTTTAGTGGGATTACAAGCAATTATTCATCTGCTAAAGTTCGAAGACTGCTATGCAAGTGAAATTAAATATGACTTGTTAGTTTAAAATTTTAGTTCAAGCTAGTCTTCATTTGGCGTATATGTATTCTGAAGAAGTATCAAATTCAAAAATGTTGCGAGGTGAGTTGCAATACTCACCAGTGATATATTTGTGATACGAGTCACAACATGCCCTAAAACATGTTGCATCATCCAAATCAACACAGATTAATTTATGGATTGTTATTCCACGAGATAGAGGTAACTTCGTCAATGAACAGCACATATTATGTTGTAATTATGTTACGGTATACAACACACAAAAGTTTGAGTATAAATGCTGTGACTCGATTCAAAATAGCATCACAACATCCGGTGAGTTTAAAAACCCCACCAAGCACACTGCACGGTTTAAAAACCCCACCAGATCATTCGTTATTTTTTACCAAAATAACAGATATGTAAATTTAAGGCTTGTTTTTAGATTAAATATTGGATTTAGCATAAGTTTGAAATAAATGATAAGAGAAATTAAAACAAATACCACTCAATCCTGTCTACTATCAATCTAAAGATTTCATTTAAATATTTGAACCTAATAGTGAGGCTTAGAAAGCGAGGGTATGAACTTGAATCTCATGGGTTCCAACGCCATTGTCGCCACTTTTTTTAGCCTCGCCGTGATACCAAAGGCACTCGCCACTTGGCCATTCGTCGTCCAAACGACACACAAAAAGACAAAGGATTTCAAAATATTAACGTTGCAATTTACCGTTTTAATTATAACGGTTACCTTTTTTTTTTTTTTTTTTTTCATTTCAAACCCAAAATAATACACCCTTTTATTTATAAATAATACTCATTTTTTACTAAAACATTCACACTTGTCATTCACAACCATAAATATATTATCATCCTCATCTTAATCCACAACAAAAAATGTCTCAAGATCCCAACGAGATGTCGTTTATTAATCTCCTCAACTCGTCTTCGTCAAACCCGTCCACCCCATCGTCTCAAACCTCAAGCACTTCTTCGCAAGTCGGATTTCAAGCTTTTCAATATCCAAGACAATCACCACCGATTTATCAATCACAACCGCAATTTATCCCTCACAACCATTACCACCGCAATTTTATCCGTCACAACCATCACAAACGCAATTTTATCCGTCGCAAGCACCACCAACGCATTACCTTCATCAACAACAAGATTTTGAATCACGATTCAAAGTGCCTCAACCACCACCAACCGAAACACGTGAAGAGCGTCGTCGAGGAAAAAACCGCCAAAACGACAAAGAAAAAGAAGGCCGTTGTAAACTTGAATGACGACGACGAGGAGGAGGATGTGGATGAAGAGGTCGCGAAAATTCGTTGGTCAAACAATGAAGAAAAATTTTAGCCGAGTGTTGGGTCGAGGTATCCCAAAACGCCGCTATCGGTAATGACCGATTAAGCGATGCGTTTGGACTCGGATTGGGAGGACTTGAGGGCTCGAGTCCGAGCCTTATCGTACAAAAATATGTGCACGGGAAAATGGACTCGGATAAGCGGTGATTGTCAAAAGTTTAATGGTTTTACAAGCATTTGCGTAGATCAGGGAAAATGATGTTGATCACATTGAGAATGCAAGACTTGCTTACAAAATGGGACGGGGGAAAACTTTAATATGGTTTCGGCATGGAAGGTTTGAGAGAATATCCCAAATGGGACGCTACCAATTATTCGCCCACGATCCTAGAGCTCGACATGCGAGCAAGCCTCGTCAGGCAAAAAAGTAAATCGGTGGAGTCGTCAGCGAGCACCGAGGAGTCAATCGGATGCTATTCGGAAGCTTTAGCTCAAGAGTATAAGCGTAAAGTTGATGAGCACGAGAAGTGTCACGAGGCGAAGATTGCGAAAGAAAAGTCGGAGCAAGAGTCCGAGAATTGGAGTTTCTCATGCATGATATTGAAAATTCTTGGGGAAAGAGAACAATCCTCGAAGAAAGCAAGGCAATTGATAGAAAATACTACAAATAGAGTTGTATTGTTTAAGTTTCGTATGGTTTTATTTTCAGTATGTTTTTTCCGTATGTTTTTTTCCGTATGTTTTTTTTCCGTATGTTTTTTTTCAGTATGTTTTTAAATTTTCCGTATGTTTTTTATTTTTAGTTTCCGTATTGTATGTTGTATTTTTATTTTAAATAAATGAAATGAATTTAGTTGTGTTTGGAAAATATGAAAAATAAATAAAATGATAGTGGGTGGGGCCCAAGTGAAGATAGTGGTGATGTTGTGATTGGGGGGGTATTTTTTTGTTAGTGTGTTGGAGTGATGTGGAGGTGATGTGGCACACGTGAGGCCCAAGTGAAGAGAATTGGTGATGTTGTGATACCCCTTACTCTTAGGAAAGGGAGATGATTCGCACACTCCAATTTTTTATTCGCACACTCAACTATACAAGTAGTTAATGCAGAATATTAATACAGTACAAGTCTATCATGCATGAATTAGAGTGTGTCGATCGATTTTAATGTGCAATCAATCAATTCCCTTGGAAATGTTGTAACATCAACAAATCGTAAGTTGGATGCGGTTTAGATGATAGACGTGACCAGGAAATGTTGTAACATCAACAAGTCGTAAGTCACGTCTGTCAACTAAAGTCGCGTCCAACTTATCAACATTAGAACTCAACATAGTGTTAAACTTTAAATAAATGTTGCGATTTGTTCGAGGCCGACTCAGTATCAAATATCTGAGAGGCACGGAGAATCGCTAGATGTTTTTCTGATTTTGCCAACCTTCAATGCAAATTTCGTCACTTTTCATAAAAACGTCTTTGCTCTGCAAATTGGCTTACAAAATCTCATTCAGAGATAATATATAACTCAAATTTAATACAATTGATCAAATAACAATAGCATGTTACATATATCGCATCTCACAAAGTTATCATCTAAGTAGTAAAAAAAATGTAGCGATTTGTTCGAGGCCTTATTCAAAATTAAAGTTTGATAGGCACGGAGAATCGCTGGATGTTGTTTTGATTTAGCCAACCTTCAATGCAAGTTTCGTCACATTTTTTAGGCGTCCTTGCTCTGCAAATTGGCGTTTTTAATATATACCTATGCTAACAAAAAGGTATAAACTACAAAACTAATATATTAGCGAGAAATTCTAGAGAGAGAAAAATAGAGAACTGGATTTAAGGTTGAAGAAGATGATAGAAAGAAAGGTTACAGGGTGAAGAATATATAGCATTCATTTCATAACCCTAACCCTAAAGGTGTAAACATCCAAGAGTCCAAATACCATATGGGCCTAAATTTGCATGGTTTTGTAAAAGCCCAAATATGAAATTTGAGTTGGTAGTCAATATTGTGTCAAACTCTACAGTTTCAATTTTAAGCATGAAAAGTGAAAATGGGTTTAGTTTTTGTCAAGACGAGACAACTTGGTGCACAGGCTATATGGGCATCATCTGTTAAGCGAGTCTTGGATGAGTGTCAAGATTAAGGTACGATTTGGTATGTGAGTGTGGTTGGTTATGGTTTGAAAAAATTCTCAAATATATTATTCGTGAGTGTCAAGATCAAGCTCATGTATCAAAATAACCAACTTAGAAAATTCGTGAGCCTTAATCCGCTTGTATATTTTCACAATAATACATACTTCTCGTACAGGATAATATATTTGAATAAGGTCAAGATCAAAAATCAATCGATATGGAGCATTTAAAAAGACATTCAATACCCTTATTAAAAGAACTAGATGGCATGCCTTGATGCGTGATGGATCTTCGATTACTATTTTCAGAATGAACAAATGTTTTTCATTTTTACGTTTAATTCAAGTAAGTTCTCTTTTCAACTAAACTTCTTCCCGACTACTAAAGAAAACTCATAAAATATATCAAAATGTATGTTAAATTAAAGAAAGACAAAATTTTAAAAATATGGTGAAATTAGATAATAAAAAATTAAGCGGATTAAAAGGTATTTAAATTTAAAAATAAAGGTGATTAATTAATTAAGAAGTGGCGTATGTCACACCCCATTAATCGGCTCCTTATTTTAGTTTGTTAGAAATTTCATCCCTTTTGTTATTTTTTAGTTAAAGAAGTGACACGCCACTCAACGATGATTGAGCTCCTTATCTTATTTTTTAATTATTTCCATAATAAAGCAAGTAAAAAGTCTGAATTTTTAAGCATTCTAATTTTAGAAAGCCTAAATGCATTATAAAGTAGTATAGATGGTGAAATTTTATAGCGATTAAATTGGAAATTTTAATTTATAAATTGAAATTATACTTTATAAATTGAAATTTTACTTTTTAAAAGAAGACACTCATAACGCTATATAGTATCATTTTACATAAAAACTGATTACAGTCTGTCGAATTCCCCGATTTCTCTACTAAATGTCTCCAGAAGACGAGTTGGAATATCCGTCTCATACTTTTGGAACACTCGCGTTGCCTTGTAACCCATCACCTAGAAATATTACGTCTCACTCTTCTTTTCTTATGGTGATAGAATCATGTCGCCAAGAAGGGAAATAAGGAGAATGAGAAATTCTGCTATTGAACGAATGATCGATGATCGAGTGGCTGCATCATTTGCTAATGTTGAAGCTGCAAGAGCTGTTGGAGCTGTTGGGGGTGCCTCAGGGGATAATGCAATGCCTTAGGCTCGAGGATGTTCTTATAAAGACTTCATGAACTGTAAACCCAACTTCTTCATGGGAACAAAAGGAGCAGTCAATCTGAATCGATGGTTCGAGAGAACATAAGTGGTGTTTCTCATCCCCAAATGTGCTGAAAATGATTAAGTCCAATGTGCTACAACCACTCTTCTTGACAATGCCTTATCTTGGTGGAATGCATTTGCTCAGCCTATCGGTATTGAAGATGCCTCCGTCTCATACTTTTGGAACACTCGAGTTGCCTCGTAACCCATCACCTAGAAATATGTCTTTTCTACGTCTCACTCTTCTTTTCTTATGGTGATAGAATCATGTCGCCAAGAAGGGAAATAAGGAGAATGAGAAATTCTGCTATTGAACGAATGATCGATGATTGAGTGGCTGCATCATTTGCTAATGTTGAAGCTGCAAGAGCTGCTGGAGCTGTTGGGGGTGCCTCAGGGGATAATGCAATGCCTTAGGCTCGGGAATGTTCTTATAAAGACTTCATGAAGCGTAAACCCAACTTATTCAAGGAACAAAGGAGGTCGGTTTGAATCGATGGTTCGAGAGAACATAAGTGGTGTTCTCATCACCAAATGTCTTTGAAATGATAAAGTCCAATGTGCTACAACCACTCTTCTTGACAATGCCTTATCATGGTGGAATGCATTTGCTCGAATTTATCGGTATTGAAGATGCCTACAAGACCACTGGATCGATTTAAAGGCGTTGACGATCAAGAAGTATTGTCCCCGATGAAGTGCAAAAGTTGGAGGCAGAACTTTGGAACTTGGTTATTAAAGGAGTTGATATTACAACATACAATCGTCGCTTCCAAAAATTAGTGACTCCCACCCAACATACAAGGAAACGTGACTTCATTCGATCCCAAGTCAAGTAAACCTCATGGACCAAGTTGTACGAGCTGGAACTGCTATGTAACAACAACAATCAGAAACAACAAAAGGAAGTGGGAAGACAACCAAGTAGATAATCATTATCAGCAGCCAAACAAACAACAAGAAGTGATTAGGGTCTATGCTACTCGACCAGGTGACAAGAAGAGATATGTTGGAAATTTACCCTACTTCAACACATGCAACCTTCATCACTTAGATCATTGCTGCGAACCATGTGAATCATGCATGAAACGTGGGGGGTGTTACAATAGTACCTTTCTTAGTGCAACTAATCTCAAGCGTGCCGATGTTTCTTATCAAGAGAGAAACAATTTTAATTCAAACGTAATCGATTGTACTTTTTATGTTGTGTATATATATTTTATGTCGAATATTAATTTTAACTTTAATGAATTATGTTTCTTACAAACTTGTCTCATGCGCATACAGTTGATGATTTTAAAAAACAAATTTAATTGTGTTCAAGTAAAACAATAGCTGGATAAATTTAAAGATTGAATAGCGTCATGGACTCATTATGGTGGCTAAAACATTCAATATGGGTGGGATTTATTTCATTGAGTTTTAAAGATCTGCAAAGAAAAGAAAGGTTATGATGGTCATGTCATAACTTATTGACAATGATATACTTCTTCCGTCTAAAAATTATTGTAATGAGACAAAAATCACATAGTTTAATAAAAATGGGGTCACTTTACTTTTTAACACTCAAATAGAATTTTCCTTAACTAAATTCTCCAGTTTTTACTTAAAAAGAAAATTAGATAATTATTTTGAGACATCCCAAAAGAAAATATGGACTATAATTTTGATACGAAGATAGTAGATAAAAATAAGTAAATATGTGATTTTAGTCGATTAAAATGAGTAGAACTTTTATTTTAAATTTTGTTTGGGGATATACGTAATTATTGAAATTTAGACAAGGATATATGTATTGCCTATATTATTACTCCGTCTGTCATTAAATAAGTGTTCACTATTAATTTTTAAAGTATTCTTTTTTAACTTTGACATTATTTTATTTTATTTGTGTTATGTAATATTTGATGCAAAATATATGATTAGATTGGGTTTTAAATGTTTTTTCATTTGTATAATTTTCATCAAATATTACATAACACAAATAAAATAATCTAAGGTTCAAGTTGAAAGAAAAAGATTTTAATATTTATTTAAGGACAGAGGGAGTACAATACATGATAGACACTAATATGTTAAATTATAAGTTTTGGTACTCAGGTCCTAAAGTGACGTTGATGAACAAAAGTCCCTTCCAACTTTTGAGTTTAAAAACCCACGATCGGATTATTTGTTGGGTTCATATGTTGATAAGTTGAGTAAGGCATTAGGATGTGTATTATGGTAACACGCGAACCACCACCACCTAGCATAACCACGCCGAAAGCCTATAGTAGGGGTGAACCATCAAACGCGGTGGTTGCGTTTTGTCCCTTTGGTGGTGCAGCAGCACCAAACGGAATCAAGGAAAGTGGAAGGAAAGCGTGGTGATATTATTATTATTATAAACCAACACTTTTATTAAAAACTCATAGTATTTACAAAAACTCATAGGATTATTATTATTATTATTATTATTATTATTATTATTATTATTATTATTATTATTATATTTTTGGTTTATAAGTGTATGTGTGTTTAGTGTTTTTGTTTGATGGTGACCATAATAGCTAAAAGGAGGTGGTTTGATAGTGTGTTGAATTATGATCTAACGGTGACATGTAGGTGTTGGGTTTGATGACTATAAAGATAGGGTCAGCCTTAGAAGATAAACATGAGCTAATCAAATGTTGTAAAATCAACAAGTCATAAGTCAAGCCTGTCACCAAACTCGCATCCACCTTATTAGCATTAAATATTTAAAACAACACAAAGTATATCTACTCAGTTTGAGACTGCTACTAAATACAAAACTCGCATCCACATATACAGTTGATGATTCTAAAAAATAAATTTAATTATGTTCAAGTAAAACAAAAGATAGATAAATTAGAAGATTGAATAACACCATGGACTCATTATGGTGGTTGAAAATATGTCAAAACATTAATTATAGGTGGGATTTATTTAATTGAATTTTAAATATGCACACAGAAAATAGTATAATGGTCATGTCATCATTTGTTTATAGTGATACAGATAAAAATGGGTAAATACGTGATTTTAATATATTAAAATGGGTATATTTGTTATTTTAAAGTTTGTTTGAGGATATACGTAATTATTGAAGTTTGAATGAGGGTATATGTGATTGCCACATATTATTACAATACATGATAGACACTAACATGTAAGATTATAAGTTTTGCTCTTAGGTAAGGTAACATATTTACAGGTCCTAAAGTGACGTTGTTGAACAAAAGTCCCTTCCAACTTTTGAGTTTAAAAACCCACAATCAGATTATTTGTTGGGTTCATACGCTGATAAGTTGAATAAGGCATTAGGTTGAGCAGGGGTGCACCAACGCGTGCGGTGGTTGCATTTTCGCCCCTTTTTTGTGGTCTGAAGCAAAGAACGGAATCCAAAGAAAATGAAAGAAAAGTAAGGTGTTATTATTATTATTTTGGTTTATAAGGGTCCGTTTGGTTTATATGTGGGTTTAGGATTATGATTTGGATTTGAATTCAAATTTGTATTAAGATTTGATTTTTTAAAGTAGTTTTATATTTTAAAATATGATTTATAAATAATTTTTATAATAAGTAAGAGGAGAGAAATAGACGTACAAATGTGATAGGGTCCACTTTGTTATAACACAACTCAATTCACCAATCTTATATTTATCCCCTAATATTTGGAAAACCATCCTAATCCCAAATCATAAAACCTGAACCAAACAATTAATTTTCATTATGTTAACCCAAACCCATCTTTTTCTCACAAAGCAAACGGGCCCTAAGTGTGTGCGGTTATATTTTAGGGTATGTTGTATAAAGTGACTTATTTTTATATTTTTTAGGCTTGTCGCATTCGTTCGAGTAACATCGGTTGGGCATGCAAAAATTTGAAGACCGACCGATGTGGAGATCGGTTGGATGGGATGTGGTGGGTGGTCGTGACATCGGTCAAGGACCAAAATTTGAAGATCGGTTGCTTGGACACTCGATGTTAAGTAGCAAACATGTGGGTTCTTGGTCAAAATCACTTTTGCAAAGTTCGATTATTGCTATTATAATGCACGAAGATTTCTAAAATCACTTTTGAAAGATTTCTAAAAGAATCAATGCAAAAAAAATAAAAATAAATAAAAAATTCTCGGGTCGCCGACCGGGCATCCGGGTTGTCCTGGTCATTTGGAGAGAAAGGCGGCGTGGCAGGTCGACCAGGGTTGTCCTGTGTCACGGCGGGACTAGCCTTAGTTAGTAGTGGCTATAGCATCTAAAAGCATGTGGTTTGATAGTGTTTTGAATGCGATATAACACTAACGTGAAGATGTCAAGTTTGGTGACTATTGTGGTAGCCTTAAAAGAAAGACATGAGCTAACCAAATGTTGTAAAATCAACATGTCATAAGTCAAGCCTATCACCAAACTCGCATCCACCTTATTAGCGTTAAAAGTTTAAAACCACACAAAGTAGAACTAGTCCGTTTGATACTACTACTAAATAAAATAAGAATTCACTCATATACCTGCATCCTGCCAATTTGATGTCAATTATGAATAGCGATGATATTATGATTGGATAAAATTGTATGTATAATCTTTTATTTAGTGGAATATTGTTTGTGCCAATTAGTTTTACTACTATATCGTTACTATAAAACCGAACCAAAAATATTTTTAAAATGTGATTAGTAACATGTTTGGTTGTAAAAGCGACTAAAAGTCGAAAGCGCAAGGCAAGTCAAATTAAGCATTTGAAAAATTCAAAATGTTGCTAGTTGAGTTCTAGTACTCCCCTCGTATGTTTGATTTGGGTGATAGACCGAATAGTGATATATTGTGATGAAGCGACAGTTATTAATTCATAATAACAAAAGTTATAATCATGAGTTATAAGATCAAATTTGGAGGATCCTTAGAAACATATGTTAAAACACATCAAATCATCCAAATGGACACATAATTGGTAGCGACAAACCCTATTTAGAAACATATATATACACCAATCTATTATTGAACTAGAATTTTGGTCATTCCATTTAGTTCTATCAGCAAAAGGTATTAAAAGTATAATGAATGTTGCAAATTTTGCTAGTCGTTAATCTCAATTTGCAAACCTTCAATAAAGATGTTTTCAAATTTTCAATCCAAACCTACCAAAGCAAGCGGGATAATCAAACAGACAACCCAAACACTTTGTTGTTCAATTCAGCAAGGACTATTTGTTTGAGTCTAGGCAATATATTATCGTTCTTCCTACAAGAAAGTCTAAGGTGTGTTTGTTTGATTAAGATGTTTACATCCGATCACTACCACATCTTCTTAATAAGAGTGGTGTAATGTCTGAATGTAAATGAAAAAGTGTTGTTTGTTTTTATAATTGTGTAAATGGTTTAATTTTCTCTTTTTAAGTATATATTAAACTATTGTAAATACAATTAATAAGTAGATAGTGTAAACTTGAGACAAAACATTTTTATCATAGATTTAACACAATTATAATTCATTAAATAAATTATCTTAATACATATTCAAAATTTAACATAATAAAATTATTACATAAATCGTCTTAAAATAAAATATAAGCTTAACGCTATTAAACAATAATTAAGTAACTTAACTAATATCAAATAATTTAAAATCTAGCTTTGCATAATTTGAAGATGAATGGGTTGAAGGGTTTGAAGATAAATGAGTTGAAGGGGTGTTAATAAGAGGTAGAAGATCTTTCTCCACCTCTTAACGAGTTAGACATATTAGCTCTTACTACGTCTCGATTGGTGATGAAAAACAAACAATTAAAAGCGTCTGCCCACCTCTTACTTGGTAAAGTAAGAGGTAAGTAAGACATTTTTGAAAAACAAACACACCCTAAATTTAAGTCTTAGTTCAAATCTGTAAAATTTCTATTTTGGAAACAAACCCAAACAATGTTACTTTATGGACTGTTACACACTTGCACTACACATCCGTGAGTTTAAAAGCAGGTTGGGTTATTGGGATGATCACTAGTTTTTAGATTGACCCCCTAGTTTTTTGTTTTTTTTTTTTTTTTTATTTTATAATTTTGTTTATATCAAAAAATTATAAACCCGAAAATGCGAATCAGAATATAAAGTTTAATGTTCAAACGCTTAAAAGCTGTAAATACTGAACGAACCGATAAAACTGCGTTATCTTAAAAATGAGAGGATAAAAGAATATTCGCATGGATGTGGCCATAGGGAGGTTTATATAGTAACCCTTAAAACCCTAAGAACACTGCCAAACACCACATTAAAAATATTTGAAGTTAAGGTACAAGGTTCGGAGTTGGCTAATATAGCACCCCGAAAGTCCAAAAGATAATATATTATTTTCAACAAAGTAACAAACTCATAAATTTAGTCTATGGGGTTTTTAATGCCGGGTTAGATGAGGTTTTACATGACAGGCATGGCTTAGGAAATATTGTAACATCACCGAAAGTCGCATCCAACTTATCAACATTAGAATCAACATAGTACGGAGTATTAAACTTTAAATAAATGTTGCAATTTGTTCGAGGCCGTATTCAGTATCAAAATCTGAGAGGCACGGAGAATCGCTAGATGTTTTCTGATTTTGCCAACCTTCAATGCAAATTTCGTCACTTTTCATAAAACGTATTTGCTCTGCAAATTGGCTTACAAAATCTCATTTAAAGAGTAGTATACACTCAAATTTAATTCAATTCAAATAACGATAGCATGTTACATATATCGCATCTCACAAAGTTATCAAACTCTATCAATGTTAAACAAACAAGCAGTAGCAACTAAGTAGTAAAAAAAATGTAGCGATTTGTTCGAGGCCTTATTCAAAATTAAAGTTTGATAGGCACGGAGAATCGCTGGATGTTGTTTTGATTTAGCCAACCTTCAATGCAAGTTTCGTCACATTTTTTAGGCGTCCTTGCTCTGCAAATTGGCGTTTTTAATATATACCTATGCTAACAAAAAGGTATAAACTACAAAACTAATATATTAGTGAGAAATTCTAGAGAGTAAAAAATAGAGAACTGGATTTAAGGTTGAAGAAGATGATAGCAAGAAATGATATAGGGTGAAGAATATATAGCTCTCATAACCCTAACCCTAAAGGTGTAAACGTCCAAGAGTCCAAATACCATGGGCCTAAATTTGCATGGTTTTGTAAAAGCCCAAATATGAAAATTTGAGTTGGTAGAACCTTGTATCTATCTTATATAAAATGGAAAAAGCAATCCAAAGTGGAAAAGTGGAAAAGTGAAAAGTTTAATGGTCAAATGAGAGAAATATATTTGTGTAATTAATACTCTTATTAAAACACCTCATTACTTAAAAGACAATAATTTATTCACATCAGACAACCGATTAAAACATATCTACCAAATTAAAAGCAACCAATTAAAACACCCTTATTAAAAAGTCAATGAAATTTTCACAATGTACAATTTAAACAAGATACAACATAATTCTAAATATAAAATAATTAAACACACTAATTAATATTATTTTTAAACACCCTAAAATGAAAAGTACGTGTTATTATACACATTATACAAATTAATAAACACACAAAGTCATACAATTTAACAAGTTGATGGTACATATAGTTTTAAAAATCGGACCGGACCAACGGGTTCAACTGAACCGGTGTCGCCATCGATTCGGCTAACCAATATGACCATCCAGGAAGAAGTAGAGAGGACCGTTAAACCGATACAAAGCGGTGAATCGGGTCTCATCGAGATCTATTCTCAGGTTAATCGTCATGAGGTACTTCACGCGCCGCAACGCAGTACCGCTATATTATATATAAAGGAAAACCAAAAGTAAAAGTAAAATTTGAAGCTATTAACATATATCGAAACCGGGTTGACCCAAGACGCCTAAACCCGGTGGGTTGACCTATTTAATTTGACCGTTTGACCCAACTGTCATATTGACTCGGTTTAAATCGACCGTTTTTGACGGAATGGTTCAATAGGTTGAACCACCCGGTCGAACCAGGGTTTCAAAACGTTATGTTTAATCCCCAAATCTTCAAACTTTTATTATTTTCGTTTAGAACCCATAAACTTTTTTTAACACAAAACGATCCGTCGCTATATAAATATATTATCTATAAGTTTTCTTCAAAACAATTATAATGTTTACAATTATGAGAAAATATGTCTAGTTAGTGCACATTTCACTTTTAATAAATTAATCGTTTATTTAAAAAAGATGGGGCTAAATGCGCCTAAATCTTTTACAAAATAGCCAAAATTAGCCAATTTTATTTTATTTTGAAATTAATCATATTCATGCTAATTTTGTTCCCATTAATCCCATCCTTGTTAGTTTTTACGACAAGTAGCGATGTGTTGTTAGTTTTATCCCATAAGCGATGTCACGTTTACTTTCATTTTATACAGACTTTAATTATCGTATAGTCAAACCGTTCATAATTCGATTTTCATCTGATTCGCTTATTTTAAACGCTACACAAAACATTCACCACAATAACACAAATCATTAATTATTCGACGCTAGAAACAATTGCTGCCAGGGTAGCAGATCTTCGTCAATAAACTATATAGTTAAATTTAACTATTTAAGCATGAAAAGTGAAAATGGGTTTAGTTTTTGTCAAGACGAGACAACTTGGTGCACAGGCTATATGGGTATCATCTGCACAGCAAGTCTTGGATGAGTGTCAAGATTAAGAAGATTGTTGTGTTTTGCACCACTGATGGCAAATGCTTGTAATTTGGTTAGCCATTTATGCTATATATACTCTTTTTTCCTTATCCAAAATTTTTTTTAGTAAGTAGATTTGGCGGTGTATGTTTGTTAGTGTAATTTTGGTTATTGTATTTTGTCTTTGTTATGTATTTTGAATTTTGGGATCTGCCCAAACTTCTTGAATGATCAGTTGTATGGTTTCTTAGACGAGACAGATTACAAGCTAACCAGTATTCTTGTAAATTTTAAATCGGTTGAAGCTGAATCAAGCTCAGGTATAAAATAACCAAATTGGAAAATTCGTGAGCCTTGATCTACTTGTATATTTTCACATTAATATAAGCTTCCCGTACTGAATAACATATTCGAATAAGGTCAAGATCAAAATCAATCAATCAATATTCCCTAATATGGAGCAGTTGAAAAGACAGTCAATACTCCCATTAAAAAAATGCTAAAGTTCTAAATTGTCTAAATTTGAATTAATTTAACAAAACTTATGAGCATGGAAGCGAGCGAGTCGAGCTGTTTCGTTTCACTGTTTATATATATAAAAGAATTCGTTCGTTTAATATATATTATAATTTCATTTCCGGCTTGAACCGACTAATTTTATAATGTGTTAAAGAAAATAAAGTTGAATGAATTTCAAAACAGATTAATTCACGTAAAACGAATTTCATTTACTACTCTTAAGGCTCGTTTATCGTATATATTTAGAAGGCTCGTTTAAGTTTCATGGCCTCTCGACTTTGTCAGAGCTCGGGTTCGAGCTCGTTTAAGCTTCACTCGTTCGAAACTTTTACCAATCCGATCCCGAATTTTTACAAACGACTGACATTCGTCCACCTCTACTTATGAGATAAGCCCAAGTGTAACCCACCCTTCCTATTACATATAAGGATTTGCTATACAATGACTACTAGCCAATAGTTAAGCCAATGATTAACAAAATATAAAACAACTTGACTTTTATTATATTAAAAATCATATATATTTAAGAGCATTTGTATGTTTATTTCATTGTGCATTAAATGAATAACTACTTTAAATGTGTAAAGAATTACTACATTAAATGTATTTAAGCATTACCCAGTAGTAGGGTGTCATATGGGTCAACTTGACCGACTCGAACCCGATAAGCGCCTATAGGGTCGGGTTGATTCGGTCAAATTTATCTTATCGGTTTATCGGTCAACTCGATAGACCCGATTAGGTGTGTCAAATGAGTTGACTCGACCGACCCCGATAAAGCCTTATAAGCTCGGGTTGATTCGGGTTAACTTAACTTATCGGGTTTCGGCCAACCCGATAAACCCGATAAATTTAATAGGGTCGGGTTAGAGTATTAATTGGTTTGTTATCGAGTAATCGGGTTGATCCAATAAAGTATAATGACCCATTAACAAATAAAAAAATTTGAACTAGTGCTCGTTTGTTATAGTCCATTAGTCACAATATTTGAACAAATTCATAAATTGCATCTTTAAATTTGGTTCTACTGTATTTACATAATTGCATTAGTAGCTTGGATGCTTTTCTGTGTTTTATAACTTGGAGCTACATTAGCAAAAGTGACATAACCACTGACGAAAAAAGTTAGGCCAAATGGCTACACGTAACATACTTTGAACATCTTGTTTTTCATTCTCTGTTAGTCTTGGTATGTTTGTAGACACAAAATTATGGAGAGATTATCTTTATTTTTGAAAAATAAATTACTTAAAAATAATATTTGTTTGGCAACATAACTTATAAAAGATTATAAGAAAAATAATCTTCCATGTCTACGAAAATAAAGGTTCACGTATGAAACATAAAATAATCTCTTTTATAATCTTTTTCAAGAACAAAGATGACCAAAGATCAAGCGTCAAAGACCAAAGACCAAAGACAATCTATTTTTGCCAAACATACCCTTAGGCTATATTTGGCATACAAGATTATTGAGAGATTATCTTATTTTTCAAAAATAAAATTACTTAAAAATAATCTTTGTTTAGCAGACATAACTTATAAGAGATTATGAAAAAATAATCTTCCATAATCTACGAAAATAAAATGTTCTTCATGAAATTTTATAAAAATAATCTCTTTTATAACCTTTTAAGCAACAAAGATCAAGAACATCACCAAAGATCAAGACAATCTATTTTCGCTAAACATACCCTTAAAAAACACAAATGTCATGTGGGGCTTCTTTTTATATTAAATTCATGCTCGCTGTTATTATAATAAATAAAGCAAATTATGGGATGAAAGTAGCATGTAACCCGATAACTTGATACATCCGAGCCCATAACCCATAACCTAATAAACCCGATAGCTTATTGGGTCGGGTTGCGGGTTAATTTTATTTTTCAAAATCCGATAGACCGACCGATAAGCCCTAAACCCGGCCGATAACTCGATTGACACCCCTAGACCCGATAGCCTACTAGGGTCGGGTTAGGTCTTAGCTAGTTTGTTATCGGGTTAATCCGCTAAACCTTTAAGACCCATTAACCGATTTGTTTAAAAATTCAACTAAGTCTATTTATCCGTGCTCATGAGCGATTTTTAAGCCCGCTTAAGACTTAAGAGATATTCTTAATTTGTAAGCCCACTTAAGAGATAATGTAAATGTGTACTTGCCCTAATGTATTTTTATTAGTGATCATAAGCGGTTCATATTCACAATTTCAAAACACAAATCCTCCCCGATCCTCACAATTCACAAATGGTTTAGATCATTGTGCTTATTCCAAGTTTCAAACGGTACAAAATTGACATTTAACAAAGGTAATTGTTTCATCTTTAGTATTCTCAATGTTACATTATATATTTACATATACTATTACATAATTTTAATGTTGTGCTTGTGCATGTCAAAGATGTTGGATACATAGGTTTTGTACATTCGTAACGAGAACATATCAATTATCTTTAAATTGTTGCTACTTGTTACTTTGTTAGTTTGCTAGATATCTTCAAGTTCGATCAAAATTCGATGAACCACAATTGGAGGTTAAGAGTGGTAATAAGAACAAGGAAAACAACCTAAAACTCGTAAAGAAGATCGCGGTATGGATAGATTTTAAGCGGTAGGATCTATTAAAAGGCGATCCACCCGAAGACGTGAAAGCTACATGCTTGCATTGTGGTAATTTGTACTTTTGTCACACGAGAAAGCATGGTATTTCAAATCTCAAAAGCCATCTTTTAAAGTGCAAACCATACCTAGCAAAACAAAGTAAGTCTCAAACTAATATTACTTTTGAGAGTGGTGATGTAAATAAAATGATGGCATGAAAGTTCGATAAAAAAAAAAAGAGTAAAAGAGCTTTAGCTCACATGATTATTGTAGATGAGTTGCCATTTAGCTTTGTTGAAAACTCGGGCTTTAGGCATTATTAATAAATCAATCAACCTTTTTGATGCTCCATGTAGAGGTGTAATAACACAAGAGTGTTTGAAAATGTACCAATAAGAAAAATGTAAGCTTAGTGAAATACTTTAGAAAAACATTGGAAGGGTTTGTTTGACTACCGACTCTTGGACATCCATTAAGAAAAAAGTTACGTGGCTCTTCTACTCACTTCATATATAACGATGGACCGATAAGCTCAACCGGATAAACCCGAAAACCCGATAGACGAAACCCGATAACCCGAATCCTTATAGGGTCGGGTTATGGGTTAGTTTTATATTTTAAAACCCGATAGACCCAATCCGATAAGGATCAAATCCTACCGATAACCCGAATGACACCCCTACCCGGTAGCATTCCTTATTCATATATCCAATTCTAACTCGTCCTTCCTCACCAACATAATTCAAGAACCACGACCGAAGTTGTAACCCACCCTGACCCATGTAATCCTCGGCCATCATAATTCACATACCCCATTCGCAAGATCTTCATCTTCTTTTCATAGGTTTGTATCGCTAAGAGTAAGTTATTATTTTAAATATCATATCGACTTTTAATTTGTGTTATTATGTCATTTGATTTTCGGAAACTTTGAATAAGCTTTTTCGCTTTTTAGACATGTTTGTTGCAATTACATTCATGTTTTGGTATTTTTATAGTTTATATTTGTAATTTTTTGATCATGGTTCTATATTCCTTTGATTTTTATGGTCATGGTTGTAGGTGATGGTTAGGCTACCCCAGTAAGGGATTCAATCCCTTCTTTTTCTTGCATCGATTTTCTCTCCAAGTGGCGGGCGATTAGGTGCGATAACGTGACCTACACTATAAAAAATATACCCACAAAAATACCTTTTATATTAATATACACACACAAAACCAAAGTTTATTCGATCGAGCGGACGACTTATTTGTTTTGAATCTTGGCGATCGACGGTGCCTGCAAAGAAGATCGATTGAAAATCGATCGGCCTACCCCCCGATCCTTGCCTCGATCGACTTCGGGGCTAGCCTTAATGAAGATCCCGTCAACAAGCTATCAAATTCTAGTGATGAAATCAAATTTTAAGTGTGAAGTTTAAAGTTGCATATCAACTGTTTGACAAAATATCTTTGGTCCATTTTTATGATCACCAAGTGTTTAATGAAATGTCTATGAACTTATATTTGTAACAATCTAATTTTGGGAGTTTATTCCACGAAAGTGTGATGTTTGTTGTGAGGGTGTTAGAAACTTTATTTGATCCTATTTAAGAATTTGAAGCTTATGAAACTGCATTTTGTTATTGATTTGTCAATGGTCATATGCGGATCATTATAAATCTCAATGTGTATATTGAAAAAGCTAGGAGTCACTTGAAGAAGATTATGGTAGATGATATAATTCGGCTAAACATGTATCACTTTACACTTTATGAGTTTGTAAAGTGAGTTATTTTAGACATATTTAGCGTTGCGGTTATCAAGCATAGCTCCGTATTATCATAATTTGGTAATGATCTAAACTTTTACTTTATTTATATTCATTATCTAAAATAAATGTGTGTTTGGCTAAGCATATTCAAGGAGTTCAAAAGCAACGTATTTTCAAAAAGCTATTAATATCTATGATCGCAAATCAATGGTTATTTAATTCGTTTTTTTTTTTTTTTTTTTTTTTTTTTCATTTTATTTATTGTTTAGACGGATGCTAACATTTTAAATATTCATGTTTCAACTTTAAACATCTGGAATGCTATTCTTTACTTTGATTATGTAAACAAAAAGTTCTTACACGATTCAAGATAATTAAAACCAGTTGTTTCTCTTTTGTTAGGTAACGATTAGATTACTTCTTGATCTTTCTTTGGGCACATGATGCTGAAATTAAGATGATAAAACGTATGTATATCGTGATGGCTTATTCATCATATTTTAGCATAAGGTTTGTGGAAAACGTAGGGGGTGAATACGTTTCCGTTTTAAACTTAAAACTTTTGTATCAAATATAGTATAAACTATTGCATTTGCTAATTTCGACGCGAGGATGCATTTAACGCATTCGGCATGTAAGGTCAATCCTTTAATATCACATAAGATTACGCAAGATTAATGGTTCATTATAAATCAAGTTTCACCATTATTAGTAAGGTTGCTTTTTCTTGATCAAGCGTGTCATAATATGTAAAGTGTTAAATATAGTTTATGACTATATGAAAGACCAAGTATGCATCACAAACATAAACATCAACCACATAGACAATCAACAATATAAAGCAATAATAAAAGTAAAGCGATAAGTAAAAGGATATACAAACAAACACGGGATTTATAGTGGTTCGTAGCGAAGCTTCTCTTATCCTACTCCACTCCCAGTACCCAACTCGAGAGTTACTTCACTAGATTAACAAACTCCATTCTCGTGGAGAAAACCTTACACAACGTCGCCTACACTTTATCGGTACAAGGCTAGACACCGAGTTCTTCCATGAGGTAGAACCAAACCTATCACAACGTCGCCTACACTTTATCCGATACAAGGCTAGATATCGAGCACTTCCATGAGGTAGAACCAAACCTATCTGGCGTCGTCTACACTTTATTCGGTGCAAGGCTGATACCGAGTTCTTTCACTAGGTAGAACCAAACCTATCACAACGTCGCCTACACTTTATCCAGGAACAAGGCTGAATACCGGGTTCCATTACAAAGGAGGATCCATTACCCGACCAACACGACACATCTATGACACCGTTATGTTTTGTGGCCCAACATAACAAACCTTGTGTTTTATGGCACAAACACATAAACCATTTAATCTAGTTATAAATACAATAATATGATACTAGACAATATCGAGACAACGTGTCTAATGGATTTGAAATCTAAACCAAACATCAAGAACACAAAGCATGATGTAGTTAGTCTTTCATGAATGAAGATGACAAGTTTCCCAAGCTTGTTGTAGAAGATCTTCACGTGCTTGTATGCTTGTGATGGGTGATCACTTGAGAGGGTAAGGATGCAAGATCTCTAGGCTTGCTTTGGAGGATCACTTAGGAGTATGCTTGATGCAGGTTTCTTGACTGTGTTTTAATATTTATAAGTGTCTCGTTATACCTATGGTTCACCTTATGCACTAAGCAGGCGATGTACCGATCGTGTGTAGTGTAGTATTCGGTAAAACCGAGGTCGTCCCAAGAGCTATGTGAGATTCTAATTAAGTTTAGGTGTCACATATTTTAATTGGTTTTAAGATTGAAATGATTAATTAATTACTAAAGACAAGAAAATAAAAGAAAGCAAATAAGGACAGAAGTTGTGATCAATAGAGGAGAAGTGTGCTAACCTAGCTACTCATCTATCATGTTATGTTCACGTTTAATTACTTCCAATTGCTTGAGTGGGGTTTAGGTCGCTAGGACAGCATTTGGTCGGTTCGTCTTAACCTATCACAAAGGTTTCCACGGAGATCAAGCTACTACCCTTGAAAGTCCAGGTTGTTCGTAGTCCCTAAGCCAAGTCATTAAGTTCCGCTACATGCAAGATTCATAACAATAAGTGCCCGGCGCTAGCATCTTAAACACTCATCCCCAACTTTTAAGTTCATCCAAGCGGTAGGTGATCGGTTGGTCAAATCGCACAAGCGAAGAAGGGTGTTTAGTTGGTCAATTCTTACCCTTCCCACTCGATCTACCTACTAAGGGTTCGGTTGGTCAATTCTCTAAGAAACTAGACACTACCGCCATTCAAAACTACCAAAACAAGGGTAGTTACCAATAAACTATGCATGCATACACTAGAAACAATTATACGGAAGCAATGTAAACATAAACAAAACAATTAATGAATCATAACTAGGCTAGCACCAGAGGTGCTTAGCGATCATATTAGCTGAAATAATCGATTCAATGTTTAACATAATGAAATACATGAATTGAAAGTAAAAGAAATGATAAATCGCTAATGCTTATCGTTGGGAGTGATTTCTCCTGGAGATGGCTCAGTATGCTCCTCAAGATATGCCTTTAGTCTCTACCCACGTTCTATGCTTTTATGTGTGGAGTGAATGATGTGAAATGCAAAATTTAGGGGCGGTATTTATAGGCGGATCCGTTCTGACGTAACACATGGAATGAGTATCTTGATAAATCATGATTACGCCGTAATCGTTGAAAGATTCTGGCGTAGCTTGCGGTGTGGAACATCATTTGACCTAATTAGTTACGCCGTAATCCACGAGATGGAGTTACGCCGTAATCTTGATTTAGTTGGTCTTCGAGCTACGCTTTTGTAGTGCGGCGTAATGTGAGAGAAGAGTTACCGTAATTACTTCAAAATGGCATAGTATCATATATCTTCAATAAACTCTCCAAATCCGCGTCTCATTAACTCGATGCTCGTAATTTACCTGAAAGTGAAATATAGAGGAAAACAAGCGTAAATCCATATAAATGATATAAAATACGAGCATTATCGGGGAAAATTGACACTTAATATTCAGGACTATTTGATGTTATCAAATATACCTCCACTTGAACTCTACTTTCCCTTAAGTAGACCTTATTAGATAAATTTCTAAAAAGATATCTCCCATTACCTGGAAAATATAAGTTTGCAAATCCCTCATGTTAGAATAAAACAATGCCGAACACCTCACGAAATGGGAACAAAACACTCAAATCTCTCAACTATTCTAAATGTCAATTTCAGGGTGATTACTAAACGCACAGTTATAGCATGTATTATATCATAAGCTTGGCGGTTACACAAATCTCCACCACTAGAGTTAAGGACTAAAAATTCTCGAAGGCAATATGGGTAAACATGACAAAGGTTAAGGGTGAGTCGTCATTACTAACATGTCACGGTGAAGTGGACAAAATCAATGATACATGACCAAATCCATGGCCAAGACACCAAAGATTGCTCGCTGCATCACCTAGACACGCTTTATGACTAAAGGGTAGAATAAGACATGAGATATAATTGGTGTAAAGTAAAAATATCAAGCAAATAGTCTAAATCTGTAACCAAGTCATCACCACTTAACGTTCATCCAAAGTTCAAGTTTCAAGGCTAAGAAACCGGATCATGATAATCAAGTAGATGTGCCATTCGAGGACGTCATGATGGGCACATTACCTTTTCTTCAACTGTTGGCGCAATAACCAACTTCATTCTTCAAATGTGAGCAATGTGGCCTCTTCGATACTAAATCTATAATGAGCTCATAAACATAGTGCTTATAACTTCGCACTTTACAATCAACAAATAACTATAATAATTTTTTTCTTGAATCACTTTATCATCATTTTTTACACATAACAACTAAACATAGCATCCTCTCACTTAAGATGAACAATATGAGAATTTGGGGGTCTTGATGATCTTCAAAATATGTCGCCAAAGCGTGATTTTCTAACCTTTCCACTTGAACCTTGAACTTGGGCAAACAATGACTTCCCAATCACAAATAAAGACTACGAGGGTAGGCTAAGGTGTCTGGTGTATCGAAACAATATATTGGGTGAACAAAATGAAAGGAATGGCTCGACGTGTGTATCTAGGGTATCTTGCACTAAAGATGAGTGCAATAAAAGGGTTTAACATGGGGGTCGAGAAGTCGAGGTGACTAATCGATAGACACAAGGATAGGCTTTTGGGTGATAATCCTATACTCGCCTTCTTAAAGCGAGTAATCCAAATACATTAAGCTAACTCAACATACCTCGTCTATGGTCTCGAAATGATGTAAAGGCCAAGTTCTAAAGTTTACAAGCACCCAAGACACTCATAATTTGGTGGATTTGGGGTAAATATTTGGAAGCGGATAAGGCTAATCTCACCATATAATGTCAAGGGTTATAATGTGCTCGGCTAAGGTCTAATCTAGTAAGGTTAAGAAAAACATGTCAAAATTTTAAAAAATTGCATAATTTTTTTAAAATAAACTAGAAAAACGAGGGCAAAATAAAGTTCAAGAGATAATTGTACTCCCGTCCCCCAACTTGAAATGTACAAAGTCCCTTTTGTACTAAACGTTAAATAAAGGTGAAGAGAAAGTAGAATTAGGCGAGAACTTCCACGAAATTTGCTCCAAAATGAAAGAAGGCACGAAGAGAATCGTGCCTTCGTATAAGCATCCACGAGCAAACTTGATCCACGAAATCTGCCAACAAGCATAATTCTAAAAAGAAAAGAAAAATGAAAAGAAAACTAACTCACTTTCGCATGAATCACGGTTGCATTTAGCGTATGCAACAAGCCTTTTAAACCATTTGGTGTCCCAGTGGACGAGTGTAGTCTCGTGAGGGCTTAGGAACATACCCACAAAGTTCATTTAAAAACTAAAAAAAGTTATTGTATTTAAATAGAAAGAATTAATCTGAGAGGATAGTTACGTCGTAACTCCTAGAAGGAGTTCTGTAGTAATTATTGCAAACACAGCGGGCGATACAGGGGTGTAGCTACGGCGTAACCATTACATGGGATTACTCCGTGGTGGTAATGCTCTTGGAAGAACTACTCCAAGATATGTGTTACTGGCGTAACCATAAGAATGAGTTCTGTAGTAACTTTGGACAAATCAGTCCCTGTTCAAACATGTTGCAACAACTTTCTCCGATTTCTGCAAAATGGTTAATAATACAAAACCCAATGAAATAGAAATAAAACAAATGAAAGGGATAATTGGGTTGTCTCCCGAAAGAGCACTTTTCTTTATTAACGAGTCTTTAAGTTAGACTCGAGGCCAAAGGGCTTTATGGTGGCCTTTGGCCATCTTCCTCCTTAATTGCTTTTTTGTTAGAGGATAGTTGGTCTCAAACACATGGAGGAATATACAGAGTCATGGAGTATCGATTTTCTTGCAAAAAATTAGCTTTTGCCCATTCGTAGCGAAATTTAGACTCGACTTCCAATTTTAGCTTGACATCCCCAAACTTCACTTTAACCCAATTTTCGAATGAGATTCCCTTGTATCCGACCTTCATTCTCCTTTATTCATCAAAACACGCCCATTCCTTGCGTTTGAGCCAGTTAGGATCGGGTAATTCTCCTCCATTGCAAATCTTCCGGTTGAGATCGCATGTAGGCCAGGCTTTAGTGAATCCATCAGACATTATAACCGGTTCACAAAAATGAAGAGTCCAATCAACCTCGTGAACCAATTGGTCATAATATCATGTCCTCGAAACCAATGCTTCTTGATCGGTTTTAGTCTTCCCAAAGACCACCAAACTTTTGATTCCTCTTTATCCTTCTAAATAAAAATTGTCCTCCTCCATTGCATCGTTTGAGAAAGCGGAGAACATGTTGGCAATGTTAATTTAGAACCCATAATCAAAAAATTCGGGAGCACAACAATGAAGTTTTCCGTAGCAACAATGTTAGGTGCGAAGGTCGACTTCATTATTTTCTTCCTCATTCTTTGTCTTCATTACTAGACTCGGTTTCTGCGAATGGCCAAAATATGAAGGAGGAAAATTATCAAAACAATTAGTTTGTACCTCCTTAGAAACTTCAATTGCGACAACTCCATCCAGTTCACGGCACAGTATCGTCCATTCTAAACACTACTCTCATCACAATATCCTAATGAGAGTTCCTTTTCAAAACCTTGATTCGGGCTTGTGATGAGGTAAGGAAAGGTCTACCAAGAATTGAGTGTTCCTTGGGGTTTTCTCCATGTTGATAACCACAAATTCGGATGCAAATATGAACCTGTCAACCTTGACAAAAACACCACCCGTGATCCCAAAGGGGTTGCTTTGGTCATGTTAGCCATCTCAATTACCATGCTCGTTTTCCAAAGGTGGATTAATCTAAGTTTTAAAAATATTGAGAGTGGCATTATGTTTATGCTAGACCCAAGATCAGCTAATGCCAAGAGATCATGATTCCCCACTCCACATGGAATGACGAACCCATTTGTGCAAACATCTTTAATGATAACCCGGTTTCGACATGTTCTCGTTTCGACTCACGGTTGTGCCAGTAACTCGTTAGGATAGTTCTGGCGTAATTACTAGCCGTTGTCGACAATCGCAACATTCGATTTTCCCTTGGAGAATGGAAATCTTCACTCACTAACCTTGAATCATTATCAAAAAATAGCCTTACACACCACCATAGGTTTGACCCCTCGTGTTCGGTGTTATTCTTCTCTATCTCGCACTAAGTTTCTCCACCATAGATTTAAGGTTTTTTTAAGGTTGCGTCGTGATTGGAGAGGCTTCTATTTATGTTTTCCTTGAAATCTTTGAGCCATTTATCTTGTTCTTTTTGCTTTTAGGCCGAGTTTTCCAGGAATTGGTTAATGGCCTCCTCAATGCTGGGCCTTCTTTCTCTATAAGGCCCACGGTTGTAATTTCCTAGAGGTCCTCCACGATAGCCATTACTGTTTCGATAATCCCCTTGAAACGGTTGATTTTCACCATATTTCACTTCTTCGACGTTGCTATCTTCATCAATGAGAGGACAATTTTTAGTTAGATGTCCCCCTCCACAGCTTTCATAACCTACTTGGATGGTATGAACACATTCTCAGAGCTTGAGCATGTCCCGACCAAAATTTTCGAGCTTGTTAGTGATGGCGGCAATTCCGTCAAAACTTTCGCCTAAACTTCTCTTGCTTCCTCTATCGTGCCACTTTTGGGATTGATCGGCCATTTTTGGATGGCTTCAATGGCTAGAGTAGAGTCATGCTCGATATTGGTCCTTGGTAGTCCAACATCGTCTTGTGGTTACGTTGATATCTTTGTAAAAGATGTTGACCTTTTGCTTCTTTATTCGGTCATGAGTAGGACATTTGTAGAGGAGGTCATTGTATCTATCCCAAGCTTGATACAACGTTTCATCGTCATTTTGTTTGAAATTATGGATCTCCATGAGGTGATTAGATATACGTAATATAAAGATTTCACAAACACATTAAACCACAATCCATATAGGGTGTATACAAGTTTTAGAGAGAAAGTTAGAGAGAGAGAAGGGAAGAGAGTTGGAAACTATGTGAAACAAAGAAAAATGGTATTGAGCTCAACCCTCTACCTAGGGAGGTAGAGGGTATTTATAGTGTCTTACAATAAACGCCACCTACGGTCGTGGATCGGGCATACGGTGGGTAAAGACCCGTCATCTCTCCGCGGTGTTTTAACTAACTACTTATTAACATAACTTGACTACGACTACGAGCTTTTAACGAATACATATACTTGAGGTGACCGACTCTTTAACGATTGGATTTTCTAAATCTAACAATCTCCCCAAGGAGGTCACCTCAAATTGCCTGAATACAAGCAGATATTACATAAAGATTGTTCTTGGATTCTTGTTTAAGTTCATTGCTCGATGGCTCGTAGTCTTTGATTCTTCATGTTTTCCATGTTTGGATAATTCAAGTGGAGGTCTTTAAGCGATCCACGTGATGATGAGTTTTGAGCCGACTTTGAGATTATCGACTTGCATAAATCTCGACTCTTCCATTGTAGTGTTGACATTATGTGATGTTGTGACGGTGGACCGACATGCTCACATTACGGATCATGATTTCTTTTCATCGAGTAGCGGAAGCTTGAGTTGATTCATGATATTTGCGAGAACGTAGCGAAGCATGGAGTGAGAATATCGAGTCATTGATGCACTAATCATGATTTCTTTTGAAATGAATGTGATGTGTGAGCATGTCGGCTATGGATTGACCTCTCCATTACGATCAGCGCAAGCGTTGGGTGTACCGCATACAGCAGATTAGAAATAAAGCGCATTTAAAGTTTCTTTGATCACTTCGTTGAATTGAGGTACACGCCCACGGTTCCCGTTGATCGATTACAAATCGCCCGTGATCGGTATAATTCGAAGAATCTCCTTGATGGGGTTTCGCAAATGCTCTAGCCGTTCTCAAACCGGAGCGTCTCAAAGAAGACAACACGGAGTGAGTGAACCAATAATTTGAGATTCGATTGATGAAAG
This sequence comes from Chrysanthemum lavandulifolium, assembly GCA_022545495.1. Lineage (NCBI taxonomy): Eukaryota > Viridiplantae > Streptophyta > Magnoliopsida > Asterales > Asteraceae > Chrysanthemum > Chrysanthemum lavandulifolium. Next base: position 84,203,110 of record CM040238.1, on the reverse strand, counting down.
AGATTTGAAAACAATCGTGTAGTGCTCAAATAAAGTGTTTTTGCAATACAACGAAGATTTTAAGGAAAATCAATTATCAATCATAAACACCTTTTAATTTTGAAATATTAATACACAGTCGATGTGCTAGAGAAAAGAGTTTTAAGCACAATGACCGGTTTTTTAAAGGTATCCGTCAATCCATATCCTGAACCACGATTGATTCAAAATAATGAATCGCCCCATTGTTTCTGTTCAGTTGTCACATGGTTGATCTATTGGATAGATCTCACATGCCACCTACCAAGAGCTTGTTTGATGTTGGCTCTAGAAGGCTTTCCATCTTCATTGTGAATATGTTTGCATATCACTCGGATGTTACAGCAATACCACAAGGATAATGCGTGGGACTCTTAAAATATATTCTCTCTTTCCACATTGTGTGAAACAGAGAGTCTTCATTGATTGTGTCCTTAATGAGATTTACACTATCTAGTGGATTGTCCCTGGGTAGATCCCTCCGGCTCTGGTGGGATCGTGGGAACGAATACCTAACCTAACCATCCTTATATCGCCATACATAAAGTAAATTTGGTCGGTATTTTTGGTATTGTTCATCAGCCATTGGAACCAATTGAAAACCATTTAAAAATCAATCCAGGTACTTGTGATATATTATCAAAGCATTTTGTACCTGAATTATTTTTTGATATTTTAGAAAACGGCTCCCCCTCAACATGTGCATCGTATATTTGAAATTAGTTAGACACATGGAGGCAAGAGGAAGAATTCACTTCTTTGATAATTTATTTTCTAAAAATATCAACATTACTTTCGCGATCAAAATCGGTGTTTCACATCTGATTGAAGATATTTTCGGAAATAATGTGGTTTCAAACATTTGCTCCCTCAATATGTGCATCGATTTTAAAATTGTTTAGCACATATTAGGAAAAACGCACTTAGAGACAAATCAATCACGTTTCAATCCATTTTGGTTTGATATAAATGCTCCCCTTAACATGTGCATGGAAAATTTGAAATCGTTTGGCACATGCGAGGAGGAGAGCTTGTTAATCACGTATAAAACCATTTATCGAATTATCAGTTTAAATCCAATTTAAATCACAAATTCTCCCCCGATCACAATTTTCAAATCCTTTGAGAGTTGTGATCTCTCTTTATTTAAATTATATTTTGATAGCTTTTGAGGAGAATAATGACTTGCTTTTGAAAGACATTTTAACTGATAAGGATTAGATTTTGAGACTTTAAACTCCATTGACCAATCATGCATAAATATCTTTTGAAAACATAACATTAGCCAAGGTCTTTAATTAATTGTATAAAACATTGTTCTTTTTTATTTTCCAAAAGTAGACCTTGCTCTTTTACATGCTAATTGTTTGAAAAATAACCTTTTTGATTGAATTAAAATCATTCTCCCCCTCAATCAATGACATGAGTTGTTGATTGAGTGTTAGAGAGTTTGACAAAGATAAGCCCGGATGATTTTCAAAAATAAAGTCCGAGGTATTTTCAAAGCAATTTTGTTTTCATTAGATGACAAATATTTTCGGAAGAATCATTAGACGGAAAAATACTTGGAAAGAAAAACATTTGCCTTTTGGTGACAAACATTTGTTTTAAGAATCGAGCATGAGATTTGAAAAATAAGATTGAGCATGGCTCTGTTCTTTCCATTTAAAAGCGGTTCTTGCTGAAATGACAATAAACCACCATTTTTCTCCGTCTTTTTTAAGCAATTTATGTACATTCGAAGAACATCTAAAACCCGTGACATTCTTTGAATGTCAACACAAAGTCCGTAGATGATATCAAATTAAGAAAAACATGACAAAATGACAATATTTTGGGATTTTCAAGATTTTCTAATTTTTATGGATTTTGAAAATTTTATATTTTTCTATTTTCTTTTGTGGGTTTTGAAATTTTGTATTTTGCTTTTTGAAAAAATATATACAAGATATAGATGAAGAAAACCATTTACTCCTCGTCTTCCTCTTGAAGGCGTTTGAGTGTTCGGTGGAAGACTCTTTAGACCAAGTCGTGGAAGGATAAACTCAAAAGCGTTATCTAGGAAGAGCTTTGGTGAAGATGTGCGCTGGGTGGTATTCGGACCTCACAAAATAGAGTTCTACCATACCTTTTTCCACTTGTTCCCGAATGAAATAATTTGAATGTCGATGTGCTTTGCTCTTGAATGTTGAGCGTTGTTGCAAGAGAGCAATGGCACTTTGTTATCTGTCTGAGAGGATTTTGTTGAATTCAAAGCCATAGTCGAGATAATTGGGATCTCATCCATAGGATTTGAGCACAACAAGATGACATGACTATGTATTCACCTCGTAGATGATATAAAAGTACTCATTTGTTTCTTTGAAGACCGACTCACAAGCTTAACACCCAAAAGCGAGCATCTCAGACGTGCCGGACGTGTATCTTGACATCTGCATGGTCAAGCATCTCGCATAGGTCGTTAGTGACATACCGGTGTCCTTGGTGCAAAGTCCCATGTTGATGGTTCCTTGGAATCTTGAAAGACCCGTTTAACCGCTTCAAGGTGCTTTTGGTAGGCTTAGCACGGTATCTAGCACACATGCATACAACGAATGAATATCGGTCTCTTGGCCGTGAGGTACATCGAGGATCAATCATACTTGATATTTTGTTTGATCTACCATGATCCCTGAGTGGTCCTCATCGGTTTAGTGCGCTCCACCATGGGAGTGTCAGCGGTGTCACAAGTTTCAAATCCAAATTTCTTTAAAATTTCATTAGCATATTTAGATTGATTGATAAAAATGCCTCCGGGACTTTGTGAAATTTGTAATCCCAAGAAAAATGACATTTGTCCCATCATTGACATTTAAAATTTGGAGCCCATCTCCTTGAAAAAGCGGTCGCATTCATTGGGGTCGGTCGAGGCAAAGATAATATCATCAACATAGATTTGAGCGTGAATTAAATGTTTGCGACTTTACGGTGAACAATGTTGGATCAACTGCTCCTTTGCTAAATCCGGTAGATAGAAGAAACTTTGATAGCGTATCATACCATGCCCTTGGAGCTTGCTTCAAGCCGAAAAAGCCTTCTTGAGCGATAGACATGAGTAGGATGCTCGGATTCACAAAACTTTTCGGTTGGGTGGACGTCGACTTCTTTAAGATCTCCGTTAAGAAAAGTCGTCTTTACATCCATCGATAGACTATCATATTCTTACTTGCGGCATTAGCCATGAATATTACGATTGTCTCGATGCGTGCAAGCTGGAGCAAATGATTCTTCAAGGTCAATACCTTCTTCTTGACGGTATCCTTTGCAACCAATCTAGCCTTGTTCTTTAATACATCGCCATGCTCATCAAGTTTTACTTTGAAGATCCACTTTAGAGCAATGATCATAGTACAGTCGGGAGAAGGTACTAATTCCCGTACATCTAGTCGATCAAACTCATGAATTTCTTCTTGCATGGCATTGAACCAAATTGTTTTCATTCATGGCGGTTTAACGTCTTTTGGTTCGACCTTGGATAGTGCGGAGTTGAAGAAGCACCATAAGGTATCGATTGCAAGTTGTTTGTGAGTGGATCTTTGGGCGAGAAGGATTTCAATGATGTTGTCCAATAGATGATCATGTCTATTTTCTCGGTGTTCGTGTGGTTGTTGTTGAGGAACCGAAGTAGTAGAGTCGTTTTCTCGATGAAGATGGTTCGATGATGGTTCGAGAGCAAATATGTTCTCAAAGAGAGCATCTTCGGGAGTAGTAAAGAGGTTATCTCCATCGTAGGTGCGAAACAATTCCATGATGTACACTTGATGATTGATGAATTGAAGATGATCTTGGTGATCGTGCGGTGCTTGACTCAATGACATAGAAGCGAAGGGTTATCGTTGGCGATGGGATAGGAGCGGCCTTTGTTGATGGATTTGACGGATCATTAGCAATTGGCTCATAGTGTTCATCGAACATTGGATCAAATAATTTCTTCAAATCATCTTTTGAAGGTGGTACATATGGAGTTCTTTGGTGAGGATTGTATACAAGAGTAGAGGCGATGGGACTACTTGATGACGGTTGTGATGCGGGTCGAGGCTGGGTTGTCCTAGAGCCATTTGACGGTCGACTCATCGAATGTAACGTGTTGTTTCCATGATATTTCGGGTTCTTTTGTTGTAGATTCGGTATCCTTTTACGCTTGGTGCATATCCTACAAATACTCCAATGTGCCTTTAGCTTTAAGTTTGCCTAAGTCTTGACCCTCATTAGTTGGATAACACGCACCAAACACACGAAGGAATGAAAGATTAGGTTTTCGATTGTGGACAAGTTCATATGGATTTTTCCATGAGATGTGTGAATAAGGGATCGATTTTGAGTGTAGCATGCGGTGCAATGGCTTGACCCGGAGAAACATTGGAACCTTTGAGTAAATCGGCATTGTTCTTGCGGCTTCCACAAGAGTTCGATTTTGTCTTTCAACTACACCGTTACATTGAGGAGTTCGTGGAACACTTTTTGATGGTGATTCCAACACTTTCATAAAACTCACTAAGTTCTTTATTAACAAACTCGGCTCCATTATGCATTGGGATGATTATGCGTTTTGTTAAGTCGAACTCGCATTTGTTTGATAAGTTTAATGATGATATCGTAGTTTTATCCTTTGTCCTTAAGAACTTAACCCAGTGAATCGAGAGTAATCATCAACCACAACTAACACATATTTCTTCCGTAAATATTCTCGCACTCTCATGGGTCCACATAAATCCATGTGAATGGTATGAAGAACTTCCATAAGCGAGTTTGTAGTTTTGGGTTTGTGGGCATACTTCTTGCATTTTCCCAATTGGCATCTTTGAACAAAGATGATCCTTTTCATATTTTAGTGCGGGTAAGCCTATCACTAAGTTCTTTACGGAAAAATCATTTATGGTGCGAAGTTCAAGTGATTGAGGCGGCGATGCCATAACCATGACTTTGTTTTCGAGGCCTTTGACAACAAGCGAGTTGGAGAAGACTTCATTATGTCTTCGATAGAGATGGTGTATAGATTTGAACCCGTGTTCCTCTTAAAAGTTCCACACCATCAAGTTCTCTAACGAAACAAGTATGTTTTCTAAAAGCCACCTCTAGATCGGAATCACGAATTGACCAACATAAAGCAGTTATGACCAATACCTTCTACATAATATACCACGGAGATTACACTATCACCAACAACATAGTCTCCATAACCCATATAGCACCGAAATGATCGTTCCGAATCTAACGGTCCCGATGAATTTACTCACGAAGTTCATGAGCGCGATGGTCTCCATCATATGCTTGGAGCAATAGGAGTCCGGTACCACGTAAGCGATTTGAGCGATCTGCGGTTGAACATGGACAAGAATGGATAAGCGGATAATTGGGATCCCCATGCAAGAATGGGTTCCATTTGGTTAGTAACAATGATTGGAACATCCGCATCGGAGTAGAAACAATGAAATCATTAGGGTGAATCTTTGAGCTAGTGTGCGCATTAGACATATTCAAAGTATGTTCACTTCTTAAAGGAATAGTTCTACCAGTAGGCATCCATTTCCTAACGGGCATTGGTCTAGATAATTTAGGGCACAACTCATTAAGATTGAATTTACGGCCAGTAGGTATCCATTGATAAACTACATTACTAAATTTTCTTCCTGTGGGTTTTAAATGTTTTCTAACCTTCTTCCACCATTGCTTTCTAGCCTTTTAACTGTTTGATAGCATTAACATTCTTAGCGGGTATTTAACCCCATTACTCACATCATTCACAACACATTCATGATTGACACGAAATCAAACATTCATTACATGTTTTGCAAGTAGTAGTAGAATTGAATTAATTCTGATGACGCTTAAAGCTAATACTAGAATCAACACGATTTGTTTTATTCAATTCCAACTTAAGGTTCCTAGGGTGGTCTTCTACTTTCCTCCATTGATTACACTTAGCTTGAGGTCTTATCTTGCTCTGTATTGCCTTGAGGCTTTGACACCTTTCGCTTTGGTGTCACTTTTTACTCCTGTAGAGGGAATGGGAACATTAGTTGGTTTTGCTACCTTTTGCATTTTAGGTTTAGAAGTGACGGGATCTGAACTACTTGAAGGCACATTGAAGCTTACATGCTTAACTTTAGGCACTGAGTGAGAAAGATTGGCATTCTTAAAATCAGGCATAGAACAAGGCACAACTATTTTATCCTTCTTACCATCGGATTTAGGGCATGTTTCTCTTAAGCATTCTAACAGCTCTTGAGATCGTTTGGCCTGAAAGCAAGCGAACCTAATTTCACAATCAAGGGGCTTATTTATGAAATCCTCCTCTACAATTTCACGGAGACATTCTAGACTATCCTTAAGATGAACGAAATAGTTATGGAATGCCAATTCATTATTTCTAAGATGAGGAGGAATGTATTTAACAGTCACAGTATATTTAGAATCTGCAGATGACTTTGATGCAACATTCTCATTAAAGACAAGTGACATTTTCCCTTTTTCCTGTTTCTTCAGATTCTCAATTTCTTTTTGTAAAGAAGTTATTTTTTCGTTGTTTTTGTCACGAGTGACTTTCATTGAATCATATAACTCTTTAAAGTGTTGTTTAACCTTTTCATTTTCTTCTAGAAAACTCTCATTTTCCTTTTGTAAAACATTAACAAGGTTTTGAAGATGAAAAGTTTGAGACGATCGAGAATCTAAAGGAGGAGGCATTTGGGAGCCAATCACATTGTTCTTTTCACCCTTTAATTATGAAATTTAGGCTTTCAACTTTCTGATCGTGTTACAGTGAGCTTGAATCTGTTCATCACGTTTATTTATTTCAAAAACTGCATCAAATTCAGGAGCATCTGAGAATGTCTTGATATTTGAGGTTTTAACATTTTCTTTGAGATGTTGATATTTTAATTGCAAAGCAAAATGTTCAACTTCCAATTTATAAAAATGTTTGACCAAGTTATCATGATCATCTGTTCAATTTTATCATGCATTTTGAATTTGATGTTTCAAGCTCAATGACACGATCATGGGAAACTTTCAAAGCAACATATAATTCATGAAATTGAGAAGCGATAATAGAGTGCTTAGTGTGATATAAAACATATCTTGAGCCACACAACTCAATACTAAGTTCTCATTTAAGATATGCAGATTTTTCCTTTCAATTTCATTATATTTGTGTTCCCGTTCATAGTCATTGACCTCAACAATCATTGCATCAAATTTCTTTTCCATTTCTTTAATATCTGAGTCTATTCCTTTTTGAAGACTCTCAAATTGACCTTTTAATTGTTTAAAGAAAGACATGACCTCAGTTAAATAGCATTATTTTGTTTACTCAAAACCCTTTCCCTTGATTATCCCGATGGGTGTGATCCTTTTCTTACATGTCTTCTCAAAATCAACAAATAGTTGATAAACAACATATAGGTGATTAAAGTCTTGCTCTTAGTGGGAATAGATCTAGGAACTAAATGCATGGGTGTATTCGGAGGATACCACGATTCTTTGGAGGCATTTTCTAAGGGAGTGTTCGTTTTAACAAGTGCATTAGCCTTTTGCATATATATGTCCTTTTTCAAAAACTTGTTACGGGTTTAATAGAGTTTGAGGCTTAAATCATTGCTGGAAATCCAATTTTCTTTAGTGTAATCATGGGGTTTGAGCGTTATGTTTTGCTTTTCACACTCGGGATCTTTTAGCTTCTTATTCATTTTCTCCTAGTGACTTTATCTAATTGTCTATCTTCCTCGATCGCACTCAGCGCAACTAGGTTTTGCCTAGGCTTAAGTTTCCTTACCATCATATATTACTTTGAGCATCTCTAGCCGCTTTACCATATTCGAGTTGGGTTCCTTTATGAGGGAATGCTATGCTTATCGTGAGAACTCTATGCTTAGTGATCATGTGAGCGATCTGAATGGTATTCCTTATACGTATAATTTATTTTCAAGCTTGTTTTCAAAGTTTTTAGATTGGAAAAGTTATTCAAAAGTTTTGATTCCTTAGCATTAAATTCTTGTTTAAGCACTTTAACATTATCTTGGAGTTCTTGTTTTTCTTAACTGTTTTAGAAAGCTTTTCTTGTAAGGAGTTTAACTCTTATTTTAACACTTCTTCTCTAAAATTACCTTTTCTGATAATTGTATGCATTTGGTCATCCATTTCCTGCTCACGGGTAGTTAACTCAAACTTAGCACGTTGTTCATAAATAGCAAATTGTTCTTTGTAGGCATTCAGTTCAGAGATAACCGAATCATCAGGGGCACATGGAGTGTATTCATCGAAAACATAGTCATTATTGACTACAGAAGATGCATCACTTGGTACAATCTCACTTTCACTTTGTATCACATATTGATCATATGGGAAAATATTACTATACCCACATTATCCATATCTGATTCATTAGTTACATGTGATTGTACTTTGTTATGCATCTCTTGCACATCAACTTCATTGTATAGTTTTAATACCTCAGAGATGATTGAATCTTTGGAAGGACCAACCTGCTGTGGTGATGAAACCTTTGGTGAGACCATTGGTGAAATGCTAGCCATGAAGATGGTTTGGGCAGTTGGTTCATCATCAACATCTGAGTCATATGCATCACAATCAGCTACCTGAAATGCATTAGGATGATTCTGACCCATGTCTTGCCTTTGGTTGTTCATCCACATAAGCATCATAGGTCTTGGCATTTCCTCGAGAAGAAGCAATGAATTCCTCTTCATCCAAAACAACTCCATTATCACGAGCTTGTACCAAAGAACATCTTCTCCCTAAAATACTCGATATTTTGTGGGCGTTGAGAGCGTGCAGTTCCTCGCAATATGTCCTTCACCACCATAGTTAATTGAACACGAGAGAAGCATCTTGACATTATCCCAAAGCGCCTTGGCCGGTGTTGTGATTGATCAACTTGTAGATGTCTTTTGGAAGACCACGAAGTATAATGTTTGAAGCCACGATATCGACATCGAATCTCTTTTCTCCTTATCACGAGCTCATCATCGTCTTTGGTGCATCGATCCTAAGATCCTTTGTTCCATCCGCATAGGTTTCAAGTATGTCCACTTGTAGTCTCAATCGATAAGGTCCTTCATCAATTGATTTGAGAATGTTGACCCCATTTTCCTTTCCCAAACGGTACAACCTAATTCGTTGAGCCCATGAGTCATAATCGGTTACATCGAGCATGGGTGGGCGAGTATCGATCCATTTGCTGAGCGTCCTCGGCTATAGTAGAAGCGATAGTAGGTGCGTTGTTAGACATGATTACAAGTTCTCACGGTTTTACTATTCTTTGATTAAGCCGGGAAATTGATTCTTTCACGGGATTTTACTAAACCAAAAAGAACAACCGTAAAAATATAGCACGAAGAAGTGACAAGTCTCAATAGACAAGTAGCTAAATAGACAACTCGCTTTGGTATCAACTCGCTAAACAGCCAACTCGCTTTGAAGACAAGTCGCTTAAAGAAACAACTCGCTTAAAACCCAAGTCGCATTAAGAGTCAACTCTCTAAATAGCCAAGTCGCATACTGATGAGTGTGTGAATACTCATCATTTTGGTCAATCGATCTGCAAAACATTTAAAAATGCTCGAAATGCATCAAAATCTTGAAAATATCTCAAAATTGCATTTATATGTTTGGATGCAAAATGTTTAAAATCGGATGAAAAATGAGCTAAGTTTTCATAATTGGCGGTTTAGATCCCCTAAGTTTCAAAAGTTGTCGAAATAGTCCCTGAGCACTTAATTTCAAAAGAAAAATCACCAAAGGTCCTTTTAAAATCATAAGTTGTCAAAATTAGTCCTTTGGTGAAAAATGTCAAAAATTTTGAGAAATTACAAGTTTGGTCCTTCAAGTTTCAAAATTGGCAAAAATAGTCCTTGGAAATTTGAAAATGTCCATTTTGGTCTTTGTACTATTGAAGCTTGTCATTTTTAGTCCCTTGGAACAACTTTGATAATTTGGCAGCTCTGGTCCCTTGTTTTTCAGAAATTACACAAAAGGTCCTTGTTTATCTAAGCCTTTGAACCCCTTGGACCCTTGTCATAACCCATTTAGACCCACGCTAAACTTTGACCCTTCCATTGACCCCCCTTTATAATATTATACCCGGTCAAATGTCATGGTCAAACAAACACACCCCGCCTTTTTCTTCTTCTTCACCAAATGCGCTGCAACACTCAAGCTCCATCCCTCCAACTCTTCCCCATTCACCATGTTCCTCCACCTCACCAAACTCAAAGAGCATTAATTGCTTCTTCCCCATTGCACTCAACCCCAACGGCATATCTACATTTTGGCGCCAAAAATCAATCAAGCGGCCAAGATTATCTCAAGCCATCAAAGGTCCAAAATGCGAGTGGGATTCGCTCGATTGGAGAGAAGCCTTTTGGTGTATAAAAGGAAGCAAGAGATAGAGATGAGGTAGTACTTAGTTTTATTTTTCAAATGTATGTCGTTTTAAGCTTTTATGTCTTAAATAGATTCTCGGTTGTTACTTCAAGTTTAATTGTAATAAACTAAGCTATTTCGATTGTATTAAAACTATTTCCAAGTATCAATTCAAGTTTGCATTAACATTTTATGTTTTCATGATCAACTTTGTTGCAAAATTCGGTTTCAAACTCCTACATTCAAGTTTCTAATAGCTTATTTTAAATTCAAATAAGCTTATTTAAAGTGATGATAGCTTTTGGTAGCTTATAATTAAGTTTCAAGCAACTTGGGTCCTTGGTCAACGAAAGTCAAACTGTGAAGCATTTTTGGTCAAGCGTGCAATGAAATGATATGGGTTGATGCGAGTGGAAATGGGTTGAATTAGAGTGATTTGGGTTGATATAAATAGGCTAGTGGTTACGTGTTTGATTAATCTCAAGCCATAGTGGCTAGGACCAAATGTAAGTCCAAGAAATTGTTTAATACATTCTGTGGTATTTGATTGTTGTTTCTATAGTTTTTAATTCATATTCGATGGTAGAATTATAGTTTAATTATTGATATTGGTTAAAGTTAAGTATTGGGTAATGTAAATTGCATTTTAGCTTTGTGGTGTGTTTGGTTCGATGGGACTATTTGAGCTTGAGCCTTTGTTGGTGTTTGAAATCATCTACTAAATCTAAATTAGGTCTACTTGACTCAAAATTGTCACCAAAACTCACCCAAAGTCAACATTGCTTTTAATCATCCTTGTGATAAAACTTGCTTGAATCAGTTGGTAAAATTCAGTGTTTAGGTTTGCATTACATAAAGATAGCTTGTAGTAGTTTCATTTCATCACAAATCATCATATTCAGTTCATAAGATTGAATCAAAGTTCATTATAGTCAACTTTTCAAAACTGCTCAAAAGTCAAAAGTGGTAATATCTGTTTTTCACCCAACTGGGATGATTTTTCATGGATTCAGTTTTGGGCCAAATCAAGTGAAACTTGGGGTTTAAAAACTTCAACTGGTCTAGTTTCTTAATATCATTTTTGTAGATTTTGTAATTTTTAAAAGCTCGAATGAGCTTGTCAATCTGTCAAAATGCCTGTGACGAGGGCATAGTCACCGATCTGATTTTCTCGACTTCTTGAGACTGTCACAAGCTCATAAGAGCTTGTCCAGGTCTGGTTTTTGGTTTATAGGTAGCTAGCCAGGTCTAGTTTAGGTTCCAATATCTGGTTTCCACTTTCAGCTTATTGGGTAGCTTATTCTTAAGCTACAAAGTAGGCATAGAAACTGATTTTGGCACTTTAGCCAAATCATTCAAATCTGTTTAAGTTGCACTTTAGAGGTTTAGGTCAGTTGTGACTAGTTGCATTTGGGTATTTTTAGTATATTATAGCTTCTGTATCAGTTTGGTGCTCATTTGTAGCTTTTGGCTTATTTGGAGTGTTTATTCTTAAGCACTTGTGATTGCAGTTTCATTTTGTCACACACAAGCTACTGTTTTCATATTTTTCTTAGATTCAGTATATTATTTTAGACTTTTCTTGAATTTTTCATATTTTTCTAGGCCAGTTTGCTATTTTTCTTCATTTAAAACAGTTTTTAAGCCATTTTAATTAGCATTTAATACAATTAAATCAGAAAAATTTCAAAAAAATAAGTTTTCATTTTTCCTAGGTTAAGATAAATATAAAAAGTCAAAAAAATATTTTTCCAGATTTTTATTAGTTCAAATTGTATTTTTAAGCAATTTAAGTAGTTTTAAATAGTTTTTAATTCATAGAAAATACAAAAATAATCAGAAAAATATAAAATTAGTTTTGAAAATTATCTTTAGTTATTTTAGATTTTTCTAAGTCATAATTTCATTTTTCTAGCTTTATTTTATATTTTCTTGTATTTTAGGTTATTATTAAATAAGTAAAAATAGTTTTTAATTAATAATAATTAGATAAATAGTTTTAAAAATAATTTTCTTTTCTAAATATTTTCTCTTATCATTAGGTTTGTAAAATGTCATTTTATATTTTAGGATTAATATTGTTTAAGTTTCACATTTTCTTTTTATGCGTCGCGTAGTATTTAATTTAAATTTTATAAAAGAAAAATCAAAAACATCATTTGCAAATAGTGATAGCGTTTATTTAATATATTTTATCTTTTAATTTTCTTTAATTTGCATTTAAGCCCTGTAATTTATAAACTTTTTCTTTAGTTATAATCATTCAAAATTCCCTTTTTAGTTCAAATCCTGCCGATCACTATTAGTTTGGTGATTCATCATACGACTCGTTGGGACATAACGACTGGGAAACATTATACTCTCGATCTTCATTGCATTGGTGTTCGGACTGTTTGAAGTTTATTACGGTTAGCCATTCATAAGTGGCTAGCTTTGTGACAAAACTTGACTGGTTCGGACTCAATCAAAACCAAGCGCTTCTTGCGGGAGTGCTAATTATCTTCCGTTTAGCGATTAGTGATTTGAATATTCACTCTTTGTTCATACCATCTATCTATATCTATATCTATTTTCTTATAAAAATCCAAAAACCCAAAAACATCCAAAAAGCGTATAAAACACAAAAATATTTTCCTTTTGTTTCTATATATATATCAAAGATAAAAATACAAAAGATTTGTCGTTTTCTTTGTTTAATAATAACAACATAAAAGATTACCACCGTAAACCAAGGCGGTGTACTACCTAGCTGGGAATGCGACCATAATAAGTTCGAACCAAAGATTAAAACTTGCCTTTGTGTCCTTGTGGTGGTGTACCTTTTTCAAAAAGCCATTCATCTTGTGATTATTGGTTTAAGTTCAACCGTTGTTTTGCCTCGATTTTGTTTTAATTGGATTTGTTGTTATATCTACTTTTCAAAACACGAAAACCAAAAGATTCCTCTTACCCCATTTCATAATTCCTTCATAATTCCATTCCTTTCCTTAACTCGAGATTCCTTAGAGTTAACTCTAGTGTATCTTTTCGCTCTTCTAGATCTGTAAGCCCATTTCGTGAGCTTGTCAAGATTCCAAGAGGGCATGTCAGTGAACTTTCGCCCCATCGGTCGGATCGAGATCCGGATGCTCACACTACTTCCGTTGTCATGGCGGAAGAGCGTCCTATGTGAGCTTCTCCGAGCACCCATCGGCGGGTATGGAGATGCTATTGTTATCCGGCCATTGTGGTGAAAATTTTGAACTCAAAACCGGGTTCTTGAACCTTGTAACCTCAAGTCAATTCTATGGTTTTGGCGGGATGATCCTCATGCTCATATTCGATGGTTTAACAAGATTGCATCTACCATCAAATACAAGAATGTCCTACAGATGCGGTCAAGCTTCTTACATTCCCATTTTCTCTTGAGGACAAGCCCGGTTTGGCTTGAAAAACAACCCCTCAATCAATCGAGACATGGGAAGACACGGTGAGAAATTTGTGAATGAATTCTATCCACATTCCAAAACCACGAGTCTTAAAAATGAAATCATCAAGTTTACACAAAGTTTGATGAATCCTTGATGAATCGTGGGATCGTTTTAAGGAATTGCTCGCAAATGTCCTCACCACGGTTTCTCCGAGTTGATGCAACTCGATACTTTCTATAATGGGTGAGTCAATCGATCAAGATTCTCTCAATTCCTCATTGGAGGAAATTTCTTAAACAAAGCTGTCAAAGAAGCTTTAGCGATCATTGAAAACAAGTCTAAATTCCGCCTTTGCAGACAAGCGGTTGTTTCCCAAGTCGGTGTTGGTCCTTCTTCTTCATCGCGTGAGTCAATCTAGCACCGATGCTAAGATTGACAAACTCACTGAAGCAATTCAAGCTTTGGTTCTCTCCAACCAAAAGAAAGTCTCTTTCACAAACTTCACCTCCTCTTTGAAGTCAAGAAAGTGGAAGTCGTGTTACTGCGGTGGCCCCATGCTTACTACAAGCTGTATGGCACCGATGGTAACCCTTTGAAGCTAACGTTGTGGCGGGATTTCTAATCCGGAGGCAACCAATACCGTGCTCCTATAGACCGAACCACCGTCTAACCACTACCTGGACCACCGGTTTCAACCAAAACCAAAACCGTAATCAAAATCGAATAGACCAAACCAAGGTTTTCAAAACCAAGGTAATTTTAGTCAAAATAACGGTTTTCAAAATCAAAATCAAAACTTCCAACACCAAGGAAATTTTAATAGAAACCCGGTCGGGAAATTTCAACCGGGGTATTTTCATGGCAATAATCAAGAAACTTCCAAAATCAAGGCCTAATCCAAACAATAGAGGCGAATTTTCTGTGCAAAATCAAGCCATTGTTCCAAGCGGACCATCATCGATGAGTTGTTGAAGCAATTCATGAAATCCCAAGAGAAATGAATAGGTTGTTGGTTAGCGGATTACGACATTAAGAAGTCTTTAAATGATCGACCCTCGGGCTCGGTACTTTACCTAGCAACACGATCACTAATCAGAGGCGATGCAAAGCGATCACAACCGTAAGTGGTGCTTCGTATGATGGACCGCTATTCCTACTATCTTTTCTTCTTCTCTCCGAAGGTAGTGGAAAGTGAACACGAGGCGACAAAGGACAAGGAACTTCCTACTAATAACGGAGGTACGGCAATTTCCATCCTCGGGTTGTTCGAAACCCAAAACCAAACACAGGTTGTTTTGAACCTCCGGTTGGCAACCCCAAATCAAAACTTCTATTCCTTACCCCTCACGTTTGAATGAGCAAAGCTCATGAAAAGCTAGTCATCAAATGGAAAAATTCTTTCAAATTTTCCAAGTACTTCATTTTGACATAAGCTTTGCGGATGCAATCATCTTGATGCCCAAGTTTGCATCAACTCTCAAACACATGTTAAGCAACAAGGAAAATTTGTTTGAAATGGCCAAAACTCCTTTGAGCGAGCGCTTTCGGCGATTACATTAAAAAGCTTCAGAAGCTAGGAGATCTGGAAAATTTCTTCTTCCTTGTGTTTTCGAGGATGATTAAATTCGCATGTTTGCTTTTACCGTAAATCGTGAAAGTTTAGGATCAATTTTAGGCGGCTTAGAAGCAATTGAGGGTTAGATCTTTGGATAACAAGTAGGTTGGACGTGTTAGCACTTCCATTATTAGAGGAAATCGTGGTCCTTGTCACCCCGGTTTCTCGTTCCATTTCCTACGCATAATTAATGGATCATCACTAACAACACGAATTCTTGACATTTGTGATAAAGTCCGAAGTTTTCAACTTCGTCCCGAGTCGTCGTAGTCGAGAGATTCCATGAGAAGAAGTTAGAATCAAATGGATAGAGGGTAAAGGGATAAAGAATCAAAAGGGTAAGAGGTTAAGGTGAATATTTTTGGGTTTTGGATAAACATTTTGTAAAATAAGTAAGAAAATCTTTTGGATTTTTGGATTTTTATAAGAAAATATAAATACATATAGATGGTATGAACAATGAGTGAATATTCAAATCACTAATGCTAAGCGTAAGAGAATTAGCACACTCCTCGGCGTGGCGCTAAAATTTGATCCGTCGAACCGTCAAGTTTTCTGGCCCGCCACTGTGAATGGTCAATAGTAAGAAACTTAAAGCAGTTCGAGCACAAATGCAATGAAGATCGGGAGAGTATAGTGTTTCCCAGTCGTTAAGTCCCAACGAGTGCATGCGAGAATAATCAAGCGTATAGTGATCGAGAGAATTTGAGCGGAAAGGATTTTGATTGATCTATACCTAAAGAGAAAGTACATAAACTACGAGGGCTTAAATGCAAATTAAAGGAATTTAAAAAGATAAACTATATTAAATAAACGCTATCACTATTTTTACAATGATGCTTTTGTGATTTTATAAAACAAAATGACTTAAATAAACTATTTTAACTAAAGCTTAAACTTAAATTACCTAAAAGCGTAACTTAAAATGAAAGCGTCGTTATTTATAAAAATTACGCGAGTCTTGCAAGCAAAAGCGTAAAATTTAAGAAATAAAAGTCCTACAAGTATAAAAACAATTTTCTTACCTACTATATGACAAAGAAAATTTTAGGAAAAAGCGGGTATTTTTCGACTTTTAAATTATTTATTATGATTTAAAAACTAATTTAATCTAATTTAATTATAAAAATACTAAACTATTTTAGAAAAATCAAAATTTTACTAAAAATACTTTGAGCTATCTTGATTTCAAGAAAAATATAAAAGTTGGTCTCGCTTAAGGAAATAAGCTACTAAAAAGCTAAATAAGCTACTAACTTAAAAGCGAGTTTGTATTTAAATATCTAAGTGTGCAAGAATATAAGCGAAAAGACCCTAGGCGAGTTGGTGATGGCGTGTGTGGTGGTGGTGGTGGCGGAGATCAAATCCCAAGCAATGGCGTTTTTTTCAAACATTTTTTTCGAATTTTTCTTTTACAACTTATAAATAAGATGAAAGTGAGACTTTTTGTAAAACTTTTGAACCAAACTTTTGAAATAAGCGAGTTGTGGCTTATTGCCTCTGATTATGGACGACTACAAACAAACACCCTTTTATGTGATTTTCAACTACGGACACTATCAATAAGCATTTGCAAATGAGAAATAAGCTAATACACATAAAGGGACACTAAATAAGCTAAGGTAAAATAAGTAGGATAAGCAAAAAAAAAGGAGCATAAGCGGTTTTGATAATAAGCTAAACTAAAAGCAACTTAAGCTAAAAGGGATAATAAGCTAGTCTAAAAAGCTCAAATAATTTGGATAAAAGCTAATCTACCTAAGGTACCTAATAAGCTCTAAAATAAACCTAAATAAGCTAAAGGGATTAACTAATAAGCTTAAATTAAAATTTGAACCAAGGTCACATTGATGTGGGCGACCTTGAGTCCTAAGAACTGTTTAAGCTTATAAATAAACTACTAGATCTAATCCTAATCCTCTGGGGCCTAAACATGCAAACTAGGGATAGCGGGGTACCTAAAATCTATTTGGGAGATAAGAATAAGTCGTAAGCGACTTACAAATAAAGCTGTGAACAAGCGAGTTAAGGGCTCTTTAATGATAACATAATATGGCAAATGGCGGTTTTGAATGCAAATTAAATTAAGCTAATGCTAAATTAAGTCCAAAATAAGCTATGCTATATCTAGGTGGGCAAGTAAAGATACAAGAAAAATGATTTGGAAGAGTTTTGATTAAAATAAGCTTGGAAAAAGCTCATGAAAGCAGCTTATAAACTAGCATTCTGCATGTCTTGAGCAGGTGGACGAAATGATTTTCTTTTTAGTCAAAACTTGTATTACTTGGTAAAGCGGATTTTCTCATGTGAAAACCAACTAAGAACCTTAAAATGAGTTTGACTTGATAAGTCAAACAGATGCTTCTTTTAGACCTTAAACACACTTGAGCAAACACCCTTCTAAACTCTAAATTGTACTTAAACTTAAGTCCTTGATGAATAATGACATAAATGGATGAATCACTTACCCAACCATTAAAATCAACCTTTAACAGATTCAAGACCTTGAACAGGTTGACTTTCAAAAGCGACCCACTTTGACTTTTGTTGACTTTACATGAAAATTGCTTAAAAGCGGTTGTAAGCAACAAAAGCTAAAATTAACAACTAAGCTTATTTGAGATTAAAGACAAACTACTATAAGCCTTAATTTAAGAACTTGAAGCGAATTCTTCAACATGAACACAAAAAGATGAAACTTAGTTAAACCTTAAATTGATACTTGAAATGAGTTACAATGATTAAGTAGCTTATGTTTAATACATAAAAGCTTAAGATTACATTTTAAAAGCTAATTAAAACAGTTTAAGGAAAAAACGACATACAATGAAAATTAAAAACTAACTACTCTCTTTTCCTTCTCGCTTCCTTCCTTTTTATACACCAACTTTGCTTCTACTTGAGTTCTGAGATATTCCCACTAGCTTTTTGGACCATTGGATGAGTCAAATGCATTTTGGCCATAGATTCCATTTTGGCGGGAAATGTGGTTTTAACAGCTGGTGGGTGTTTGAGTGCAAGGGGGAAACATTTAATGTTTTTGAGTGTGGTGGAGGTGGAGTGATAAGGGGTGAAAAGGTAGTGGGGGATGGTTATGCAGGTTTTGCGGAAAAAGCGGGGTGTGGGGATGATGATGGAGGAACCGTGAGTGGTTTGTTGGATTTTGACCAAGGTTTAATATTAAAGGGGGTCAAATGAAGGGTCAATTGGTTTGGCGGGGTCGGCAGGGATTTGACAAGGGTCGATGGGTATTAAGGGTTTAATAACACAAGGACCTATTTGTAACCAAAATCTGAGGACCATACGCCATTTTGCAAAGTTGCTTCAAGGGACCAAAAGTGACAAGCTCCAATAGTACAAGGACCAAACTTGACATTTTCCAATTTCAAGGACCATTTTGCCAATTTTTAAACTTGAAGGACCAATTTTGTAATTTCTCAAAACTTTTGATATTTTTCACCAAAGGACTAATTTTGACAACTTATGATTTTAGAAGGACCTTTGGTGATTTTTCTTTGAAATAAGTACTCGGGGACTATTTTCGACAATTTTGAAACTTGGGGGTGAAAGCGCCAATAATGCAAACTTAGCTCATTTTCATCGATTTTAAACATTTTGCATCGAAACATATAAAATGCAATTTTGGAATATTTTCGATATTTTGATGCATTTCGAGCATTTTAAACGTTTTGCGATTCAGTTTAACAAAAATGATGAGTATTTACACACTCATCAATGATAAATTACCGTCATAATTGCTAAAGACTTAAGCGAGGAGGAGAAAGCGCTCTCATAAAGGTCTTGAAGTCGCAAGCAAGCAATTGCTTGGAAACTCTCAGACATTAAGGGTATCAACCACGAGTTTTGTACTCACAAAATCTTGATGGAGGATGACTTCAAACCAATGATTCAACATCAAGAAGGGTGAATCTAAGATTCATGAGGTTATCAAACAAGAGGTTCTCAAACTTCTTGATGCGGTTTAATTTACCCGATCTCGATAGTCCTTGGGTCGATCCATCCACGTGTTCCTAAAAGGGTGGCATAACTGTTGTCACAAATGAAGAAAGCGAGTTAATTCGACTCGATTGGTTACGGGATGGCGTGTGTATTGACTATCGCAAGTTAAGCGAAGCCACAGTAAAGACCATTTTCCTCACCCTTCATGGATCGGATGCTTGAGAGATTAGCGAGGAGCGAATACTATTGTTTCCTTGATGGTTTCTCGGGTTACTTTCGATCCCCATTGGTCCGTTGGATCAAGAAAGACCACATTCACCGCCCATGCGGAACATTTGCCTCTGAGGCGTATGCCTTTTGGCCTATGCAATGCTCAGCACGTTCCAACGATGTATGATGGCAATTTTCCACGACATGATCGGAAACAATGGAGGTGTTTATGGATGACTTCTCGGTCACTGGGGACTCATTTCAAACATGCCTCTCCCATTTAGATAAAATGCTCAAAGGTGTGAAGACACCAATCTATGTCTAAATTGGGAGAAGAGCCACTTTATGGTCAAAGAAGGCATAGTCCTTGGCCATAAGATTTCCAAAATGGGATTGAGGTAGATAGAGCAAAAGTTGATGTTATTGCTAAATTGCCTCATCCTACTACCGTCAAAGGTATTAGGAGTTTTCTAGGTCATTCGGGTTTTATCGCGAGTTCATACAAGATTTTTCTAAAATCGCTCGCCTATGACTCATCTTCTTGAAAAGATGCTCCTTTTATCTTTTCTCACGAGTGCATGAAGCTTTTGAAACATTAAAGAAAAACACGGGCACCCATTCTAGTTGCCCGTGGGATTTACCCTTTGAGCTCATGTGCGATGCAAGTGATTTCGCTATCGGTGCGGTCTTGGGGCAACGAAAAACCAAGCACTTTCGGCCTATCCTTCACGCAAGTAAAACTATGGTGAAGCTCAAACCCATTACACCACTACGAGAAAAAGAATTATTAGGCTGTGGTGTATGCGTTTGAGAAGTTTAACCATACCTTATCTTGACCAAATTAAGTGGTGTATACGGATCCTCGGCTCTCAAATATCTCTTTGCAAAACAAAATGCAAAGCGAGATTGCTCCGTTGGGTTCTCCTCCTCCAAGAATTTGATATCATTATCGTGATAAAAAGGAGCCGAGAACACAGGCTGCGATCACTGTCCGTCTAGAAAACCCTCACCAAGATGTGTTCGAGAAAAAGGAAATTAACGAAACATTTCCTCTCGAAACACTTAATGTGGTTTCTTTTCGTGGAGACTCTTCTACCCCATGGTTTCTTGACTTTGCAAATTACCATGCGGGTAACTTTGTGATGAAAGGGATGTCGTCCCAACAGAAAAACAAATTCTTTAAAGATGTGAAACATTACTTCGGGGGCGACCCTACTTATTCAAAATTGCGCGGATCAAGTCATCAGGCGATGTGTGTATGGTCGAAGCTATTGACATTCTCAAGGCTTGCCATTACGGACCTCTTGGGGACATCATAGCCCCAACTACACCGCCAAGAAGGTGTTTGATTCAGATTCTATTGGCCCACGATTTACAAGGATGCCCATGAATTTGTCAAAACACAGCGGCGCTTGTCAGCGTCACGGAATATCTCACAAAGAAATGAAATGCCGCAAAACGCCATTCAAGTGTGTGAGATTTTGACATCCGGGGCATTGACTTTATGGGACCATTTCCTTCTTCTCATGATAATAAATACATACTCGTGGCGTTGACTACTTGTCAAAATGGGTTGAGCGAAGCTTTGCCTACCAGCGATGCCCGAGTTGTTGTGAAATTCTTAAAATCTCTTTTGCTAGGTTTGGAACTCCACGAGCTATAATCGGTGATCGTAGTGCGCATTTATGCAATGACCGGTTTGATAGAGTCATGCAAAAGTATGGTGTAACTCACCGCTCTCTCTGCGTACCACCCCAAACAAGTGGGCAAGTGGAAGTTTCCAGCGAGGGATAAAAAGAATTCTTGAAAGGGCTGTGGCTAAAACCGTGCCTATTGGTCGGATAAGCTAGATGGCGCCTCTGGGCCTTCCGTGCGACATAAAACACCCATCGGTGTACTCCATACAAGCTAGTGTGCGGAAGGCATGTCATCTGCCGGTTGAGCTTGAGCACAAGGCATCTTGGGCCTTGAAACATGCCAACTTCGATATTCAGACGGTGGTGATCCTTTGGAAAGTTCAAATGAATGAATTAAATGAACTCGTGATCAAGCATACGAGAACTCTTTGATCTACAAAGAAAAGACAAAGAAGATTCATGACTCAAAATAAAAACCGCGTTTTCAGCGTCGGTGATCGAGTCCTTCTTTTCAACTCAAGATTGAAGATTTTCTCGGAAAACTAAAATCCATTGGTGCGGACCATTTACCATCACTAAAGTATTTCCATATGGAACCATTGAGTTATCTCAACCCGATGGTCCAAACTTTAAAGTGAATGGTCATCGGTTGAAGCATTATTTTGAGAGGACATTCCTCCTATGATTGTCCGGATCTACAAACTTTCCCGTGAACCAATGAATGCGGGGATCGAGTCAAGCTAGCGACTCGGGAATCAAAACGATAGCATGCCATATGGGTTTTCACCCATATTTCGACTTCTTTCTATTTTCTACCACCCAGTGTGGGGAGTTGCCCATTGTTGTATATAAGTTTTCTCAAAAAAAAAAAAAAAAAAAAAAAAAAATCTCTCAAAATAATGGTAGTAGTATTTCCTTTCACGTTCTTTGTTTCGGCATAACCGCGGTACTTTGAATATTGAGGCGATATTCATTTCTAGTGTGGGGAATTCTCACGAATTTTATCATGTAATTATACCACCCATTCCCCATTTTTGGCCAATTTTTTTTTTGAGTAAGTGTTCTGCACTTACTCGACATAGTTATCGATCCGCCATGTCTAATAAACAAAAGGATTGGCTAATCCAGAGCAAGCGGCTCTTGGTAAAGATATCTCAAATCCGTTGACGGCTTGCAATTTGCCAAAATTGTATGGTGTTCAAATTTCGCATATCTTTAATTAGTGAAGAGTTGGCTAGCCCGCAAGTTTATGGCTTGTGGTAAAGGCGATGGAAAAACCATAATTGGTGTCGACTCACCAAAGATAATATTGATAATTTATCTAAGAGTTGGCTAGTCGAGCAAGCGGCACGGTAAAGACAAATCAAATCGTTGGAAGGCGGTGGTTTGCTCAAAATCACATGGTTATCGATGTAGCATGGTTCTTACTTGAGCTGAAACATTTGGCTACTCGAGTAATGGCTTTTGGTAAAGAGATTCAAATCCATTAAGTTTTTCTCAAAAGATTGCTAGGGACTAGCAATAGTTTAGTGTGGGGATTGATGAGTGTGTGAATCTCATCGTTTTTGTCAATCGATCTGCAAAACATTTAAAATGCTCGAAATGCATCAAAATCTCGAAAATATCTCAAAATTGCATTTTATATGTTTCGGATGCAAAATGTTTAAAATCGGATGAAAAATGAGCTAAGTTTGCATAATTGGCGTTTGAGTCCCCAGTTTCAAAAGTTGTCGAAATAGTCCCCGAGCACTTAATTTCAAAGAAAAATCACCAAAGGTCCTTTTAAAATCATAATTTGTCAAAATTAGTCCTTTGGTGAAAAATGTCAAAAGTTTTGAGAAATTACAAGTTTGGTCCTTCAAGTTTCAAAATTGGCAAAAATAGTCCTTGGAAATTTGAAAATGTCCATTTTGGTCCTTGTACTATTGAAGCTTGTCATTTTTAGTCCCTTGGAACAACTTTGATAATTTGGCAGCTCTGGTCCCCTGTTTTTCAGAAATTACACAAAAGGTCCTTCTTTATCTAAGCCTTTGAACCCCTTGGACCCTTGTCATAACCCATTTGGACCCCTGCTAAACCTTGTGACCCCTTCCATTTGACCCCCCCTTTATAATATTATACCCCGGTCAAATGTCATGGTCAAACAAACACACCCCGCCTTTTTCTTCTTCTTCACCAAATGCGCCTGCAACACTCAAGCTCCATCCCTCCAGCTCTTTCCCCACCCACCATGTTCCCTCCACCTCACCAAACTCCAAAGAGCATTAATTGCTTCTTCCCCCATTGCACTCAACCCCCACTGGCATATCTACATTTTGGCGCCAAAAATCAATCAAACGGCCAAGATTATCTCAAGCCATCCAAAGGTCCAAAATGCAAGTGGGATTCACTCAGATTGGAGAGAGAAGCCTTTTGGTGTATAAAAGGAAGCAAGAGATAGAGAGATGAGGGTAGTACTTAGTTTTATTTTTCAAATGTATGTCGTTTTAAGCTTTTTATGTCTTAAATAGATTCTTAGTTGTTACTTCAAGTTTAATTGTAATAAACTAAGCTATTTCAGTGTATTAAAACTATTTCCAAGTATCAATTCAAGTTTGCATTAACATTTTATGTTTTCATGATCACTGTTGCAAAATTCAGTTTCAAACTCCTACATTCAAGTTTCTAATAGCTTATTTTAAATTCAAATAAGCTTATTTAAGCTGTTGATAGCTTTTGGTAAGCTTATAATTAAGTTTCAAGCAACTTGGGTCCTTGGTCAACGAAAGTCAAACTGTGAAGCATTTTTGGTCAAGCAGGCAATGAAATGATATGGGTTGATGCAGAATTGGAAATGGGTTGAATTAGAGTGATTTGGGTTGATATAAATAGGCTAGTGGTTCTGTGTTTGATTAATCTCAAGCCATAGTGGCTAGGACCAAATGTAAGTCCAAGAAATTGTTTAATCTGTTCCTGTGGTATTTGATTGTTGTTTCTATAGTTTTTAATTCATATTCAGTAGTAGAATTATAGTTTAATTATTGATATTGGTTAAAGTTAAGTATTGGGTAATGTAAATTGCATTTTAGCTTTGACAGGTGTGTTTGGTTCAGTAGGACTATTTGAGCTTGAGCCTTTGTTGGTGTTTGAAATCTGTCTACTAAATCTAAATTAGGTCTACTTGACTCAAAATTGTCACCAAAACTCACCCAAAGTCAACATTGCTTTTAATCTGTCCTTGTGATAAAACTTGCTTGAATCAGTTGGTAAAATTCAGTGTTTAGGTTTGCATTACATAAAGATAGCTTGTAGTAGTTTCATTTCATCACAAATCATCATATTCAGTTCATAAGATTGAATCAAAGTTCATTATAGTCAACTTTTCAAAACTGCTCAAAAGTCAAAAGTGGTAATATCTGTTTTTCACCCAACTGGGATGATTTTTCATGGATTCAGTTTTGGGCCAAATCAAGTGAAACTTGGGGTTTAAAACTTCAACCTGGTCTAGTTTCTTAATATCATTTTTGTGATTTTTTTAAAAGCTCCAAATGAGCTTGTCAATCAGTCAAAATGCCTTGTGACAGGCATAGTCACCGGTGCGGTTTTCTCGACTTCTTCGAGAGCTGTCACAAGCTCATAAGAGCTTGTCCAGTCTGGTTTTGGTTTATAGGTAGCTAGCGGTCTAGTTTAGGTTCCAATATCTGGTTTCCACTTTCGACATTGGGTAGCTTATTCTTAAGCTACAAAGTAAGCATAAAGCGATTTTGGCACTTTAGCCAAATCATTCAAATCATTTAAGTTGCACTTTAGAGGTTTAGGTCAGTTGTGACTAGTTGCATTTGGGTATTTTAGTATATTATAGCTTCATGTCGGTTTGGTGCTCATTTGTAGCTTTTGGCTTATTTGGAGTCTTATTCTTAAGCACTTGTGATTCTGATTTCATTTTGTCACACACAAGCTACTGTTTTCATATTTTCTTAGATTGATATATTATTTTAGACTTTTCTTGAATTTTTCATATTTTTCTAGGCCGGTTGCTATTTTTCTTCATTTAAAAGCAGTTTTTAAGCCATTTTAATTAGCATTTAATACAATTAAATCGAGAAAAATTTCAAAAAATAAGTTTTCATTTTCCTAGGTTAAGATAAATATAAAAAGTCAAAAAATATTTTTCAGATTTTATTAGTTCAAATTGTATTTTTAAGCAATTTAAGTAGTTTTAAATAGTTTTAATTCATAGAAAATACAAAAATAATCGGAAAAATATAAAATTAGTTTTGAAAATTATCTTTAGTTATTTTAGATTTTTCTAAGTCATAATTTCATTTTCTAGCTTTATTTTATATTTTCTTGTATTTTAGGTTATTATTAAATAAGTAAAATAGTTTTAATTAATAATAATTAGATAAATAGTTTTAAAAATAATTTTCTTTTTCTAAATATTTTCTCTTATCATTAGGTTTGTAAAAATGTCATTTTTATATTTTTAGGATTAATATTGTTTAAGTTTCACATTTTCTTTTGTACGTCACGTAGTATTTAATTTAAATTTTATAAAAGAAAAATCAAAAACATCATTTTGCAAATAGTGATAGCGTTTATTTAATATATTTTATCTTTTTAATTTTCTTTAATTTGCATTTAAGCCCCTGTAATTTATAAACTTTTTCTTTAGTTATAATCATTCAAAATTCCCTTTTTCCGTTCAAATCCTCTCGATCACTATTCGTTTGGTGAT
This sequence comes from Chrysanthemum lavandulifolium, assembly GCA_022545495.1. Lineage (NCBI taxonomy): Eukaryota > Viridiplantae > Streptophyta > Magnoliopsida > Asterales > Asteraceae > Chrysanthemum > Chrysanthemum lavandulifolium. The sequence continues at coordinate 84,177,121 of CM040238.1, read as the reverse complement.
TCATCGCACAGCTCGTTGGGACATAACGACCTGGGGAAACACTATACTCTCCTGATCTTCATTGCATTGGTGTCTGGACTGTTTGAAGTTTGTTACGGTTAGCCATTCACAAGTGGCTAGCTTGTGTGACAAAACTTGACGGTTCGGACTCAATCACATACAGAGACAACTCGCTTAACAACCAAGTCGCATAAACCAACTCGCTGCCAATACAACTCGCTTAATAGCCAAGTCGTTTTAGAACTCAAGTCGCTTAAAGAATCAACTGGCATAATAGTCAAGTCACATAAACCAACTCGCTTCCAATAATAAAGCAACTCGCTTCCGAATGACAAAGCAACTCGCTTCGAAGAAACGTTTTACCGTGGCTCAACTCGCTTAGTACAATATTCAAAAACAACCACTTTAACAATCAAAAACAGTCCAACCACGATGATTCAAGCCTTCCAATTCGAAACCTAAGCACATATGATGATCCTAAACACAAAAGTACTATCAAAATTCAAACTTTAACACAAGAAATTGACCAAATGATTCAAACTCTTCTAAACACTTATAACCCCATAAACCTTATGAAATCCACCAAAACAAAGAGCATGAAAGGTGAGTGATCAAACCATGGCTCTTGATACCAATTGTAATATAAAGGATTTCACAAACACATTAAACCACAATTCATATGGGCGTATACAAGTTTTAGAGAGAAAGTTAAAGAGAAAGGGAAGAGAGTTGGGAACTATGTGAAACAAAGAAAATGGTATTGAAGCTCAACCTCTACCCTCTACCTTGGGAGGTAGAGGGTATTTATAGTGTCTTATAATAAACACCACCTACGGGCTGTGGATCAGGCATACAGTGGGTAAAGACCCGTCCGTCCTCCACGGTGTTACTTAACTAACTACTTATTAACATAACTTGACTACGACTACGAGCTTTCTAACGAATACATATACTTGAGGTGACCGACTCTTTAACGACTGGATTTTCTAAATCCTAACAATATCTTTAAAGGAGGACAATATCTCTGGATGAAGTGCTTTTTTAGTAGAGCCCATGTATCAACTGCCTTGGTGGGCAATTTTTCAATCCATCTTTTTGCTCCTCCAGTAAGAGTCATGGGGAACACACGGAGCATAACAACGTCATGAGAAACACCAAGAATGTTGAAAAGGCTTGCGATATACAAGACATTCTCAACGTGTTCATACGCATCTTCGTCCTTGTTTCCTGAGAAAGGGTTAGCATGGAGTTCCCTCATAAACTGCTCTTTAATATCGAAACGAACATTAGCTCCAATTGTCGGTCTTACGAACCCCGACCCTTGTTCTTCTCTTGTCAATGCCAAATATTCCTCAAGAGTGAGGTCATCAATGTTAACAAATTCCATGGTACCTGAAACTTGTAAAGAGATCGTGAGAAATTGAGAAAATTTAAAACAAAACAAAAATGAAAGACTTAACGAAAATCCTAATATAACTCTCCAAAGATGGTGCCAAAAACTTGATGCGAGTTTTCTTGACTGTGTTTTAGTATTTATAAGTGTCTCGTTATACCTATGGTCTACCCTTATGCACTAATGGGCAATGTACCCGATCGTGTGTAGTGTAGTATTTGGTAAAACCGATGTCGTTCCAAGAGCTATGCGAGCGGTTTCTAATTAAGTCTAGGTGTCACATATTTTAATTGGTTTTAAGATTGAAATGATTAATTAATTAGTAAAGACAAGAAAATAAAAGAAAGCAAATATGGACAGAAGTTGTGATCAATAGAGGAGAAGTGTGCTAACCTAGTTACTCATCCTATCATGTTATGTTCACGTTTAATTACTTCTAATTGCTTCAAGTGGGGGTTTAGGTCGCTAGGACAACATTTGGTCAGTTCGTCCTAACCTATCAGCAAAGGTTTCCACCAGAGATCAAGCTACTACCCTTGAAAGTCCAATTGTTTGTAGCCCCCTAAGCCAAGTCATTAAGTTCCGCTACATGCAAGATTCATAACAATGAGTGCCCGGGCTCTAGCATCATAAACACTCATCCCTAACTTTTTAAGTTCATCCAAACGGTAGGTGATCAGTTGGTCAAATCGCACAAGCGAAGAAGGGTCTTCAGTTGGTCAATTCTTACCCTTCCCACTCAGTTTACCTACTTAGGGTCAGTTGGTCAATTCTCCTAAGCAACTAGACACTACCGCCTTTCAAAACTTCCGAAACAAGGGTAGCTACCAACAAACTATGCATACATACACTAGAAACAATTATACGGAAGCAATGTAAACATAAACAAAACAATTAAGGAATCATAACTAGGCTAGCACCAGAGGTGCTTAGCCGATCATATTAACTAGAAACAATCGATTCAATGTTTAACATAATGAAATACATGAATTGAAAGTAAAAGAAATGATAAATCACTAATGCTTATCGTTAGGGAGTGATTTCTCCCTTGGAGATGGCTCCGTATGCTCTTCAAGATCTGCCTTCAGTCTCCTACCCACGCTCTCTGATTTTGTGTGTGGAGTGAATGATGTGAAATGCAGAATTTAGGGCGGTATTTATAGGCAAAATCTGGTTACATCGTAACTTAATATGAGAGTTACGCCGTAACATCAATATCTTCATATTTTGTTCTGGAAAAGCTGGTTACGGCGTAACACATGGAATGAGTTACGCCGTATCTTCAATAAATCATGATTACGCCGTAATCGTTGAAAGAGTTACGGCGTAGCTTGCAGTAGCGTGGAACATCATTTGACCTAATTAGTTACTACGTAATCCTAAGATGGAGTTACGTTGTAATCTTCAGTTTAGTTGGACTTCTGAGCTACACTTTTGTTACGGCGTAATGTGAGAGAAGAGTTACGCCGTAATTACTTCAAACTGGGCATACTATCATATATCTTCAATAAACTCTCCAAATCCGCGTCTCATTAGCTCTAATGCTCGTAATTTACCAGAAAGTGAAATATATAGGAAAACGAGCGTAAATCCATATAAATGATATAAATCACGAGCATTATCGGTGGAAATTGACACTTAATATTCAAGACTATTTGATGTTATCAATGCTTACAACAAATAAAAGTTAGAAGTATTATGATCATATGAGATGAGGGTGGTTTACATGTTTCCTAATGATCTAAATATGTTAGAAATGGTGGAGAGAAAGTATGTGTGAAGGTGTGAAAATATGGTGAGAAGTGGTTTGCTATTTATAGGCAAAAAGACCAAAACAAGTTTTTGTCTCAAGGATCCCTTCTGAGAGGGATCCGGCCCTTATATCCCCAGGGATCCGTGGGATCCGGCGACGCTCCTCATTATTTGGGTTATGGGTCTTGGGTCATGGGTCATGGATACCTAACTAGATACAATGTATCTAGAAAATGGGTTATGGACTTTGGGTCATGGGTCATGTGTTATGGATCATGGTATTTACCCAACACATTTACTTTTGTTTATGTATTTTATAAAATGTAAGTAACCAAGATTACTTAAGTGTTTAAATAAACATGTTTAATGGTTTATTAGGGATTTGATCATAACGCAACATAACAAACATGTACAAACCTATGTTGTAGCATATAAGGACTTGAGTCGTCGAGAGGTGTTGAAAGTGTGTTGAGACAAAATATAATTACAAGTAACTTATACATTTTACGTTATGTATTACAAGTTACATGTTTGTCATTAATAAAACAAACGAGACTGTATAGATTAAATATCGTGATATTTGCACTAACAATCTTCCCCTTTTTGATGATGACAAAATATATGTAAGCGTAATAGATAGGTAAAATGGCAAAGTTACTTGTGTCCGCATTTCCTTTACATTACCTTCTTTTACACTCTTCTCCCCTTTTGTCGAAACAAAAAGGGTGTGTCCTGGAGTTTAAACTTCATTTCCCCAAGAATGGCGAGCTTGTATCATCCCTAGTGAAGTTAAATAGAAAACACCTTATTGCTCCCATTGTTGTACACAATTGGCACACCACGCCAATACCTTCAACACGAAACACTAATGGAGGAAGAGAAGAATTATCAACAAGATTCACATTAGTGGTCTTGATGATGACGAAGCTTAGCAACTCATGACCTTGAGCATGCATGTCTTCAAGAGGTGGTGATCTCGCCTTTAAGAGGAACCTAGAGAATCACAAAAAATAAATACATAGAAAGATCCTTTGAATTATAACCATTGTTGCCAACGGATTAATGGATCAAAATTTTTAGGCTTAACCTACATCAAAGTTAGTGTTAAGGAATGAAAAAAACATATATGATTAGAAAGAAATCGCCCTTTTGAAGAATGAATGTGTGCATGCTCCCCCTTGACGGTTGCTCCCCCTTGTTAATGGAGTCAAGTATTTTAGGAAGCTAAGATGAAAGTATTGCAAAATTTGCAATGTTTTTGCTTTGACGAAAGCTCCCCTTTATTGAGGGCGTCAAGTGCTCATAGTGTGTTTTGAAAATCTAAAAAACAAAAAATTTGTGAAAAAATATATTCGTCGTTGGACGAGTAAGTCATATGATGCACTTTGTAAATGCTCGACAGAAGCTCCCCCTAGCTCGAGGGCGTCAAGAAGAACCTACAAAAAAAAAATAAGTAAACCTCGTCTAAAGACAAGTGTGCCATATACAAACCCATGTATATGAGTGAACCTAAAAAAATTAGTGTAAAATTTCGTCCATATATAGACGAGAATCCCATACACATCAAAGTGTATATATATGAACTTACAAAGAAAGGATTAGTGTCAAAAAGAGAATAATCCTACTACTTGCACCATCGTGGTTGGTTTAGAGGTTGTAAGGTTGTTCAAGGTAAGAAAATAAATGTATTTGGGGACGAGACACATTTCATTACGAAATTCACTTGACTTTTGACAACATAGATGTTTGTGAAGGATGGTTGAGTGACCATGAATTGTAGTGGTAGTAAGACACTTATAGGATGTGGTTGACACAAGTAGCTTGTGGTTTGAGGTTGTGGTTGACACAAGTATGATATGGTAGAACATGAAACATACTTCATGACGTAGTTCATGAACTAGACCTTGGACACGGTGATAATGATAGAAATCGTCATTATGACATAGAGATATGGAAGTTGTGGTAGAGGTGATGAGAGGTCTAGTTTTACTAGGTAATAAAGTGACTCAAGAGTAGCAAGGGATGGTGATGAAAGGTATCAAGGTGACTCTTTTTGTTGACTCGGTTGATGAATCAATAGAGGTGGTAGACATGATGACTTTGTGAGTAATGCCAAAAGTGGAGGGAGATGGTTAGGATGATGCAAGATTAGGAATAAGAAAAATGTGCGAATGAGTACAACTTGACTTGATGATGAAATCGACCATTTTCAACCTACAAGAATCCAAATTAGTTAGTACAAAAGGAAAACATTTATAGAAATAGAGAAATTGTTCACATAATATCATAAAAAGAAAAAAAAAAGAACACGTAAATAATCACATAAGCGCAACTCATTTATAAGCATATAAGAAACTGATAATCCTATGTGTTAAGCAAGTGTTTGAGTGGAAAAAGTAAATTTGAAATGATTATCCCAAGAGTTAATGTACCTTTTGTTCCCCGGTTCCAACGGTTCCCTCACTAGAGGGATGCGGCTAGCTTTAGTCTAGGGATCCGGCTTACAGATGAGGTGAAAATGAGATGATTGGGTTCTAGCAAGGTTTAGTACTTACATATCCTAAGTTTATCAGTCCGTTAAGGTGTCTTACATGGCATGATACCTAAGTGGTTAAGACTAATGAGTGAGGTTTGTCAATGATGACTTTTGTGGAGAAAATGGAGTTTTAGAAACACAAATGAGTGATCATGGATGACACTAAGTATTTTGAAGATGGCTAATGATCATAGAGACCAGATGGTGATCAAAGGAAAATTTAGAAAATTCCTTAAAAATCACAAGAAATGAATAACTAGTTTTTAGAGCATTTTAAGGCAGAGATGACTAAAATCAATTTGTCAAAATTGAAAGAAATATCAAACTAGATGTTTTGAGATGAGAGGAACAATGTGTAAAAATTGGAGTGTAAATATGGTGAGTTTTGAAGTAATGATAAATCAAAAATACTTTGAATGTGATCCTAAGTCATCCATGAGTGAATGTGAGATCAACTAAGCGTAAGGAAAGTTTAAGTTATCCTAATGTAGCATGTTTAACTAGTCCAATAAGGTCTGGAAGGTTGGATTGATGCAAGGAGGCTAAAAAGAAACTTCTGTCCACCCGAATCCCACAGATCCTTCACTTGAGGGATCCGTCTAGTTATATCCGAGGGATCCGATGTCCGAGGCATTTCTTAATGAGAATGGTTGCAAAATTTTGCTCTATGTTTGAATTTTGAAACTAATGATTTTCTGACAAGTATACATATATACAAGTTAAGCATAGCAAGGAGAACATGTAGAAATAACATATAGGCAATCAAATGAGATTGAGCTCACAAATAACATAGAGGTTTAGCAAACTTAACAAGCACTATTTAAGAAGCTCAAAACAAATTTACGGTCTAGAGTAGTAAATCATTTACACTACCAATGGAATGTAAGGTATGTGTCCAGAAAGAAAAGAGCACATGATGGTGTTCAAGACAAAAGAGTTGTGAGGTGCTAGTTTAGGACATTCTAGACTATATTTAGATCCAGAAGGTGGAGTTGTTGTTTGTGGAGATGAAGGAATTGTGTTTAAGTGTTAGATTTAGAAAGGCTTGAAGCAAGTACCGTTTTATGAGTTGGTTTTAGCTAAAAGATGTTTACCTATGTGTTGGTATTGAAGAGTAAGAAACACATGTATATGCGTCCTTCAGAAAGTGAATTGTTTTAGAAGGTTGTTTTGGTCAACGGAAGCAATGAACTATGTATAGTCATTATGGATGGTGATTAGCATACAATGAGCTTCGTCCATGAAGTCATGTAGCTCTTCTCGATCAAAGCAAGATAATCGCTTGATGAGGCAAGTGGTTGTGATTAACTAAAAGAAAAATTAATTTTACAACTTGTTTGATTAGTAATCCTAAGACAACGCAAAGTATTTTCATTGTAAACTTACTATAGGAAAACATAGGAGTATAGATTTCTCAAGTGAGAGAATGAATATGAGATTATTACTAGCGGTGCTCAATTATGGCTAAACAAGACCATTTTTACGGGTGATTCCACATACCCAACTTCTATTAAGGAAGCAATTCAACCGTTAGGTCAAATTGAGTTTCTAGTGCAATTAGTTCTCCAATATTTATTCTCAAGTTAGGAAAATTTATATTCCTACAATGGCCTATCGAAGAGTAATAATGATGATACTTTGCTTCGTTTTTATTAATATTATGCCTGAAACAACTAAGGTGATGAAGGTGTCATGTTTAAATATAAAAATTTAAAGTTGTCCATACGGTGAACAAAGATGGTTGGATGAGCTAGTTCAACATATGTTGTTGGAAAGCTCGAGTTTGGATTTTCAGATATGACCAGTTATATTTGCACTGCAAAATAATTTACTTGAGAATATCAGATGAAATAATCAAGTTGTTCAATCCTACTATGAAGCTTGGAAAGCGATCATGAAAAGGAAAACGAGAGGGTACATCATCAACACAAGTGTAGGTTATGATCCGATGTACATTCTTGTTATTTTTTAGAAAATGACACAAGAAAATATGAAATCAAGAAATCATATAAGCACATAAAACATTTATGTTGCACACATGACAAACTCAACAAGTAGCCATTTAGTATATTACATGTTTTAAACATTTTTCAACTTATATGACTTATCTAATTATTTAAACTAACATTTTCGACACACCTAGATGTTATCCCAAACACTCCTTCAAATAGCACATTGATTAGTAAAATATTACTAAATCGACAAACAAGAGAATGAATAGTAAGGTGAGGAAACCACATATGTTATTCAAACAAACAAGCACAAAAACTATTTGAGATAAGCAAATAATCAAGTAATGCAAGGTAAGACAATTAATCATTTAGCATAGCATACGAAAGTTCTTTTCATCACTTTGTGTTAAATATAAACATGTATACCAAGCTTGATTAGTTTCTTTTATATTTATAAATATGATCAAAACATTAATTTCAAGAGAAAATACACTGTTATTCAAAGACGAAAACATCCGTCGCCAATTAGATCAAAAGTTTGTGCGAAAGTTATGACCGAAATATGACTTTCTATTATAAATCAATGATTCTGTTAATTTTTGTTTTGAATCAATTTATGAAATCATTTTTATATGAAAGTAGACTCAAAGACCTTTAAAACGATAGGTGGCACGACTTCTACGGACTTACGGTTAATTAGTTATGAATTTTTGAAATTTAACTAAAAGCTGTCTTCTGTACGACAGATCCGCCGGATCCCTTCCAAAAGGGATTCGTCCTTTGATAACAAAGGGATCCGCGGATCTGACACAGATTTAAAAAAATGCATGTTTTGACCTGACGAAAAGGTTTAACCTTTGTAGAATTACCCATTTTAATCTTTATTCAAGCTTGATTAACAAGATATCTAACAACAAAACTTCAAAGACAAAAATCAACACAACACTTTTCATATTATGCTTTACTTCACCAAAAATTTGATACAAAGATCTTACTAGTTTTGAAAACCATTTTTTTAAAAACTAGAGCCAACCCTTTCGAGATACCAATTGTGAAAAACGTAGAGGGGGGGGGGGGGTGAATACGTTTCCGTTTCAAACTTAATACTTTTGTATCAAATATAGTATAAACCATTGCATTTGCTATGATATGTAAGGCCAACCCCTTAATATCATATAAGATTCCGCAAGATTAATGGTTCATTATAAATCAAGTTTCACCATTATTAGTCAGGTTGCTTTTTCTTGATCAAGCGTGTCATAATATGTAAAGTGTTAAATATAGTTTATGACTATATGAAACACCAAGTATGCATCACAAACATAAACATCAACCACATAGAAAAATCAACAATATAAAGCAAGAATAAAAGTAAAGCGATAAGTAAAAGGATACATAAACCAATACGGGGATTTATAGTGGTTCGGTCACGAAGCTTCTCTTTGCCCTACTCCACTCCCCGAGTACCCGACTCGAGAGTTAATTCACTAGATTAACAAACTCCATTCTCGGCGGAGAAAACCTTACACAACGTCGCCTACACTTTATCCGGTACAAGGCTAGATACCGAGTTCTTCCACGAGGTAGAACCAAACCTATCACAACGTCGCCTACACTTTATCCGGTGCAAAGCTAGATACCGAGTTCTTCCACGAGGTAGAACCAAACCTATCACAACGTCGCCTACACTTTATCCGGTACAAGGCTAGATACCAGGTTCCATTACAAAGGAGGAACCATTACCCGAGCAACACGACACATCTATGACACCCGTTATGTTTTGTGGCCCAACATAACAAACCTTGTGTTTTATGGCACAAACACATAAACCATCTAATCTAGTTATAAATACAAGAATATGATACTAGACAATATCCAAGACAATGTGTCTAATGGATATGAAATCCTAAACCAAACATCAAGAACACAAAGCATTATGTAGTTAGTCTTTCATGAATAAAGATGAAAAGTTTCCAAAGCTTGTTGTAGAAGATATTCATGTGCTTGTATGCTTGTGATGGGTGATCACTTCAGTAGGTAAGGATGCAAGATATCTACGCTTGCTTTGGAGGATCACTTCGGGAGTATCTTACAACAAATGAAAGTTAAAAGCATTATGATCATATGAGATGAGGGTGGTTTACATGTTTCCTAATGATCTAAATATGTTAGAAATGGTGGAGAGAAAGTATGTGTGAAGGTGTGAAAATATGGTTAGAAGTGGTTTGCTATTTATAGGCAAAAAGACCAAAATAATTTTCTGTCCCAAGGATCCCTTCTGAGAGGGATCCGACCCTTATAGCCCTAGGGATCCGGCGACGCTCCTCATTATTTCGGTTATGGGTCTTGGGTCATGGGTCATGGGTACCCAACTAGATACAATGTATCTAGAAAATGGGTTATGGACTTTGGGTCATGAGTCATGGGTTATAGATCATGGTATTTACCCAACACATTTACTTTTGTTTATGTATTTTATAAAATGTAAGTAACCAAGATTACTTACGTGTTTAACTAAACATGTTTAATGGTTTATTAGGGATTTGATCATAACGCAAGATAACAAACATGTACGAACATGTGTTGTAGCATACAAGGACTTGAATCGTCGAGAGGTGTTGAAAGTATGTTGAGACAAAATATAATTACAAGTAACTTATACATTTTACGTTATGTATTACATTTACATGTTTGTCATCAACAAAACAAACGAGACTGTATATATTAAATATCGTAATATTTGCACTAACAAGGTTCTTTAGTTTTTCTACTGTAAAATCATAAGGTAATTCCAAGTCTTTTGCATTATATGATGATTAATAAACATGTGCCTCACATCCTCGTATAAGGATATAAGACGTGATTATGTGAAAGCTTAAAAATGTATGTTGGGTACTTGGTTATATGAACAAATTTAGTGGAGGAAGGTATACAAACTATTGGTGTTATGTTTTTTGGTGTTATGTTTATGCTTTATGATAATTCTAACTAAAATTTATGATTAGGTTAAAATCTCCCTGAAAGAACAAGCTTCGTTTATCTTATCTCAAGTGTCCATCATTTGGTCACATGTCAAAAGATCAAAACGGGTTCTTTTGACCTGTGACATGCCCAACGAGAAGTATTAAGATGACCCAACTTTTACTTTTGTTTTGTGTTTATGCACAAAAATATCGGTTTATAACCCTTGAAAGCTTTCAATTTATTTCAACTATTTCTTTTCTGACAGAAAATAAAATTATCAAATGAATTGAAATCGATTCTCATGGCAAAGCACCATAATTTCTTTTCTTGAGTTATTTTATAAGTTCTGCTACACCTAGGCCTTGCATATGTGCGTGTCAAAACAATTTTAGAACCAAACTTTTCCAATACTTTATCAATCTTAAAACCTTGGTATTATTCCAAACTGGGTTTACGAATTTTTTTGTAATTTTGGTTCTTATAGCAATGACTTTTTTTGTTGTGAAATTCGATTTTGGTGGCATCTAAGCTTGGTTGCTTAGCAGTGAATCAACCATTAATCTAAGATTATCTGTACCAGCATACTTTGCTTTGGAAAATAATATCGTTTGTTTTTAAGTGTCATGTTGTGTTATCACTTATCAATCATGGTTAGGCCAACTGTCCGAATCAAGTAATCAGATTTGGTTTATGAGAAAGAACATTTAGAGGTCAATTAAGAACTATCAGTCGCAATATTTGTAAGTAGATTATTTAAATTACTCGATTATGTAGGCGTTCTTCACAAAAGTGTCATTACAACAAATTTGTCATTTTTTTCACGCTTTTTTCTTCACACTTTTTGAAAAGTGAACTTTTTTTAAATATGTTCACACTTAAGAGTGTAAATAATTGTTTCAAAATCCTCACAATTAAAAAGCGTGTAGACTTTCAGTCTCACACTTAAAAGTGCGAAGAATTTCAATCCACACTTAAAAATGTGAAGAATTATTTCAAAATCAAAATCATCACATTTAAAAGTGTCAACAATTATTTTAAAACCCTCAAAGTTAAAAGTGTGAAAATATTCAAAAACTTTACATATAAAAGTGTGAAAGTATTTGTTACATTCCATTGGTTCACATGTATCTTAGTATTGAACTTTTGATTTTGCACAATTTAAAGTGTTACGACACGCCTAATTAGTGTAGTATATTCTTATTTTATACCGTAGTAGAGTGCGATGTTTATTGTGAGGGTGTTTTAAATTTTATTTTATCTTATTTAAGAATGGTATCTTGATAAACAGGAACACATGACATGGTTTAAATTTAACAAGCATTATAATTGTTATGTGGACATGTTGAAGCGTCTTAGTTAACTTTTAACAACACCTAATGTTATTTTCTTTTAACTATCACTTTCTTTTTTAGAATAACGTGAGTCAATTTTTAATATGCTAGAGTTGAGGTATGATGCTTGAGTTTTAACTCAATTCGACACGCTACTATACTTCCGGACTTCATCCTCTTAACTTATAGCTCCGGACTTCTCTAGTTCCGGAGATGTTGGTTTTATGTCTCTTAGCTAAATTGTGTTGCAACGAAAACGCACCAAAGGTACGTCAAAATTAGATGGGTACGTTCCATCTCTTACCATTGAGGATTTGAGGCATCTAACATACACGGATACACCTAATTAAATTTATTGAGAATGGGTTTGAATGAATGACTTGACTCGTCCAGTCCGGGATAAATTCCAATATAGCTTTTTCACGATTCATTAGAAGTTTAAGAAATGATGTTACAACCACTCGATCATCAAGATACGGCATATCTCCGAGTGGTACCAATCCAATATATGTGAACCAAGCTGCCAAAATAATATGTGGTGATGCTGTAAAGGGAGGTGATTTCGGCAGAATATAATAATTTACGGTTCACACACATGCGTAGCTTGTCATTTGTAGTGACAAGATTAATCGTGTCAACCATTTCTTTAATACAAGTAACTAACAACCTTATCTAAATTTCCTTATCAATCTTCTATACAAATGACATTAACACGACTTATGTGAAAATATAAGCCTTTAAAGTTTATTGGACCACACCGTCTGCAAAAACAAAATACCACTGCACGTACAATCACGTGTGTGACATATGTTGTGTAAAAATCAGGAGAGTCTAGACTTATGATTTATGAACTCACCTAAATATAAATATTCTAGCTCCTTCACACACACAAAAGCACGTAGTGAATATCACCAAAAATGGCAGGACAAGATGAAGTGATTCTACTTGATTTATGGATGAGCATGTTTGGTATGAGGGTCAGAGTAGCTCTTGCTGAAAAGGGTATTCCGTATGAATACAAAGAAGAGGATTTACAGAACAAAAGCCAGCTTCTTTTGGAAATGAACCCGGTTCACAAGAAAATCCCGGTTCTTATTCACAACGGCAAACCGATATGTGAGTCCAGTATCATTGTTCAATATATAGATGATGTTTGGAATGATAGAGCTCCATTGTTTCCTGTTGATGCCTATGCCAAAGCTCGTGCTAGGTTTTGGGTTGACTTTATCGACAAGAAGGTAACTAAAATTTTACTTTCCTTGATTGCATGTGGAGTAATATCGATTTATCATTTTATATATTCTAGTATTAAGGGTAAACGGGCAGCTTTCAGATTAAGTTTATTTGGGAAGTTCGATTTTTTTTCACTCACATGTACGCGCCTAACTATTGTAGTATATATTTTATGAGGATATTAGGGTGCTAAATACATGCCGGATTGTGGTGCAAACAAACCAATCTTTTATCAACCAACTCAAACTCAAGTTTCAGCTAAACTCGAGCTTGAGCTTGAGCTTGATTTGATAGAGTCAAGCTTTTATCGAGCTTAAGCCTAATAAACTAGCTCGAAATACATAACGAGCCGAGCTCGAGTTTTTATCGAGCTTTTCAAACCTTGATGCACATAATATTTTTATTATACATACTTATATAAAATGTGCATATTGGTATAATAGTTAAATATTTATTTTAGAAAGGACTTTTTAAACCATAAAGCTTCAATATTTTGTATAAGTTCGTTGTTGAGTTCATCACGTATTTTCTTGACTTTATTGATGAGTTTAGCTATGAATATGATATTTATGTATAAATTCGAGCTTTTCGAAACGAGCTCGAGCCTTATTCGAATATTTAATCGAGTCGAGTTCATGCTTGGATTATTAAAAGCTCGTCGAGCTATCGAGCCAAGCTCGAGCTTACCTTGTGACTTTCAAGCTGAACTCAAGCCCCGTCAAACTCGAGCTCGGCTTGGCTTGATTACGGCCCCCGTAACTTACGTTTATAACTTGATTCATCCTCCAAGTTTGTTACACGAATTTTGCCTTTGAATGTCAAAAATCAACTACAGTAATTAATTACGAGTGTGGTTTGACTAATTATCAAGTTAGATCTCTCCATTTGCTCATAAAATAAATGAAGGATTGGGTTAAAAAGGTCAGTTTTGCTGTTATTTTTTAGGGTAGATTGTACAAGATAAATCAATCAAGATTAAGTGAATAATGTGTCCCTATACACTTTGCCCCTACGGTATTAAATAACCCATGTGCCTCAAATGAGTACATTTTGGTCATTTACTCCATTTCGTTTTAACCTCGACCTCTTCATTGTCAATTGGTCCACCATCACCCATTCAATAGTAATTTAATCCGCTCCTAAACTCAATAGAAGTCAATTCAAATTTGGTTATCAAAACTGATTCCAATAATAAATCTTACGTCTAATAAATCGTTTTCATATATGAAAACCAGGGGAGACATACTGGGGCAGATGATTTTCACGTATATATCCTTTGAGCAACAAAAATAGTGTAGAAAGTATTCTTCTTAAAGAGTTTTTTAGAGTTCAACTTTAACCTTGCCGTTTCTAGAAAATGTGCAAACGATTTGTCAGATTTCTTGATCCATTGATGAAAACGGCTCTTGAAACAAGATATCGAGACAAAACACACACAAAAGCTTAACCAGCATTAAGTATATATTAAGAAGTTAACCGCATAAACACACGAATAAGATATTGATGATTTGATGTGAAAACGAGAATTTGAATTTGTTTGTGTGGCCTAAAATGATTCAGAAGTTTTTTACGGGATGAAATTGTAGCATATACGGCTAAGGTGAAATCAGATAACATGCACATGCGAAAAGTTAATGGTCCTAGTAATATTTAACGCGTCTATGGACAAAAATGGTAAGAATTCTCAAACTAGGGACCAAAATGTTCATAAATATTCAAAAAATGGACATCTAGAGTCGATATCCGTGATTTTTTTTTAATAAACCTATGAACGATTCTCGTGATCTACACAATCCAAAAAAAAAAAAAAAAAAAAACAACAACTTGTCATATGCCCGAGGGAGAAAATGTTAGATTCAAAAAGTTAAATTTGTAACAATTTTTGCTTCTTGGTTGATGAGGAAAATGGTTGTTGGTATATTTTGTCTAACTTTCTTATGGAGTGCAGTTATACCAAACTGCGAGACCTTTGTTCACAACAAAAGGGGAAGAACATGAAGCAGCAAGGATAGAGTTCAAAGATATCTTTAAATTGCTTGAAGGAGAACTTGGAGACAAACCTTACTTCGGAGGTGAAAGTTTCGGCTACCTTGATATATCTTTGATCACATTTTATCCGTGGTTTAAAGTCTACGAAACGTATGGGAAGTTGGATTTCGAAAATGAGTTCCCAAAGTTAATTGCTTGGGCTAAAAGATGCATTGAGAACAAGGAGAGTGTGTCTAATACTCTTCCCGACTCAGCAAAAATCTTTGACATGGCTCAAAACTGGAGGAAGAAATTGGGGTTGGAAGACTAGAACTTATTTGGTTTTTCAATTTTAGATGCGTGTGACTGTACGCGTTTATGTGTTTTTCTTGGCAGGAAATACTTAGATGTATTTTTCTGGCTGTGGGTCGTTTGCAAATAAAAGTTGTTACACATACATTCGCAACAATTTTATGTTCTAATTTCATATGCATTTCTTTCTATGCTTGTGCTTTATAAATAAATTAATCTCCGTCTTTGTCGACATCTGATGTAAAGTGGTAAACATAAAATAATCTTATTTTAACTTGAATAAGGTTTTTTTATTACCTTTCAGGGCCGTTTGGTATATAGGTAGGTTTAGGATTTGAGTTTCGATTTGAGATTTAAATTTGGATTTGAGTTTGATATAAGAGATGAAAAACAATGAGGTAAAAAATATAATATAATTAAAATGAAAAAATATATTTTAACAATTAATTAATGCATTTAAAATTGGTTTTATTATCTTATAATAAAAAAAGAAGAGAGATACAACAAAACATGCCTCACATTGTCAGAAATACAACCTCTCCACCAGAGGTTTGACACGGTGCAAATTTTTTAGCATAAGTTTCAAACCTAAAAGTTATACTAGTGTCAGACCCCCAACCAAACATCACCTTAATATTCAACACGTAACTACTATTGTTAACACTTTTGTCTTTCCTTACATAGTTACATGTACCAAAAATCGGTTTAACAACCTCAATAATATCACAAGTTATGGATATTAATATCCGAACTTGATCTTACACTTTTACGATATTATAAAACAAAGATGAGGTTGATTTACGTAGGATCTTTGCAAGCATAAGATTTCAGCAAGATCTCAATCTTTAACATATGACCCATAAGATCTTAATCCGACTTGATCTTACTTTGCTCGAACTGCAATAAAAAACCAAAAATTTACAAATTAAGTTTTATAGAATTTGAAAGAAAAGGTTAATCTTCTTAAACATTCTATATTACTCCGTAATAATCTAGGACAATATTTACATACAACGTTTATATAATTTTGTGTTTGAGATATAAAAGTTTGTAGCTTTGTATAGTTTTAAAATTCAATATACTATATACTGTATAATCTTACGACGCTTAACGCCCATTAAGAAAATAGCTTTGTATCTAGCATAAATAAAATTTCGATCCAATCTTACAATCTTGCAAAGATGAAGAGAATCCTAAATGATATCTCGATTATAAAAGAGCAAATTTTTAAAAGGGACAAAAAGTTGGGTAGTGGTTAAGATATGGTACAAAAATCCAACTCTTCTCAAACCACATGCATGAACGTGCGATTCCATTAATATGTTGACACGCGTCCGCAGACAAAAATACACATTCAATCATTTGCAAGACAATCACTATCAAAACGTTGTTTGACTTTTTATAAACAAATGTGCGATCGGTGGATGTCGAACGTGCAAATAAAATCAACTTTATCGGGCGAACAACCTTAAGGAATAAAATCTTCATGAATTTACTTTATTGGAATAAAATCTTACTTTTGAGACCACTAATTTTTAATCTTTTAATCAAAACACACCAAACACACCTATCAAATATTAATACCGATCAAAATTTAGTCGACCTTCTTCATGATAATATCATCTTATGCTTCGAGTTTGCTAATTTCATGAACAACAAGACCTATCTCTGTATCGTAATTTAGTCGACCTTCTTCATGATAATATCATCTTTAAATCATTATATTCGTGTGTGCAATAAAAGTGTGGATCGAGATTTATATGATTTGTTGTTCATGTTTTGTAAGTGTTATTTTACCAGAGTCTTGGCATGTAATCTACACTTTCAATTAAAAGACTTGATAAATAGTAAAAAATCAAAACAATTATTTTTATGTTTCATTCATAACATCTGATGGATGAACATGATAATAAACAGGTACAACCAAATGAAATAACCTCCTCTTTCTTTCCATAATTATCACTAGCTCATCAAGACACCATCTCGAATTCGCGTAGTTTTCGGATAATACAATAATTGAAGCTCTGGATGACTTAATTACTGTTTCAATTTGTGAATTTGAAAAGTCACTTGAATTGTCTTCTTTTATGTAGGTTTTGATACCGGATGAAATTAAGGCGTGGCAGAGATGATCGGTTATAATATTTGATAGGTGTGTTCAAGGTTGTAAAATCATTAGCGCCAGCTGAAAGCGGTCGGGTAGGCCTAATGATTAATCGGTTAGCGAGGATTAATCGGGGATTAATCGGATTGGAATTTTATGCACAAAATGGTAATTTTAGATATTATATTATATTATACGCAGGAGATAAGATAGTGATCAAAAGCTCAAATATTTCAGTGTTCAAATATAAAAATAATACATAATTCTTCAAAGTTCAAAGTCAAACATATCTATTACTCGGTTTGTTTACCATTTTAAGCGATCTTTGACCGATTAATCGATTTGTTGATAGATTTTTAAGCAAGTTTATCGATTTTAAGAGATTTTGTTAATCGATTTTAAAGCAATTTTGTTCGATTAATCCAATTAGACCTATTTTGTTCGATTTTGTCCGATTAATCGGTTTGTTGACCGATTTTAAGCGATCTTTGACCAAACCGATTAAATAGCAGATTATGATAAATCGTGACAGTGAGCGATCGGCGATCGACATGATTAATCTGACGCCTGGACCGATTTTTACAACAGAGGGTGTGTTTGATTAAAATGATTAAAAAATTAGAGGTCTGAAAAATAAGATTTTATTCTAAATAAAGTAGATTCATAAGATTTTATTCTCTAAAATTGTTCATTCCCAATAAAGTTGATTTTATTCGCACATCACTGTTCGCACATTTGTTTATAAAAGTCAAAAAGTTTTCGACATCGATTGTCTTCATGAAACGATCGAAAGTCAGCACTTTATCCTGACACGCTAACATATTAATTAATCGCATATTCGCATACGTACCACTTTAAAAAAATTTGTATTTTTTGTACAACATGATGATAACTACCCAACTTTTTATCTCCTTTTAACAATTTGCTCTTATAAAAAACTTGTCATAAACAAACAATATATACATCATCAGGATTTCCACTGGGGAGTAAATAAAATTAACTTTACATTTTAAATTTTTTCTATTCTAATTTTTCCTGTTTCTATTTTTATTTAACACACTCACAAGTGGCTCAACTTATTATCACCCCCACGTTGATTTGATATCATAACATATTCCACACCTACGCAACCTTCAAAACACACACACAAAAACGCATAGTTAACTTCACCAACCAAAAATGACAGAACAAGTTCAACAACTAGAAGAAGTGATCCTACTAGATTTCTGGGCTAGCATGTATGGTATGAGGGTTAGAATAGCTCTAGCTGAAAAGGGTATACCTTATGAATACAAAGATCAAGATTTAAGAAACAAAAGTCAGCTTTTGTTGGACATGAACCCGGTTCACAAGAAAATCCCGGTTCTTATTCATAAGGGGAAACCGGTTTGTGAGTCTGGTATCATTGTTGAATATATTGATGATGTTTGGAATGATAACGTTCCTTTGTTTTCTGATGATGCTTATGATAAAGCACGTGGCAGGTTTTGGGCTAATTTCATTGACACCAAGGTAACTTTATTTAGCAAGTTTCAAGTAGATCTACCAATTTGCTCATGAATTTCACAAACAAAAATAATATAAGTACATTTAATAAAGAAAAGAGTAAATTACACCGTTCGTCCCTGTGGTTTGCGTTGACCGCAGGCTAAGTCTTCGACCAAAAAATCGCACCGACGCCCTTAAGTGTGAAACGTTATGCTACGCTCGTCCTCGACCAAGCGTTAAGTTTGATCATAAATTCGGTAAAAATACTAAAATACCCTCACTACTAAAAAATACTAAAATACTAAAAATACTATCTTCTGTCAAGCTACTGAATAATCCAGTTTCATCGAGTTTAGATTAACATGGTTGCACAAGCTCGTTTTGGCCGTGGATCACAACCACTAGCCAGATTCAAAACATTTGCTAGATACATGTGAATGAAGTTTAATATATATGTATTAAAAGACCCGAAAGAATAAGAATAAGATTGGATCAAAAGAGTTACCACAACTTAATACAAGAATAAGATTGGATCAAAAGACCCGAAAGAAAGAAACTATATGTGCTAGCAGATGCATTACCTATACATGATTATCTTTTAAGTTCTAATTACATCTTTAATCAAACAGACTTCATCAAATTATCACCATTCAAAACAACCTCAGTTGCATTAACAACACTCCTCATCACATCAACTTGTACCTTAAGACTTTGTCTTTTTTGCAGCATAATTGTAACTCCTTTTCAAGACTTTTTTGCGTTGAACTCTATTATGGAAACTAATCATTTTATTGCTAGTCTTCTGTAGCTTCAACTCATGAGATTGGGTAACTACAACATCGATACTCTTCTTATCTAACAAATAAATTACTCTTAAAGCTAAAAACCATCCTCTTCCTTTAAAATCATTCTGATATATATATACCTTCTCGCTTCATCAAAGCATATAGGTAATCATCAAACAATAATGTTTCGATCAATCAGTAAACATCATCATCATCGAAACGGTTTCTTGGAGAAGAGAAAGGAGATGATGGTGGTGAGATCCCATGATGGTTTCTTGGAGAAGAGAAAGGAGATGATGGTGGTGAGTGGTGGCGGGGTCATTATTGCATCCGTGGTGGCGGGGTGGTTTAGCACCTAAACCCATTAATCTACTTACCTACTTACCAAAACAAGAAAATACGGTGGTTTGAGGCGCGAACGTAGTAGATCGGAAAGAGGGTGTAGTGGGAGTATTTTGGAGTGGGCGGTGAGGGTGGTTCACGGCGATGAGGTGGCGGTGGCGGAAATTATATAGAGAGAGAGGGTGAGGTGTGTGTTTTATAGAGAGAAAGTAAATGAGGAGGTGTGTGTGTTGTGGTATATATACACAGTTGTCGCTTCTGCACCGCTCGTCCTTATGGTGTTGAAATAGACGATTATACCTCGTGTTAACAAGACTTAACGACCGTTAGTGGGCCCAGATGGATGGAGGACTAACGACGATAACGCTTCACACTTAAGGGACGACGGTGCAATTTTTCATTAAAGCGACTAAACCCTCGCACAACGCAAACCACGCGACGAAACGGTGTAATTTACTCTAAAGAAAAGGGTGATATAATTGGGAAGTGATAGTAGTATATATTTTGGACTTGTTGACGTTGAATCGTTGATAGAGTTGGTCACCAACCATTTTATTTTTCAATGCTTTTTTAGAGGGTATTTACTATTTAGGATAGCTTATTTTATACTTGTGCTCAGAAGGAAAAAGCAAGTTCTTCACATCTATATATCATAGAGAAATGTTGATTTATATGTATCACTAGTTATTAGTGCATTAAGAGGATAAGTAGGAACATTTTAAAAAATACGATGAAACATGGTTTTAGTTCAGGGAAAAACTATAAATGCTTAATGTACTTAATAATAACTCATTACGCTTTTTCAACTTTTTTATTGTCATTACGCTTAACGTTGTTTACGAAACAGATCATTATACATACCCGGGTCCACCTTTTTCACATAAAAAGACTCAAATACCCTTGTCTTCTTCCCTATCCATTGCTGCCATTTTCACTTACCAGCACTTCACCATTTCCGACCGCCAAAACCACCACCGCCACCACTTTTAGCCGACCACCAGTTATCACCACCACACCCACGTTGTTTAGCTTATGACGAACGAAATTCACGCTATGAAGACAAATTTTGTAATATGTTAAATTATGCTTTTTGAAAAAAATAGAATTGAAAAATAGACTTGTTTGTTCATATTAAGATGACGTTGTCATGATGTCAAGGAAGCGGAATCGCAAGCGAATATTAATGTGTATAAAATCGTGAGCGAATATAAATGCTAAGACAAGGGTATTTGTTTTTATTTCAAAATCTGAAAATATGTATAGAAGATGAAATTATAAAAAGGAATATGAAATTATAATGAGGTAGAAGAAGTGTTGAAATGACCAAATTACCCTCATTAAATATGTGTAATGACAATACTAGGAGTACATGAAGCATAATGAGTTATTATGGTAAGTTCTTTAAGCATTTATAGCGTTTTCCCTTTAGTTTAATATAGATGCCAACCAAGTGTTCAAAATTTTCATTCCTTTGAGCCCGCCCAACTACACATTTAACACTCTGTTCGTTAGTATAAAACGAGAAGAAGGGGAAAAAAAGAGAGAAGTATAGAGGAGATGAATAAATATTATTTTTTATCTTGTGTTCTCGAGTTGGAAAGAAAAGAGGAGGATGTAAGAAAAAAAAATACTTTAAAATCAACTTCACTCAATTTCATCCCAATTTGGGAAGAAGATTAGGAGAGTAATTTTGGTGTAGTTTATTATCCTTTACTTTCTTCTCCTCTCCTAAAAAATCCCAGGAACACAATTTTTTTAATTACCATCTCAAACCTTTCTCTTTCTCTTCTAAAAATAAACTCGGGAACGGTTAATGTCGTTTGCCAATTTCGACAAGTTTTTTATTGGCACTACAAAAAGAAATTTCTACACAGTTTTTTTCTACACACTAATAAGAGTGAAATTTTTTAAAGAACAAAAGATAGAAAACAAATTCACACTTTTAATTATGGAGAATCTCCACACTTATAAAGTTATAAGTAAAGAAATTAATTACAACAACCAATTTCCCACACTAGAGGAAAGTTTGTAGAAATTGAGCATTACAATTGCTTTTCTAAACTTCTAAGTGGAGAAATTTTGGATTTCCACCACACTTACAAGTGTAATTTTTTTTAAATATTTTTTGATATAATTACATGTGTGAATAATCTTGTCTTTTAAAGTTTTTCCACACTTATTAATGTACCTAATTTTTACACAGTATTGAGGGGTGCTTTGGTCATTCTAGAACTTTCAGTGCGATTGCAGCTTCAAATTTCAGCAGTATTTTGTCATTTTTCAGTTTTCCAGCATGTTATGTTTGCCGGAATTGTCATAAAGGAAACTAAATTGTTCTCAGGTGGCCGCTATATGTGTTTCGATGTTTTGGTGGTCTTAGTTAAAATGTTTGAACACTTAGGTGGGCTTGTGCATACATTTTCCCTTATAAAAATAAGCAGCTAAACATTTAAATACCAGACACCCTATAATATAGCATATAAATCCATTAGACTACTTAGCATATAAGAATATCAATAAGCATTTCCGGACGCTATCTTAACTCTTAAGTGGTAATAAAGATGTTTTGTGTGCTTTCTTATATTGGCTTTGTATTTTGTTGCTCCTCATCTAACTTTAACCTAAACAAAGATAACCCTATTTTTTCTAAGCATTTTCCCCATGGAAGGAAAATGGTCTTTATCATGATATCCTCATTGCCTAACGTTGGGTACGGAATGCGGCTATACCAAAGTGGGAGAAAAGCTGACACCATAAAATTAGGAGAAGAACACGACACCGCCAGAAAGAGTTCATGGATTGCCTAAAATTACTCAAGGGAACTCGAGACAAGCCTTACTTTGGAGGTGAGAGTTTGGCTATCTTGATATATCCCCGATTCCATTTTATGCATGGTTTCAAGTCTATGAAACATATGGGAACTTGAATATCGAACATGAGTGCCCGAAATTGATAAATTGGGCTAAAAGGTGCGTTAAGAACAAGGAGAGTGTGTCTAAAACTCTTCCCGAAAATGAAAAACTTGTTGCCTTTGCTCAAAACACGAGGAAGAGGTTTGGAATCGAGTAATAAGTATAATAGCATATAAAGCCTAGATGCTCTTAAAATTTAGATGCGTGTGCTTGTGCACGTGTTTATGTGTTTTCGTTACAGGAAATACTTGGATGTGTTTTTCCGGATCATTTATAAATAAAGAATTAAAGATTGTGACATTCTATTGGGTTGACTGCACCTTTGTGAGTTTTAAAATTACTACCTCCGTC
This sequence comes from Chrysanthemum lavandulifolium, assembly GCA_022545495.1. Taxonomy (NCBI): domain Eukaryota; kingdom Viridiplantae; phylum Streptophyta; class Magnoliopsida; order Asterales; family Asteraceae; genus Chrysanthemum; species Chrysanthemum lavandulifolium. The sequence goes on along the minus strand of CM040238.1, from coordinate 84,153,698 downwards.
ACAGTTTAAGAAAAGTGCACAACTTTAATTTTTGTAATATTAACAGGAAGATAAATTTACCCTTTGACAATTAATTAATGTTTTCATATAGTTCTCTAAATAAAAATTTGATTAAGGGTAGTATATAGAAGACTTGAGCAATTCCAACAACTATATATAGTAGTGGACAAATAATTTGGACAAACCGAAAAGGAAAGATGGACAATAAAATTGAGTCGGAGGGAGTATTAAATGGTAGGTGCTGTAAGCAAATGAGCTCTTTATCTTGTAGCTATTGTATGCAGCTACAATTGCCATTACTTCATCAGTAATCTTTGGTTAGTGTAGACGATGGTCCGGATTGGGCCAGAATGGGTCAGCAAGATCACGCCCACTATACGCCTAAACCCTAATCCACGCCTATATATACACACGCAGTGTTATCTCTAAACCTAACATCTTTGCTATGCCACAACAAGATACTAACTGGACCGTTTGAGGTGGACCCGGCCACGGGCCCGGGTCCACTCCTAACGGTTCTCTTTGTTGACAGGCCTACTGGTACTCGGTAAGACGACTAACTACCAACGAGAGTCGTTGAATCCTCGCTCGCCAGATTATCGATCAACAAGTTGCGCCATCCGCGACCCGAAGAAAATATTTGCCTCGCATGCTCACCGCATATCAAATGCAAATAAGGTCCTACTGTTCTTATCATGGAAACTAATGATTTTCTTTATTTTACTCGTTCTTATCATGGACCTCGCTTTAAATTGTCATGTATTTGACAATATACAAAATAAACGCATCTTAAGATATTTATTTATGGTCAAATCTTTGCGGGTAAACCTATTGGTCAAATCTATTTATGGTCAAATATCACGTGGAATAAAATATCACGTTAATTGCATATTCTGTTAAGTCATATATTTTAAAATATGATTTGTTACAGCGTATATTTTGATATAATAAACCATATATTCACTTAAAATATTATTCTTTAATTAAGTGTTGAAATTTAATATATTCTTTGATTTGGCTAAATGCTACAACATGATAAATCGTCCGCATGATCGGACCTATTTAACACATCCGCACGATCGGACCTATTTTATTTTTTAGTCCGCACGCTCGGACCTAAGCAAATATCCGCACGATCGGAGCTATTTTATTTTTTACCGCATTAATTCGTAGATCTGCTTATTTCTTATTTATTTCTTATAACAAGTTGCAAATATCAATAAAACGTCATGTTTCTAGCTAACTCCGCGACACATTTTAATTGTTATTTCCATATACCGTATGTCTTAACAATTTTTATTTCTTGCTACTACGTATGCGTATGCACTACAATAAACCCACGATGGTAAAAGGATAAGTTAACCTACTAAACAACTTGTTGAGTAAGAGGGTTGCAAACCCATCAACACCGGATCACGTATCCTTGTTAAACACCTTATTCTCGAGACGTTGGAATAAGTTTTGTGCGCATCCCACGACGGGTGCGCAACATCGCATATGGTGCACGTTTAACAACTTAGGAACCAAGACAATTGATTCCTCAATGTGATATTTACAGTACGCTGCATATCATAACATACACGAGTATGATAAAACACAAAAACAATTAATTGTTTATGTCGTTTGTAAAACCTCACGATAGGTTTTATATTATTTATGCTATGCTAATATATTTTTATGCTATGTGCTATATATTGCTTAATTTTATTAGGTTTTATATGTTTGCGATTCAAGATATACTTTTAATCTTTCGTTGAAGATTTTCATAGATTAAATAAGTTTAATGCTCCTACACGAGTAGCACCATCAAACTTGGGGGGCTTGTGAATTGTGAATTGTGATATTACAAATTCAAAACCAAAATTCATATCTAGAATAATTACTTTCAAGATTTCCTATATAATTTTCTTCAACGTCTTTCTTTGTTATAACTTATAAGGGTGTTTAACACTTTAACTTATCTGTCATCTTAGTGAGCATGATTTAATGAGAGCTTCTAACAATCTTTAATCTTGTCACTCAAGCTCTGTGAGGACCTTAAAAAAATCGCATTCTAAGAGGAGAAATGATACATTAGTCTAGTATTATTAATAGCTAAAATTTGGATTTTGATATTTTGAGTTTTGTGAAGTGTGTTTGCTTACCAGTTGTTGTTTGGGTTAAAGCTTATTTAGCTTATGATTATTTACAAAAATAGCTTATGCTGTATCAAAACATCATGCAAGAGAGTAACAACGCTTTGAAGTAAAACTTTTCTGAATAAGCTGAAGCCTTACCATAAAAGCTGGTCCAGGGGGTGTTTTAGTATGCTCATTTAAGCAGCACATATTCATCAAACATAATAAGCTATTTTAATTATCGCGGCCCGTTTCTAAAGACTGATTGGTTGAATTCGTGGCCCATTTCTAGAGAGAAAAAGCATCACTTATTCGTTATTATCGCGGCGTCTTTATGGTTCATTTAGCGGTATCGTAATAGTGTCACTTTTAACTCTCACTCTTTGAAGAAAAATGACATTTTCGATTATATTTGTTTGTATATTTTTCTTTGACTTAAGCATAGAGGTAGTTTGTCTAGTAGTTGGAATGATTGGCTTAAATCTCTTATATAACTAGCACCTTGTTAGTTTCTTTTTAATAAAATTGCCGCCGTTAAAAATAAAATAAAATAAAATAAGCTATTTTAATTATTCTAACAACTTATTTGTCACAGATAAGCTGTATTTTAGAAGCCACAAGAGACCCACCATCAAATGACATATAATAATAGTAAGGCACCTAAACTCCTCACAAAAAGTCTATAGTCCAAACCTCACTAGGAACACATTTGTTGGTGGCAAAAAAAAGCCAGAAATAGTCACAGAGATAATTCGGTTAGACTGCGTACATGTGCTTGTTCAAACTCGCCATCATCAAGTAACATGAATAAGGAAAACCTTATTCGTTTAGAGACCACTCTAGATATGGTTACGTAAAAGATTTAATAAAAGGATTAACGGTTTTCATAAAAAAACTTGGATAAAAAAAAGTAAAAGGTTGACAATATTCATTACTTGTAACGACCTCAAAAAACTTTTTATACATTTAGTCACAATGAAACAAATAAGGCTGGATGCAGTAATATCGATCCACAATCGATCGAGGGAGAATGGGCGATCGATTCCAATCGATCGTCCTGTTGTGGACTTAGTCGATCGCCAACAAAAAAACTTAAAAGGGTCGTCTGCTCGATCGACACCACAAACCACAAACATCCAACTTTGTTTCTAGCCGTTGCATATCCAAAAAAAATAAAAATAAAAAAAATCCAATCGTTTGAAAATTAATATTTGACCGTTTGATATCCAAAAAAAAATAAAAAAAAAAAAATACTAAACTACCCTATAAATACACAACATATTTACACACTAAACTCACAAATCTCACAACCCTCTTTATCAAAAATCTCATTATTATCTCTATCAAAATGTCTAAGAAAACACCACAACAAAAAAGCAGAAAATCCCGTTTGGCACAAAACGCCCCGCATATTTTAACACCGGATTCCAATTTCCGGTTAACCGGTGTCTCACCAAGGATCAATTTCCAACCCCCGCTTTCAATATCAATCCCAACAAGCTCCACAACAACAAACTAACAATCCATTTTTATGAATCGTCCATTTGTTCCATCGTATCAAAACATCCAACAACAACAACAAAGCCACCCCGTCGAAGCAACCAATCTATGTATGGGTCACCCGAATCAGTACCGTCCAACAATGGATTCATCAACGCCTTCGATTCAAATTATCAACAATATTCTTCTTAACCGTATCAATCTTGAGGGTTTTGATTTCAAGAACAATTATACAACAATCCCGATTTTTTGTTGGAACCGGTTCGTTATCCGGCCAAGAGTATCACGGTTCGATTTACCGGTTCGGCTCATGGATCGTATCACGATTCGGTTAACATTGATGACGAAGAAGAAGAAGAATGTCGAGAAGAGACGCCACCGTGAAACCAAGAAACGAGCTACAAAGGCGAAGAAGAAGGTTGTCGAAAGAAACCAAGAATGATTCGTCGCTTTGGACAAAAGAAGAAGAGATTGCCTTGTGCAACGCTTGGTGTGATGTATCAGGAATAGTATAATCGGAAACAACCAAAATGCTAAAGGATTTTGGCGAAAGTCATCACTACTTTGGAAGGAGGTTGGTGCGAAAGAACGCATAACTCTATCATTACAAAGTGGAAAAATAGGATTAGCCCTGAGTCGGTCAATTTTGTGCCATTTACAACAATGCTCACAAGAATTACTAAGTGGTGGTAATGACCTCACTTTTTATACACGAGCGTGTGATGAATACCAAGTAGTGTGTAATCATCCGTTTGTTTTGGAGCATTGTTGGAAGATTTTGAGGGACCATTCGCATTTGGAAGGATAATGAGATGCCGACTTTTTAAGCCAAGATGAGGGTCAAAAAGCAAGGACTTCAACCGACTCGGATGTGCACTCGGATGTGCTGCGTCATGCCGATAGACCAATTGGCCGTGATACCGAAAGAAGAATAAAAGAAATCTTCGAGTTTTCGAAGCTACTTACATGGAAGGTGTTCAGAAATGAAAAATCATCAAGTCCAAGGCATTCGAGACGTAAGAAGGAGGCGGCAGACGGATACTATGATTTGAAGAAGAAGAGTATAACAACGGCAAAAGGAGTTGGAGATGGAGCAAAGAGATCGAAAGGGAAGACAAAAATTGGCACTGAAGAAAAAACTCGAATTTGGTCGACAAAGAAATATGATAAAGATCTCATATTCTATCGCACGCCAATCGACCCATCTTGCTGCGAGACAACAAGAAACGATGCAAAAAAATCAAAGACGCGATCAGTGACGCTACAACCTAGATTTTTAATAAGTGTTGTAATGCTTTAATAAGTTTCGTAATGTTTTAATTTTATTTCAATTATTATGTAACGCTTTAATTATTAATGAAATTTTATTTTGTGTTAAAAATGTTTTTTTTTTTAAAAAAAAAATAAAATAAAATAAACTCGATCGCTCTTACTTGGAAGACCTAATCGTCTGAAGGTCATTTGGAGAAAAGCGACGTGACAAGAAAAGAAGTGAATCCCATTACTGGGGGCCGCCTAATATGATACAACATGAAGATTTCCATTTGAGTAAATAACAATACTTTAATACACTCACTAGTCACGCTCTATCTTTAGCTAAAAGCATGTGCCTCGACTTCTGTTATCACCCCACATTGATATCATCACATATTCCACAAATTTCCATTTATACACCTACTCACAACTTTTTAAAACACACACACACAAACAATCACACATACTCGTATTTAACATCACAAACCAACTATGACAGAACAAGTAGTTCAACAAGAAGAAGTGATCCTACTAGATTACTGGGCAAGCATGTATGGTATGAGGGTCAGAATAGCTTTAGCTGAAAAGGGTATACCTTATGAATACAAAGAACAAGATTTAAGGAACAAAAGCCAGCTTTTGTTGGACATGAACCCGGTTCACAAGAAAATCCCGGTTCTTATTCATAATGGTAAACCGGTTTGCGAGTCTAGTATCATTATTGAATATATTGATGAAGTATGGAATAATAAAGCTCCTTTGTTTTCTGATGATGCTTATGCAAAAGCTAGTGCCAGATTTTGGGCTGACTTTATTGACACCAAGGTAGCTTTGACTTTCTTGATATTACTATAAATGTTATTGTTAACTTTATTTAGCAAATTCTTAGTAGATCTACCCACATGCTTATGTATGCTAAATTTTTAGATTATTCTTCATAGAGTTAGGATCAAATAACAAGAAAAATTAAAATGAGAATGATAAAAAGAAACCACAAACACACACATTCGAAATGCACCTACAAATATTGATGCATTTCCCCTTAAATATCCCCATCTAATTTGAAATGTGTGGATAAATTCTTCCTATTCTTCTCATTTTAGTTTTTCTTCTTAGTAGATCCCTTCCCATTGTTCATAAACAAAAAAAAAAATTGTAAAGAAAAGGAGGAATTCTTTTTAGGAATAAGGGGATTGTAGTGATTGTACTAAAGTAGCGTATTTATGACATTGGTTTAGAATAAGCACAATAGTGATCATGGGCGATCTTCATAAACAAAAAAATATTTGTCGGTAGAACAAGCATGTGTGCTACTATATGGTTGGTTTAGAATAAGCACAATAGTGATCACGTTAGTCTTCTTTTTCCGACAACCTACAAACGACTTTTTAATTAATTAACATACGCATTTTATTTGTTTATGTGCACAAGAATTCGGTCGAGTATACGATCATTAACCCATTTTTGTGACCGACGACCTACAAGGACCAAGAAGCTACATCAAGGGCGACCTACATACGAGTCGGTTGACCCACAGGCGACCTTCATTGTTGTGCCTAGCCTAACAACCTTCATATAAGTAGGTTGTGTAAGTGTTTTTTTATAGCGAAATAATCTATACAGCTTCACAGTTTTTGGTCATAACCGAAACCAGATATTTGTTTTTTTACAAAACCCGCAATCGATCGATTTTTGTGGGCTTGGCCATTTCGACATTACAACTTTTTTAGCTAAGAATTGTATTTAATTTTCTTTATGTTTTTGTTAATTTTAAACCCAGTAATGTTATCATAATTGCCAAATGGACACGTCAACAAACTAAAAACATTATCAAGCGCACACATATAGATGAAAAAGACACACACATGCACATCAAAACACACAATATGACCATGTTGACTACATATTGAGATATTGTCAAGCAAACACGCATACATGTGAAATATACACACATAAACCTCAAGACAAATACTTTAAACCCTCCCCAAACCCGAGGTTAGTTTTCAAATTTCATTTTTTAGTTACTTATTTAGTTAATATTACTATTACTACTTATATACGTTTGTTAGGACTGCTAAGGGCAGATTTGGTGCTGTCACACCCAATGGGTGGGTGGCAAGTGAACACTAAAAGTAACGCTCTTTATTTAACGGCCGTTAGTAACTAACGGGCGTTAGTTAACGATCGTTATTTTATTTATTATTCTTTTTTAATATTAAAAAAACCCAAACATAGATTTTACGTAATTCGCCCTTCATGTAAGTCCGTTGTAAAGTGAGTCCTTTATGACTAACTTTGCTACGAAACGCTAACGTAACGACAATTTCTGTAACAAAATCTTAAAAAAAAATTGACAAAAATGGTCCTCGGTGTTATCAATCCGTTACAAAGTTGCTCCGCGGGGAGCGCAACGAAAATTTTGTATTCAAAATTCCCGCCTCGAAGTGCGAATCTTCATACCTCGTATATAGCATTTACCAAATGCAATGTAGTGTAGATGAAGAGTATTACTTTGTTAAATGTCATAAACATCTCGTCAACTCTACCCAAGCCATAAAGAAAACATTAAACACAATAACCTTTATACTTTAACACTGTTTTAATTTGGTAAAATAATACTCTAACCCCTAAACTCATTATGTTTTACATTTGTACTCCTTACTAAATATTTCAATATATTTTTATGTTTAGCGATATAACAAACTAACCCCCTAAACCTATTAAACTCTATTTTTACTATTTTCCTTATATTTAACATCTCTTTAAGTTTGAAAATATAACAAGTTAATCCCTAAAATCATTAAACTTTATATTTGGACTCCTTCATGTTATCTTTCTCTTTATTTTTAGCATTTTTTTATCGGTAAAACATATTATTGATAAAACTTCATTTCATACAACAAAATGAATGCTTTGCTCCCGTTGCAGAGCGGGTAAAACTAGCTTGTTTATACTATATGATAAAATCGCTTTGGTTCGGTTTTCGACAAAAACCAAACCGAACTTTCGGTTTCCGAAGAATCATCAGTTTTTATTTTTGGTCGGTTATGCCGGTCTATTTATTTTTGGTTTGGTTTCGGTTTTCGGGTTTTTTGCTCACCCATGGTAAGAGGCTAAGAACATCTTCAATGGAGATCAGTAGACCATGTCCATGGTGACGTGGAGGTCATAAAGTTCCCATCTAGTTTATAGACGACATGTATGGACTAACAAACTAAGGTGAAAGAAAATTGTGTGGACCAAACTACAATTCTAACCAATTATATCATGTTAGTAAATAAGTTAGTAGATATTTATGTACTTGATGAAGTAAATAACATTGGAGAAGCAAACTTATATTAATAATTTATGGATAATGATCCTCTTATGTTCATTTAAACATGAGAGGTCATGTTGTGTTTCATATGATTGTACATTAGAATTAAAATAAAATTAATGTTTTGCAATAATGACAATGTACATCACATGAAACACAACATGACCTCTCTTATCCATAATTTATAAAGTCCATATATAGCATTAGCGATGCTCTAAGTAATTGTATGAAATTATGAATAATTGACATGTTGCATTAGACCCTTTGGAGGAAATATAGCATTTTCGTTGGTTAGCAGCTTCACCCAAACACCACTTACAAATGTTAGTGTTGAAAGTGACAACAAATATATATGCCACCCAAGTGTTCGAAAGTTTTCATTAATTTCGAACCAACCTTCGAGGCCACCCAACTATAACCTTGGTGTCGTTTTCCGATTTCGACAAGTTTGTTATTGGAAAATTGTATAATGACATAATGGTGTCTATTTTATTGTTTTTGTCACATCCAGATTTGTAAAATTATAAAAAATACCCACGAGTCTTCTAAGAAATATTGAGGGGTACTTTGGTCATTTTAGAACTTTTCATGTGATTATAGCTTCTAATTTTGGGGTATTTTGTTAGAGTATTTTACAATTTTACCGACTTGTTTAATTAGCATATGAACCCGTAAGAGTATGACTGCTTAGCATATAAGCACATCAGTAGCAATCCCAGACACCATCTTAAGTGGTAATAAATGTTGCAATCTTGCCTTCGATATCTCTTGTTTCACAGGTTTCTTGGTTGTGTTGCGATAAAACAAAAGTGCAGAAGTTTAAGAATTAAACGATATATATTCTGAATTGTATTGATATGGAATGAATGTTTACGAATTCTTGCCTATATATACTAATGAATCGATGCCTTGCAGAAACGACATACCGATTCTCTAAAAGCCATAACCCTTCTAACGTTGTATACTAACTAGCAGTTTATACTGTTTACAAAAAAGCCCAGCCCAAGTACAATTTCGGGTTTTCAGACTTTTTACATAAACATAATAATACATATATACTAAACTACCTTATTCTTTTCTTCTATAACATTAAAGGTCCAACATTCACCCCCTAATGTTATAGATCGCAATCGGTCTTCTTTACTTGTCTTTACAAAGAATGTTGGTTCGGTGTCGTTGTCATAGATGAGATGCGACTCTTCTTGCTTGTATTTCCATTTCGTGCATTCTTTCATAAAGTGCCTATGCTTGCCACATTCATAACATCCGAGCATGCTTTTGTCTTTAGTTCCTTGACTCGTATTCAATTATTCTTCCATTTCATGCTTTCCTTGTCTTCTTTGTTGAAATCTTTACCTCCATTTATCATAAGTTTTGTTGTTTGAACTTGCCATGAAGCTTGTCTTGATCATTTGCCTCAGTATGTCTCGACTCTTAATTCGCTCTTCATAGGTCGTTAACCTTCCAATGGCTTCTTCAAACGACATTTCGCCTAGGTCTTGATTGCCACCATCGGTAAAAACTTCTTTGGAATTTCCTTACTAGCACCTTATCTTCCAAAGTTTCACCAAGTCCTCTAAACTGGCCTTTATACTACTTAACTTTCCTCCATAGTCACTTACTTTTTCGCTTGGTTTTATCCTGGCCTCTAGTTCACTTCTCAATGTTTGTAGTCGTGCCTTTTGAACAAGATCGGCTCCCAAATGCTTGACTTTGATTGAGTCCCATACTTCCTTCTGCAAATGAGTATTGTGCAACTTGCATTAAAAATCTTCTGGCAGTGATTGGAAGATTATTGCCTTTGATGTGTTTTCTGTTGGGTTTTACTAGTCATAACAATTATATAAAACAAGTAAACATCATCAAAGCATGCAGCGGAAGTAATAGGAATAATACTTGTAAATAATTAACCGAATTAAAAGTATATGCGTACCTTTTGCGAATCAATGCAATTAGGGTTTATGGAAAACCCCAAATTAGGATCAAGAACAAGAAACCCTAAACCCTAATAAATTAGGGTTTGTGAATGTCGACCAACACCTATGTCGACCCACCAATGAAATCAACCACCAAGATTCACAAGCTCAAGCGTGCTTGTTCTTCGTTCTTCAGACACACGCATCTAATAGCGATTAGATGTGAAAAGCTAGTTTCTTGATCACGAAACAAACTAAATACATATTCTTTAGTTAGCAAATCGAATCCTTATAGGAAAGGAGAGTTCGACCGGCACACAAAAGAAAGAGGAGAAAGAGAAATTAGGTTTCTAAGTCACCAAGATTAGGTTTAGAATGAACACAATAGGATTGTATTATAGTTAACCAATCTTGGAGGACAAGTTAATGTGTGGGTTGGGTTAGAAACCCCAACCGATCGCCAATCAATCCCAAAGGATTCTAGATCCTTCCCGACTTATAATTTCATCTCTAGTCCTTTAAGTTTACATTTAACGACCGTTAGCCAAACCTCGTTAAATATTAACCAGATTAAGTATTTATTTCGTGACTAATAATTAATAATAATAACGTTTTATATATTATAATTATTTACATCAATTCTCATACGTAATGCGCGATCCCAAGTCTCGAGTTCGAATCCGGCCATACTAATATTAATAATTATCCATAAACCTTCGGCTCCCACTGGATATTACTTAATATAGTAATGACATTGGTTAGTCTAGCTTTCACACGCCAATGCCCCCGGATCAAATCGAGTATGGTCTCCTGGAAAAACCATTTAATGATTCATCATTTTACTTATCCTTTTGTTACTAATACTACATTAACTATGAATATGGATTAAGTCATTTCATAAGTTAATATTCATTTCGTTGTATTTGATTGAACAAGATTACCAAATCATCCGAACGTATTCGAGATAGATCTTGGGTAAGGCCTTACAAACATCTTGTCAACCATACGAGGGCCCAAATATAGTATTATGCTTTGAAACAAATTCAAATGAACAAATTCTTCGACTACAAACATAACTCATGAACTTTGTAACACTTAGAAAATAGCCCTTATAACTACCGAACACGGATATCGTTAGACTATCTTACACAAATGCACTACATTCATAATGATTATCCGGTATCTCAAGTCGAGGATAAACACTTCATGATATACTTAATGACAAAGATCCATAAAGTATCATCATGTAAAGTTGGGATCGTCCTATATTCAATTCATTGAATATCATGTGAATCTGGTATGTCCCACGATCAATATACTTAAAGTATATTCTACCAAAACTCAGATTTGTCTTAATTCAATGACATTCCCACATCATTAATCGACAGGACTTTTAGAATAACATAAGTTATTCACGGATTAAATATGCAAATATAGGATATAATATTAAGAAAATGAAAATAAACATAACCAATATTTTATTCCATTTAAATAATATTTGTTCAAACATCCTTATCCAAATACTAAATAGATCAATGCATGATAATACTGGTTAATAAATTATGTCTCAAGTAATGACAATCATACTTGTTGACAAGGCATAATTTCAACTAACTTTGATCTATCGGAATTTTGAGAATACTTATCTTAAGAATTCAACTAGTGAAGGTCTTGTATGTGTGCATTCAAAATATCTTGATATTGCCACATAATATTTCATAAAGTGTGTGACATCCTCAAGCACCAATTTATGACAATCAAACTTTCAAACATTTTTAAAGTTTAAAGTATTCTTATTCTTTATTGTATAATTCAACTATGCTCTTAGTTGAGCACAACTAGTTCACATGGCCATTTACAAGGATGAAATTCTCCCATGACTAGTATTGAGTGTCATCTCAATTAAACCAGCATCATTGTATACAAACAACAATATGCTCTTTAAAAATTTCGTAAACTTCAACATCTACAGTGTAATGTTTGATGCCTTCAAACTTTCAAGTTTGTTAGCTATGACAATTTCACAACAATTGTTGTATTACTCATCCATAGAATTTTGAGAGCAACTCCAGGCTGAGGAATGTAATTCTAGATTCAAACATATTCTATTAGAATATTCATTACACCAGTTATCTAATAACTTCATTAGATATCAATGTTGTCAAATCATCTTGCATTCAAGCATGATACAACAATAACATGATGTACATGAAAAATCCTTGTGTCAAACTAAGATTTCATTCATGTTCTACATATCCATTTTCCAAATGATATATCATGTTCTATTAGACTCATTTATTTTACCGCACATGTTTATTAATAATAAACATATATTCCAAGGTTGCATGTCTTATTATCAAAATCTTTCATGTGAAGTTCCATTCCAAATTAAACTAACATTTATCTTAGACGGAATGTTACTACCTACAACATATAAGATTTAAAGAAAATAAACATAATACTCCCACTAGCTTTCAGGAATACTTAGAAATTATCTTATTTTAATTTTTAAACCAAAACTTGGATTTAATAGTTAAACATAAGAATCCTTTCCTAGATGCATGCATATATCCATTAATGGATTTTTGCCTTTTGTACATTTCCAAATATTATGTGAATTCATAAAACTCATTTGTATTACTTATCGTCCTCGCAAAAGTAATCACATAACAAATAGGTTTAGATATTCATTGTCAGATTTCATATAAATGAAATTAAGTATGACAATCATAATCATTATATATTTAATGTGCCAAGGAAAGAATATTCAATCACAGTTAATCGCTTAAGTGTGATTAATAATCTTGTCACAGTCATGCATTAAACACAAGTACAATATTGTCCATATGATTTCTACACAAAGATTTAAACCACTAGGTTTTCCTTCTTGAAGAAACTCGTCTTTATCGAGATAAACCAAGTTTCCAAAGTTGATTATCTTTTTGAATGACATCTTAACATTCATAGTATGAATAATTTACCACAATTCAATATTAGGTAATATATCATTATGATTAACGGGTTTACCATGATCCTGTAATTCATATTTCTCATCATATCAAATATTTGAGATATCCTTGCGGATCTATGAATGAGAATTCCATCATTTTGAGGTATATCATATATGACCTTATCATGATATTCACTAGTGTGCTTTAGAAGATTATGTGTTTTGTAATTGTAATTTAATCTCTTCAAGATCTAAACAAAACTCCCACTTGCTTTTGTAATTTAAAGACTATCTATAAATACTTTAGCAAGTAGAACAACACCAAATTGTTTTCTTTTGGGATATTACAAAACACATTGACAGTTCGTAAATCTTATTCGTTAATAACCTACTCCATAAGTAGTTTTAACAAATCGAACTTCAATATAAGACTCGATGTGATTCATCTCATTCCATACTAAAATGGTGTCTTATTAATCTTCTAGGTTTGAGTTTATTAAGTATATCAAATCAATACTCGATTTTCTAACCTTGATAACTTTTGAAAGAAAGTAGGATATAGTTATCTTGAATCAAACAATATGACAAATGTTTGATTCTTCTAAGCTGAACATTCCGTATACATACAATGATTTCATTAGAATTAATATTGTAAGACAATCTAACAATATTTAAGATAAACATATTCCTTTTGGCCTACCTATTTACCAACTAAGTCAACTTAATGGTATGATAGAATATCCAAGCTAATTGCATGTTTTATAACATAAGTATTCTTTGACCAAGTCAAAAGACATAATGATTATAGTATCTTACTTTATATTATAAGTCTTTAAAAGACTTCATGTTTGTGAGTCTATCTGAAACACATAACCATGTATAATTTAAAGTTATTATGAACACCACGCCATGATTTCAATTAATTACTTTTCAAGTTAATAAACTATTTATGTCATTCCAAGAATACACAAATATTTAAAATAGCATTAGATTACTTTATTTTAATTATGTCATCCGTTGAAGTGTCCAACTTAAGAAGCGCAAATCATCCACGCCGATCCCACAACAAGTGGTGATTTACCTTGAGATTACAATCTAGCCAAGATCTCACTTAACCTAAAATGTAACTTCAGTGTTTCTATAATTTTAATGACATAAGACATAAAAGTAGTCTATGCTATGATCTTGACACATGTTCTAAACAAGTCAATCTTATTAGAACGTTAATCTCTTATCTTACGATCAAGAGAATCCTTTAGTCATATTTGTATGTGTTTGTTCTTTTGCACACAATTAATACTTCTCCCACTTGTGCATAGAACAACACCATGACATTCGTTTGTTTATGTGAGCAATATGATAGTGTCATAGATATATAAGCATTACAAGTAGATGTAGGACCTTTGAATTATCAAGGAATCGCTCATGACTATCCTCGAGAATATGAATGTCTACATTTTTGAGCGTAATGTATTATTTCAAGAAAATCTAGAAATAATCGAGTCACTACCAAGAAAATAAATCTTGTAACTCCCACCTGAATTGAACAACGTTACAATAATGTCTTATTCAAGAATACACACAATACTCCCAATGGATTTGACAACATTGTAAGTGTTTCATTAACCGGTGAAAATAGCGTCTTTATTACGTTACTACCCGCTGTAAGACCATTCGTAACAATTACTTAGGTACTAAAAGAGTGTATTCTACTCGTAGATGATGAATCATCCATCATACTATTAACTTGAAAAATTGAATATGCAATTTCTTCCTTAATAGGTCTACTATCCCCACGATGGTGTGTAGCACCTTTAATTGGTCAAATCAAAACAACTAGATAAAATATACTAGTTTGTCTTTTACCAATTTTGCGTAATTAGTCTAGATTCTAATTTAATAACTCATATAATGTCAAACATGTTTTCTAGTTGACCAAAATGTCATATAAGAATTCAATCACCAACAGAGGGTAATGAAATCTCTTAAGGAAAACATGATGTGCAATTTTCTTAACTATTAAAGTTGTTATGAGTTATATTAGAATTTAGACAATTCTAATGTTCTAACATACCTTTCTCAATCATGAAAAGGAATAGGATTGAGTCTCGCTCTTCTTCCATGGAAAAGAGTTTATGTTTGTCTTTTAGTAAATTTTTCTTGATCAAACATTTGTTTGAAAACAAAACTAGATCAATTTACCAAAGCCCAACCCAGCGTTTACGGTTTAATGTTGCATTAATACAATCAAAGAATTAACAAAATTCAATTTTAGTATTTTCGATAATTAAATCTTTCAAGAAAATAAAATACCCTTAGGTTAATATTCATATTAACCATAGAATTTTCCTTGAATCTAGGACCCTCATTATCATAGTTTCACCACATCGGTTGATCCGCTAGTGATGAAAGTATATAATAGGTAATTGTCGAAGAACAATAATTGACAAACAAGTTTTCAATTCCTAGTAAATATGGGATTTACAATTTTGCCAAAACAATTAATGCAAAATGTAAGCATGTTTTATCCCATCTTATGCCTTAAGTTATAGATCTCACTAACTAACTTAATTAAGTTGTCTAATTTAGAAGCGCAAATTATTGTCGAGGTATCACACAACATAAAGATTCACCTTGTTATTGTAATCTAGCTCAAGGTCTCACATAACTAAATTACAACTCAAGTGTTTCATATCATTAGATGGCATAAACTTAAATTTTAAAAGGGTACAATTTTTTATGTGTAATCAAAACTTATGTATAAAGAAGCATGCATACATCTTCATAACATAACAATTTTCAAAACCTTACTCATAGTTTTAAATTGCTAAGATTAAATTCTACAAAGTTTTAATCGATGCGTTGAGAAACTTACAACTTTGCACTAAGATGCTTCGTACATAGAATAGTTATACTAGGTAGCTCCAATCAAACGCGAGGAGAGGACCGGTAAGCGCAAAAGCATAACCTTAGACATCCATTCGGTCTGTTGTGCGCACTTCTTAAACAACCCCTTTATAGTTTGTTCAGTGGGTGAGCCGTTCTAACCATTTAGTACGGTCGCATCAATCGATTAAAAGTTCAAGAATAATACTTAGATAACAAATCGGTTTCGCCATTATTTAGTCCATTTAATTTTCTATTCATAAAAACCCTTTTGCTTACTAACATGTCAAACAATATATAAACAAAAAGCATTTTAATAAAATTAAAAGGAACTCAAATAATATATACATATAACTTAACAATATGTAAAACAATTAGCCACATGCATAATTATTTCGATAAAACCTAATAAACAATTCTAGGCGTAAAAATGCATACATCAACTAGGGCTTTCAACTACAAGGTAGATGAGACACATACATCGACAAGTCGATTAAGTAAGCCAAAGTCAATAGTATACCAAATAGCACATAACAAATTTTTATTAGTATAATTGAGGTCTTCCCGATTCAATATTATCAAATAAATAAACAAGTGTATATCACTTAACAATTAATCAAAAAACAATACTCCATGGCAAAACATGCATGTTCCACCATGGATTCCTCATACCAATTATAATCCCAAGATACGCATATAATCATGGCACATAACAATTATTCATGAAAACCACATAAAATATACATGCAATCCTAGGGTTTTACAAGTTTTACAAAAATAAAACCTAATTAAACAATTACCGGGTGTCGACCCAATTAATAAAAATTAGGTTCCAATTTTCAAAACCCTAAAACCATAAAAGCATATAATAATCATAAAGATTCAATTTTATGTGTTTGGTAATTAATTACAACATATTAACGGCTCGAGATGCCACTGTTGGGTTTTACTAATCATAACAATTATATAAAACAAGTAAACATCATCAAAGCATGCGTGGAAGTAATAGGAATAATACTTGTAAATAATTAACCGAATTAAAAGTATATGCGTACTTTTGCGAATCAATGCAATTAGGGTTTATGGAAAACCCCAAATTAGGATCAAGAACAAGAAACCCTAAACCACAATAAATTAGGGTTTGTGAATGTCGACCAACACCTATGTCGACCCACCAATGAAATCAACTACCAAGATTCACAAGCTCAGCGTGCTTGTTCTTCGTTCTTACACACGCGTACTAATAGCGATTAGATGTGAAAAGCTAGTTTCTTGATCACGAAACAAACCAAATACATATTCTTTAGTTAAGCAAATCGAATCCTTATAGGAAGGAGAGTTCGACCGCCACACAAAAGAAAGAGGAGAAGGAGAGAAATTAGGTTTCAAGTCACCAAGATTAGGTTTAGAATGAACACAATAGGATTGTATTTATAGTTAACCAATCTTGGAGGACAAGTTAATGTGTGGGTTGGGTTAGGAAACCCCAACCGATCGGCCAATCAATCCCAAAGGATTCTAGATCCTTCCCGACTTATAATTTCATCTCTAGTCCTTTAAGTTTACATTTAACGACCGTTAGCCAAACCTCGTTAAATATTAACCACCGTTAAGTATTTATTTCGTGACTAATAATTAATAATAATAACGTTTTATATATTATAATTATTTACATCAATTCTCATACGTAATGTGTGCAATCCCGAAGTCTCGAGTTCGAATCCGGTCATACTAATATTAATAATTATCCATAAACCTTTCATTTTCTTTCTTCTCATTTGTTGCTATTCCGTCTTTCGCAACTATCATTTCCCATATGCCATATGCCTTCAATATTGTCTCCATCATCAGTGCCCATGTCGTGTAGTTTGTTTCGGTCAATTTTGGACATTGTAGTGAAACATTTCCTAGTTCTCGAGCGATGTATTGTTCGATGTGTTAGCATTCTTGTCTCCTTCTACCATGCTTGCTTGCTTGCTTATAATCGTAACCGAGATGGTTTTCGGTTTTCTTGCTCTTGTGTTTGATCAAAGATCAAATCCACTTACTTCTTCTTCGCCAATTTATTAACCAGGTTTTCTTGCTATTTGAACCTAAAAAAAGGCTCTAATCTTGCTATTTGAATCTTAAGGCTCGGAGCTTGCTATGAACCTAAGGATTCGGTTTAACTTGCTATGAACCTCAAAGGGTTCGGTATAACTTGCTATGAACCTCAAAAGGGTTCGGTATAACTTGCTATGAATCACTAGGATTCGGTTTGGCTTGCTATGAACCACAAAGGGTTCGGTTTATCTTGCTATTTTGTGAAACGAATTTTTGAAGAATTCGCTTGTCTTGCTTATGAATCTAAAAGGAAAACGGTCTTTGCTATTCTAATCGATCCGGGGTTTTTTTGCTAATGGGAATTTCTATCTTAGCAAAACTTTTCCTAATTTATATGGAGTATTTAGAAAAGTAAAAAAAGTTGAAAGAATTAAAAGAAAAAACCGGTTGATTAGGGAAGACAGGAGACGTGCGTTCCTTCCTTCTGATTCATGATTCCAATATCCTTCCTTCTGATCAATTTATGTGTTGTTCTTGCTTTTGATTTCTGATCAATATCCTTCCTTCTGATGGTAAATAGATTTCCAAATAGAAGTTGTTTTTCTTCTATCTTGCTTTTGATTGATTCCCAGAAACGTTCTTGCTCTTGATACCAATTGTTGCAATCTTGCCTTCGATATCTCTTGTTTCACAGGTTCTTTGGTTGTGTTGCGATAAAACAAAAGTGCAGAAGTTTAAGAATTAAACGATATATATTCTGAATTGTATTGATATGGAATGAATGTTTACAGAATTCTTGCCCTATATATACTAATGAATCGGTGCCTTGCAGAAACGACATACCGATTCTCTAAAAGCCATAACCCTTCTAACCGTTGTATACTAACTAGACACTTTATACCGTTTACAAAAAAGCCCAGCCCAAGTACAATTTCGGGTTTTCAGACTTTTTACATAAACATAATAATACATATATACTAAACTACCCTATTCTTTTCTTCTATAACATTAAAGGTCCAACAATAAATAATGTATTGGATGCTTTCTTGTTTTGAATTTATATTCCATTTATGTAATTTATTATCTCCCATAGTAGAGGAAAATGGTCTTTTATCATGACATTTTTTGTCTAACTTTTGGTATGGGAATGCAGCTTTACCAAATTGGGAGAAAACTGTACACAATAAAAGGGGAAGAACACGACACAGCCAGGAAAGAGTTCATGGATTGCCTTAAATTACTCGAAGGAGAACTTGGAGACAAGCCTTACTTTGGAGGTGAGAGTTTCGGCTACCTTGATATATCTCTGATCCCATTTTACTCATGGTTTCAAGTCTATGAAACATATGGAAACTTGAAAATTGAACATGATTGCCCGAAGTTGATTGATTGGGCTAAAAGGTGCGTTAAAACTAAGGAAAGCGTGTCTAACACTCTCCCCGAAATGGAAAAGCTCGTTGCGTTTGCTCAACATATGAGGAAGAAATTTGGAATAGAGTAGTAAATTTAATAGCATATGAAGTCCGGATATTGTCGAATTTTAAGTGCGTGAGCGCGCGTTTGTCTTTTCCTCGACAGAAAATACTTGGATGTATTTTTCTGGATCGTCTGTGAATAAAGGTTGTACACTTGCCAATCACTAAAGACTGTGTAGTTGTATTTTCACAATTGTGAGTTTCAATCCCATTAAATACTAGTAGTAGGTGATGTCGGTGAAGACGCAATTCATGTAGGGGAAATCTTGGATCTTTCAGGACATCATTAACACGTTTCTCTGTTTATCTTGGTAGTTATTGCATGCAGCTACACCTACAATGGCTGCATCTATGATCTTTGGTTTGTATTTATATTCTTCCAACCAATTTATGTTGCAACTTCTGATTTTACAGATTCAAACACAAAACTACACTTATACCAAGTACTTGTGGTTATTTTCCTCCATCTTCGTATTCAACCTCTTCCTTCATCAACATACTTACGTGTTGTCATCTATATAACACAAAACATTATAACCTTAAATTCAATCCCCTAATTCACACAAACCAATCTGTTTGTGTACGATTTTGAAGGATTAAAACCAGAAATTTGTGTAGTGGATGACGGGGTTAAATTTGTGTTTGATCATCTTAGTGAACTTGACGTTAATGGGAAAGCTTATTACAACCTTTGAACTTTGTCACTCAAGCCTGAGCTTCACTAGCCTGTCCTTAGTATAATCACTATTTTTAAAGAAGAGAAATGAAATATCAGTCTAAAACTTGTGCTTATAAGTACTCTTGAATATAGGACATGACACTTGACAAAATCAGCAAAGTAGATAAGACTAGAGAAGTAGGGGACGTTACATGTCATGATTTTGTAATTAGCAGGACGAGTTACGAAGATAGAAACTTAACAAACCGAAGGTGACATCATTTAATTAAGGGACTAAAACCGAAATGCAACAGCGAAAGATGAAATTATTTGATACTCAGAAAACTTCACAGGGAAGAAAATGTAATTCACTCAGCATATACCCACAAAAGCATCTTGCTAGTCGTTTAAAGTATTAATATAGTTTATTTCCTTCAAAAACAATTCCCACAAAGGCATTCAGACAGACACACACATAGTGAACATGGCTAAACAACAGGAAGAAGTGATTCTACTAGATTTCTGGTCAAGTATGTTTGGTATGAGGGTCAGAATAGCTTTAGCTGAAAAGGTATTTCATATGAATACAAGGAACAGGATTTGATTAACAAAAGCCAGCTTCTTTTGGAAACGAACCCGGTTCACAAGAAAGTCCCGGTTCTTATTCATAACGGCAAACCGGTCTGTGAGTCTGGTATCATTGTTGAATATATTGATGATGTTTGGAATGATAAAGCTCCTTTGTTTCCTGATGATGCTTATGCTAAAGCTCATGCAAAGTTTTGGGCAGACTTTATTGACAAGAAGGTAATCAAGTTTGAATTTTCAGCTGATTAATTATGCATATACTTTATTTGGTCATAGTTGATTCATTATTCAACTAGACTGCTAAGACTTTGTTTTTGGATGTTTTCAATTAATGAATAGTTGCATGATTGTCTTAGGGGGTGTTTGGATAACCTTATTAAAACAACTATTATGATAATGTTTGGAAGGATGGGAAAAAAACACGAATCCGACGGGGAAACCCGAACTTTTGGGCCGGGGCCGGGCGTGCTTATCGGGTTTTGGGGCGGATTTCGGGGCCTTAAGGCACACCATCCCCGCCCCGCCCCGAATTATATATATACATAAAATTTTGTGTTAGTATTTGCGTACTAAAAATATAATTCTCTAATTTTTGTTAGTTTTTATCTTTGTAATATTTCAAATTATGATGATAGAAGCTTGTTTTGTGTCATAATATTAAAAAAAAAGTTTCGAATTATTCCAATACCTAATTTATCATTAATAGGATCTCGATTCTTCAAGTTATTTCACAATATTATATTGTTAATAGTGTAAAAATAAGAGTAAACTGGAACGACACGAGTATAATGGAGCATCACACTCAATAAAGACAACCCGATAAGACCCCAATGGAAAATGGGGCGGGTTTGGGGGAGCATCTCGCCCCAACGGGGCGTCCCGATAAGATCCCCAATTGGGATTGGGGCGGGTTTGGGGATGACTTTTGTAATCGGGTTTGGGATGGGGATAGCCGCCCCGCCCCAAACCCGCCCCTTTGCCATTATTTACGTAATTAGTTTTCTCATATAAGCAGAAGCCTTATTAAATTAGCAAAAAAAACTTAAAATAAGATGCTAAGCATAAGATGATTGGCTCCATCTGTTAGTGGATAATTAGGCCCAAGCCCGGTTTGTGGGTTTAGGGTATTAGGGTTTTCACCATTATAAATAATGGTCCATAATAATATTATACGGGTTTCATTATCTTACATGGTTTCAGAGTGATCCTCAGACCTAGGTGGCTATGTTGAGCTGTCTACTCTAAGCCACCCGTCAAACCACTCTATCTCATGTCTCAAAAAAAAAAAAAAAAAAAAAAAAGTCAAAAGTTACGGCTGAAGAAGAATCGATATACACTTAAAGATTCTTTTTTGTTATTTGTTTGTGGCTCATCGCATGGTTAGTCATGATAGCATGCCATCCATTTAGTTATTTGTTTGTTAGTCCTTTGCTTTGGATCTGCGCAAAGAGAGAAGAAAAAGAAAAAAGAAATTAGATGGTGGATCTACAATGTTTTGATTTTGTAAGCGGTAAAAAAAAAAAAAAAAAAGTTCTTTAATTGTTATTATTATTTTTTTTTATGTCGAATCCAGGGTATCAATTCGAGACGACTTTTGTTGGTGTCGAATCCAGGTATCAATTCCGAGACGACTTTCGTTGGTGTCGAATCTAGGGTATCAATTCCGAGACGACTTTTGTTGGTGTCGAATCTAGGGTTCTTAACCCCGAGGCGACTTTGTTGGTGTCGAATCTGGGTTCTTATTAAGGGACATTTGTTTGGGATACTTTGAATTATCACGTTTTATTTTGGTTATTGTTTTATTTTGCTTTATTAGTTTACTACTACGATTCGAGCTTTCGCGATTTTGCCGCTCGAACTACGGAGGAGTGTTAGTGGATAATTAGGCCCAAGCGCGGTTTGTGGGTTTAGGGTATTAGGGTTTTCACCATTATAAATAATGGTCCATAATAATATTATACCTACGGGTTTCATTATCTTACACCATCAAACACTAAAAAGTGCTGTGCTTATTAGACATATGCTTTACCCATATACCCCTCAAACTAAATTTGCTTATTGTGTTTTGATCCACTAATAGTCGGTTTTAATGGTGTTTTGTTTGGCTAGTGAAACTGCTTATTTATTTATTCGTTTGTGAAACAAGTTGTTTTAACTGATATAACAAGCTGGAAACTGCTTATTAAGAAGTTTTAGTAATACAGAATGTTTTTGAATCATCTTGCACCCCACAAATAACCGTACCCTTAAGTTTGGATTATTGTTGTAAGAAACGTTTTTAAAATACATACCGTGTTAGTTCAAAGTCTTAACCAGTGATTCTAGCAACTTAATTCCTACTTTTACGATGGCCCATATGGATTCTGTTTGTGAAATAATTTTTAATGTCACCGTTGATGAGGATATGGTTTGTGTGTGGAGATGTAGCTATACCAAAGCGGGAGAAATTTGTACACGACAAAAGGGGATGAACATGAAGTATCTAGAAAAGAGTTCATAGATTGCCTTAAATTGCTTGAAGGAGAGCTTGGAGACAAAACTTACTTTGGAGGTGACATGTTCAGCTATATTGATTTATCTTTGATCCCATTTCATTCATGGTTTCTAGTCTATGAAACATATGGGAACTTGAATCTTGAACTTGAGTGCCCTAAACTTATTGCTTGGGCTAAAAGGTGTGTTGAGAACAAGGAAAGTGTATCTAACACTCTTCCCAACATGTCGAAAGTATTTGGCTTAGCTCAATCACGGAGGAAGAGATTTGGACTCGAAGAGTAGAACTAATGGCATATAAAACCCTTTATATTGCTGAACTTATTAGGTGTGTGTGCATGCGTTTTTGTGTTTTTTGACAGAAGATAGTTAAAGTATCTTTCTGGATCTTCTGTAAAATAAAGGTTGAAACTCTTGCATTCGTAGACAGACTGTATTTCTTGTATTTTTAAGTGCATTTCTTGCTATGATTACATTTTAAACGTTTTCGACATTTTATGGGGTTGATTAAATGTTTGAGAGTTTAAAGTCCATTGAATAGTAAGTGATGTTGGGGAAGTAGTAGTTTCTGTAGGATGTATCTTGGAATCATCAGAACTTCCTAAACAGGCTTCTCTCTTTAACTTGGAGTTATTGTATGCCGCCACGGCGCCACGCCTGCAATGGATGGATCGACAACCGCGGTTTAGTATTTATATTCTTCCAACTACTTTATACTATTAATGTGAACTTGGGTTTGGATCATCTCAAACATGCTAATTGGGTCAACTAAAAAGTCAGCTAAAACCTGAATGGGTCAAAGGGAATGTCGCCCAAAGTAATATTTAGTCGATTGAAGCTCCTTTATTGTTTTATACAAGGATTTAATTTATCATTGCAAGGATTGTAAATCTGTTACTATAAACTAAGGTAGTGATTAAAGTAAAAATGGACAAGAAACTGTTGGCGCGTCAGATAAATCTGACCCAATCCGTTCTAAATCGACCCATTTTAAATTGAGCGTGTTTCAACCCTATACCCAGCCCATTTAACTGGCCTATGTTTCCATTTATAGTAACCAGAGACTGCCAATGGCATAAACGACGAAATCAACCAAAGGAGAGCTTTGTGTCGGCAAAGAGAATAACCAACAGCGACACGGCCACCCAGTCTTTAGTAACCCCCAACAACAGGAACGGTTAATATGCTTGTATGTTAAATCACAAGGAAAACCGAAAAATTGAGTGTAGAAGTAAACAAGGATTTGAAAATCAACACAAAAAGTGAAATATCCTTGGCTATATATTTGCTATGATTACAATCTTTTGTTTTACTTTATATGTAATTGATAACATGTTTGCGACTTTCAGAACTTTCAGAACTATCTCTACATCGGAGATGGTCTAAGGTATACATTTGCTATCATTCTTCTGACTTATTTTGTATTTTGATGCTAACATCGGAGATGGTCTAAGGTAACAGCGATTATTTTTTAACCTTTTGCAAAGCGCAAGGACTAAAATCTTATTTAACTTTTTATAATAAAGGTACTCTAGATACTTGATTAATATGTCACCCCATGCATCATATTACCCCACACATGTAAAGTATATGTAGTCAACATTCATACAACACAAACAAATACTAGCAGTGAACAAACATCACCCAAAATGGAAGAAGAAGATGAAGTCATACTACTGGATTTCTGGGCAAGCAGGTACGGTATGAAGGTCAGAATAGCTCTAGCTGAAAAGAGTATTCCCTATGAATACAAAGAACAGGATTTGATGAACAAAAGCCAGCTTCTTTTAGACATGAATCCGGTTCACAAGAAAATCCCGGTTCTTATTCACAACGGCAGACCAGTCTGTGAGTCTGGAATCATTGTTAAATATATCGATGATGTTTGGAATGATAAAGTTCCTTTATTTCCTTCTGATCCTCATGCCAAAGCTCGTGCTATGTTTTGGGCTGACTTTATTGACAAGAAGGTAACTGACTTTGACTTTTCTTTATTCTACATAGAGGAATGAACCCTTGTCTTAATGGGTGTTTGGGATTGCTTATGAAATGAAGATGGTATATTTTCTGATTGTGTTTTGCTATTTTGATCTTCAAGTAATAAAAACTTTGATTGGTTTAAAATGCTTAACCGATTATTTTGCTAATTGTTTTTAATAAGCATCTTGAAATTACTTTAAGCAGTTTTAATGTGCAAATCGAAACACCTTAAATAAGTACTGTAATGAGTTTGGATTATTGTTTCAAGCAAGGTTTCTATTTACATACCGTCATACCATGTTAGCTTTAAGTCATAAACTTTTTGTCAATCACTGATTCTAGAAATTCA
Organism: Chrysanthemum lavandulifolium; assembly: GCA_022545495.1. Lineage (NCBI taxonomy): Eukaryota > Viridiplantae > Streptophyta > Magnoliopsida > Asterales > Asteraceae > Chrysanthemum > Chrysanthemum lavandulifolium. Next base: position 84,128,173 of record CM040238.1, on the reverse strand, counting down.
GCTTGTACTGTAATGATGACCCAATCAGGAGTAATCGCAAAATAACTTATAATCTTCCCACGGATGAGTATATGATCTTGGATCACACAATAATGTGGGTTTGAAATGCAGCTAAACCAACTTGGGAAGAATTTGTACACAACAAAAGGGGAAGAACACGAATCATCAAGGAAAGAGTTCTTAGGTGGCCTTAAATTGCTTGAAGGAGAGCTTGGAGACAAACCTTACTTTGGAGGTGAAAGTTTCAGCTTCCTTGATTTATCGTTGATCCCATTTAATTCATGGTTTCTTGTATACGAAATGTATGGGAAGTTCAATCTTGAACATGAGTGCCCTAAACTGATTGCTTGGGCTAAAAGATGCGTTGAGAACAAGGAAAGCGTGTCAAACACTCTTCCTGACAAGTCAAAGATCCTTGCTTTTTCCCAAGATAGGAGAAAGAAATTGGAACTCGATTAGTAGAACTTATAGCGAATAAAGTTCCTATGCTCTTGAATATTAGATTAATACGTGCTAATGTGTTTTCGTGATAGACTGTGTTACATAGCCGGGTCTAAATAAAGATTGTCACACGTTAGGTGGCAAAAGGTTAATACCCGGTGACCTAAACCGGCTCACAATCGGCTGCCTTTCCATAATGTGGGGGGCATACATGACTCACTCACCGGTTGTAAAAGATTGTCACATGTACAATCATAAAGATCTTTAATCTGTTATATTTTCATATATGCGCTTCTTTGTTCTGTTCACATTTCACTAAATCCATCTGTTTTATGAGGTTGATTACATAGCTGTAAGTTTCAATTCTATTTAACTGTAAGTGATATCATGGATATTTTTGAACTTATCGGGATTTTCTTCAATCTGCATATGTTTCTCTCTTAAATTTGTGGTTTCTGTATGCAGCTACACCTGTAATGGCTGCATCAAAGATTTCACAGTTTATACTTTATAATCACTTGTCATTTCACAATTTCAACCTATTCACTTATTAATGGGCTGATTTGGGTTGTGATTTATCTCAAACAGGTCAACTGGGTCAAATCAAAAATTCAGATAAAAACTGAACAGGTTCAAAGTTGCACAAAGTATGTTTGTGGATGGTTTTTGAGATTACTAATACAAGTTCTTATCTTCTTATTTTTCCAGTGTTTAGGTATTTGTTTATGGGAAAATGATAAAAAAATGCATCGAACTTGACACTTGTTGTCATTGTGTGTAATCAACTATTTTTTTCATCAGAACACAAACCTTTTAATTTTGTCATTGATGTAGCCAGGTTAGGTGAATTTATGTTATTGTATGTACCAGTCAGCTTAGCGTTACATCGTTAGTCCTTATTTACTAACGGTCGTTAGTAAATAACTTAAAATTCGTTCTTTACATTTTATTCGTTTCAATCCGTTATTATATCGCCGTCTGCGTTTTATACTTTTTCGTCCGCTTTATACATTTTGGTCCAATGCTTTCATCCGTTTTTACATTTCGTTTGTTTACTTACGTTTTAGTACGTTATTATACGTTTCGTCCGCTTTTATACTTTTTCGTCCATTTTATACATTTTGGTCCGTTTTATGCGTTTTGTCCGTTTTTACGTTTTCATTCGATTTATCGTTTTCATCCGCTTTCACGTTAACTTGTTTTATACATTTTGCCTGCTTTTTTTTAAAGCCTTTGTTTTCTAACATTTTCATCTTTTTATACGCTTCGTTGGTTTTCTTACTTTTCGCTCATTTTCTTACTTTTTCGGACTAAAATGTATAAAACTTAAGAATACGGACAAAACGTATAAAATGGATGAAGGTGTAAGAAAAGATGAAAACTTAAAAAGACGAAACGATAAAATGATAAAAACAGACGAAACATATAAAAATGATTAAAATGTTAGAAAATCGACGAAGACATTTAAAACCGACGAAAACGTATAAAACGGATTTAAAAATATAAACGGATGAAAACGATTGAAAACGATAAAAAGATGAAAACGGACGAAACGAAGAAAACTTATAAAACGGATCAAACGATAAAAGCGAATGAAAACGATAAAAGCGGACGAAAACGTAAGAAAACGGACGAGAATGTAAGAAAATGACGAAAACGTAAAAACGGAAAAGCAACGGACGAAAAAGTATAAAAAAGGGACAAAACGATAATAACGGATGAAAACGAATAAAACGTAAGAGAACGAAATTTTAAGTTATTTACTAACGATCGTTAATATATAAGGACTAACGATGTAACGCTAAGCTTTGTTGGTACATACAATAACACAAATTCACCTAACCGGCTACATACAATGACAAAATTCAAAAGGTTTGTGTTAAAAATGAAAAAAATAGTTATACACACAACGACAACAAGTGTCAAGTTCGACGATTTTTTTATTATTTTCCTTGTTTATCTACCTGTATTTAAGTAAATAAGCCCTAAAAATGAGCAGGCTGTGACATAAACAGAATAGCACATAATATCATTTACAGTAACTTCTAAGTAGATACATTTCCTAAACTGATTTTAATTTAGATGTAGATTAGTACGGAGTATTTCAATAATGTATATTTTTTTAATTTAACTAACCTGGTAATTGTATATGTAATCTTCAAAAGGAATAGACATAAAACTGCTCTTACATCAGCTACTCAGCTTAATGTGATACTGACACAGCCCGTTCTAAACTGACCCATTTGAACCTGAGCTTCTTTTGACGCTATACGCTCAGTGTTGCCATCTTTAGTAAAAATATTACTGTACTAACGGAAAACCAAATAAATTGACCAAGGAGAGCTTAGTGTTCGCAATAAGAATGGCCGACATCAACATGACCACCCAGTCTTAAACGACCCTAGTAACACGAATGGTAAACATGCTTGTATGTTTTCTGACAAGAAAAACCGACAAATTTAGAGCCAAAGTACACAAGGAACCGAGAGTCAACACAAACAAGAAAACAACAGGAACCATGATTTTGCTCACACATACATGCAAAGATTATTAAAACATTCACAACTGATGGAAAAATATAAACAACCCAACCCAAATGTACATTACAACATCCATATGGGCAAGACTAAAAATAGTATTGGTCTAATACTCTAATGGAACACTTATGTTTATAAACTTTTTAAGATGATTGCTAAAGAGTAAGAAAATATTATAGTAGTAAATAATCAGAAAAAGCCATCAGGAAACCGACATTTGTGTCATTAAAAGGAGTTGTTTGTGCCCAGACACAGCACACTAGAAATGCAGCAATGATCAACGAAATGAGTCGAAAGCCACGAGATGTAGTCTGATAAAAATTCTCAAAACCTTTTGTCAATGAATATCGAAAGTCTTTTAAGAAAACAGGGTTACAAGCCTTCGTTAATCCTTGAGATGTTTGACCAAACTACATCGCGTACCGTGGCTGTTCGGGTCCATTGCGTCGATCATTGTGTTGCGTTTCTAGTACACTATGTCTACACAAATTAGCTCCACGATTTTTTTTAGAAAGGCATTAGCTCCACGAAATGTTTACAATGGCACAAAACATCGCATAAAGAGGAATCAATCAAGGATCAAGTTCTTCGAATCTAGTTGGGAAGATTAGGTGAAGATTAACACTTCTTATCAAGTGTTTAGTGTGATTAACCAATATTCCTAAGGTACGAAAGTTATTTTGATGAATTGCATATTAGGGTTCATGTATTTGAATTGGGGTTTTTTTTTGGGTAAATTAAGTTATATGATTAAGTTGATAATTAGAATATGGTTACATTGCAGGTCAATAAAACAATTCTTAACATTTGACTCCTTTCAAATAGAGGTAATTTGAACACAACAAGTTACATTGAACATAATGGGCAAAATTGAAACCGACTTGCCAAACAAAACACACAAGTTAACAAGTTAAGCCAAAACAAGACATACACCATAATTGTTGTGACAGACTACAGCAACACCATACAAGGGTGGGGGGAATCACCAAGGTGAGCTTTTGGTATACACAACCATATGAAGATGTAGCTTGACAAAACAACATAAAGTACATAAAACAGACATAGAAGATAAAACTGAGCATCCTTAAAGGAGCCAGACCTAAACCAAACAGATCTAAAGTCGAAACCCAAGGCAGCAGCAAGCCATCGATGAAGGACCACAACAGATCTGAGCAGAAGAGACCAGATGGTAACGAATCTGAGCAGAAGACAACGGTGGCGGCAACGACTACAGCTGCAACGGCGAAGATGGGAGATGACAGATATGTGAGTAAGGGCTTTTATTGTGGGAAAGGAAAAAGTACAAGATGGAGAAGGAGGTCGAGAGTCACAACGGAATTTAAACGCATAAGGACATGTAGAACAATTCTTTGATAGACGCATCTCTTAATCAGGGATATAACCTAATCTAACACGCATAAAAAGTGTTTATGAATTATTTAACTGATCATGCAAACCTTCTTGGAGAGAATCACCACGTGAGTTGCGTTACGTACTGCACATGTAGAACTAAGGCTACAAACCTTCGCAAGTTGGAGAGTATGAAACACGGGTAAAAGTAGACTAGGCTTAGTCGACTCTTAAGGAATCGACCAGAGTCGATTTGGAACGACTCAAAGGGTTCGACCCTTTGGGTTTCGGTTGAACAAATGAGAGACGGGGAAGAGAGGGAGTTAAGGTTTAAAAGATTATTATGATATCTATAATAGAATGTCTTTGTATTTATAAGGATACAAAGTATAACAACCCGCATTTTTTCGAGTTACTTTTCATATTTTTAAAAAGTTACTACTCACTTTTACTATTCACTTTCACTATTCATCCCGTAAAATTTTTAATCCACATTCTCGTAAGATAAATTATTTTAGTAATAACCTGAGAGTTCGACCATCGTTAGATCATTTTCGCAAAAGTTATTAAGAAAACATCGTCTTAAAGTTTCATTTTGGTCGGAACACCATTTCAACATCCCGCGATAACGAAAATCAACTCGACAATTCTCCCGCATCGATAAATTTTTAGATCACTCATGATTAATTTGAGAATTTTAAGATTCATTATTTTTAATATTACCAAATAAGCCCAAATAGAGAACAAAACTAAACTTACGTTTTAAACAATTCTACTTACATGCGACTTAACGATTCTCTGACCTTGTGTTTCTAATATGTTTTGAAACTTTTACATTTTGGAAAAGTCAAACATATTTCCTCTTCCTTTGACCATAAAGGAATTAACCTTGTACGTTCTACATTTTGCATAAATCGCAGAACTTTTAAACTTCACAAATAACTGTTAAGTTATCCCGCGTATGAAGAAAACCACATTTTGACATCTCATATCACTTTTAGACTAATTTTAGTCTACTCTAAATAAATTCATGGTCGTTTCCACGAAATTTCGTTCTTTTCCGATAAACTGCGACCACGCGTTTTGACCCGTATTTCGACTTTAAGCGGTTTTGCACCCAATGAGACTTATCACCCATTTTATATTTTTAAATGAAGTATAATGATGAGTCTCATCATTCCTACAAGTTTCGTATTTTTACGACACCGGTTTTACGTTTTATGGCTTAACGACTTACGGTTGGCATTTAACGGAACCAAATCATGCTCTAAACTCAAGATAAGATCAAAACTATCCACCTAAGTCATCTTATCACTATATGGCCGACTTAGGGGGGGGAGTCATCATTTTGGTGGCATCATCCTAACCATGGTTCATTTAGATCTTTACAAGTGTCCTAACTTAACCATGGTTAATATTTAACCCAATATATGGTTAACCAAACTTACCCTCCTATAAATAGCAAGTGAATGACTTCCTAAAAACCCTAAAACTCTTCTCTTGGTCGTTCATAACTTAAAACATACATATCTTCCATAATTTGTTCCATAAACTCCAAGTTTATGCAAAGAAGTTCCAAAGATCAAGCTACTTCATCAAATCTCTAGCAAGTTTAAGTGATCTTCTTGAGTTTAAATCCACTCAAGTCACTTAGTACTTCATCACCAACTCTTCAAGTTTGCAAGGGTGCCAAGGTGTGGAAAGCTAGCTCAATCCAAAGTCTTAAGTGATCAATCAAAGTCCTATCCTTACTAAGTTACTCCTTTCTTATTGAAAGCCAAAAGTTGTAAGCAACTTATCACCACCATCATCTCATCTTTATTATTCATAATCTTAACTATTTCATGCTATATATATATTTACTATGTTGATTCATGATGTACATATACTCAATCACTTGTTTTAATTCACATATTGTCATAAAAGTAACAAACTAGTAAACTAGTCATATTCTACACATGTGAGACCATTAAAAACAGTAACATAAGGACTTTCTAACTTATATAATATGTTAGACAAGATAAAAAGGTAAACATAGCAATTTGAATCACCAAACGGACAAACGAGTCAAAAGTTATAGGCAAAAGTTAAGCGAAACCTAAACGCCAAAGCGCCATGTATAAGTTGTTAAGAGTTCTGCATTGTTTTAAAAGTGATACTTCGGTCCGAATCATCAAAAGTTAAAACAAAAAGTTGTCCGAACGACGTTTTCCTTCAATAGCAAAGAAGCTCGGACCTTGAAACGCATAAATAGGCCAAAATCTTTCAAAACAGAACCTAGTAAATATAGTCTCACAACTATACTTTTGTCACAACTAAAAGCAAACCAAGAGGCCTAATGGCCATAAGCCAAGACCACGGCTACGGCTAAGGTCAAAGCTAAGTCTCAAGACCATGGTATTCAAGACCAAAGTCATGACAAGGCCATGGCTAAAGCCTCAAGGCTTGTTTGCCCAAGACCGTTAACTATGGTAATCATATATATGAAACGACGAGAACTTGTAAAAATATGATAAACTTATTTATATAACAATCTTCACTCAAAACATATGTTATATCTACTAAGTGCTACAATAGTAGGGAGCTTCATGTGAGGGTTCATTTGAGTAAAACGTGATCGACGAGTTGTTGTATTTACGATTTAAAGTGTCCTAGCTCTCTAACGCTTAATCGCATGACCTCCGAATTATGATGGCCCGAACTCGTAGTGCGATATCTATAAACTAAATATGTTTTCACATATTAAAGATCTTTCTATAAACATCAAATGATAATTGACTACATCATGATCAACATAGGAATATATATAGGATGGTTTATGTTTCCTTAAACATTATTCCAAACTTAAGTCGCAACGTCCTATTCTAGGTTGCTCGTAGAAGTTCTCACGGCATATCCATCATTCTCATTACACATTTGATATCATTTACTCTGAGGTGAGTTCACAACCCCACTTTCTATTATTTAATTGTTTTACAAAACCTTGGGGGAGATACATGCTTTATTTTAAACCGAACACATTGATTTCAAACTGTATGCTTATCTGATTGTTTTATTAGCACTAAGTTACCGCATTTGCCAAACATAAGTCCCTAAATCATGAATCATTAATCACTATGTGAGAGTGGGCGCGAATATTGTGATTAGATCTATTGGGATTGACGAATCCCGTTTGTGTTGACCGGGTAGGCAAACAAACGCACTATATTTGAGTAACATTGGTAAAAACGGCAATTTTACCAGATAGGGCACACACCGACATTTTCTCCAATTAATTTTGGATCACGTTAACGCCTTGATTGCATGATGCTTAGTCTAATAATAACTGTTTTGGTTTTCAAACCATTGGTGTGAGTCTATAGCTCACACTACAAACATTATGTGTTCAACTGATTTCCTAAACTCTATGAATTTCACTCAACCTTTGTGTTGACAGTTTTAACATGTATTTCGTGTCCCATAATGCGGAAGTCGGCACGGAAGAGCAAGGACTAGATCAAGAAGGCTATAAATTTTATTATCATTCGAAAACCAATTTAATGTATTTTGTAAACTTGGAACCATCGGGACCTCATTTTTGTAAACTCGATATTTATATAAATCGAATGATAAATCTTTTAAAACGACTCCATTAGAGTTTGTTTTCTATTTTTATGATTGTTGTGCCATTAAATAACACCCGTTTGAATTCATTGCGTATCACGAAATTGGGGTGTTCAGATTGGTATCGAGCCACGCTTATCGAGAAACGGGTCTAATTGAGACTTAAACTATAACTACTTTTTCAAACAAAACATTTTATAGCCTTCGTTCTCCGTGCCTTCCATCCTCCGACGATTATGTGACTTTTAGGCATTTTAAGCTATACAAACATACTAGTATATTGATATATACACTCAACATATTTTCAATCATTTTAGCTAAACGATATCTGCGTATGCCTATTCTAAAGCATTGCGGCACAATCATATTTTCCCAATCATGTATCTACTTGTGCATTTTAGGATTACGAAATTTTATCCAAGACATTGTGGCGATTACAATGGTCTTTCCTACTTCCTAGACATTGTGAGATACAATGGTCTCATTTATATTTCAAGACACCGTGAGATACGATGAGTCTCTATTACATTCTCGACATCAGTAAATCCTACGATGGTCTCTATTACATTCTCGGACATCGTAAATCCTAAAGTGGTCTCATTTATTTCTCAAGACATTGTGGATTACACAATGATCTCTATCATTTCTCAAGACATTGTGAGTTACACAATGGTCTCTCCATCATTTCTCAAGACATTGTGAGTTACACAATGGTCTCTCCATCATTTCTCAAGACATTGTAAGTTACACAATGGTCTCTCCATCTTTTCTCAAGACATTGTGAGTTACACAATGATCTCTCCATCATTTCTCAAACCTTGTGACTTACACAATGGTTTAAATTCCTTCTGAGACATGGTAAGTTATACAAAGTCTCTAAAATTATCTTATAAACATTATATGATATCGTTTACATGAAACCCGTCACGTCTATCAATTTCCTAATGGAAATACAAGAAATAGGATTTCTAAAGGACAAAGTGACTCATCATCTACAAAAGTCAAGTTCAAGAACTTTCTCTACATTCATCAAAATTCTCTTACGAAACCTTCATTTTAAAGGTCCGTAATGCTAGCCAAGTATGGACTATTTTAGGATTACTCAAGATTTCCTTTCCACACGTATCTACCCATACTATCTTCTATGCAATGGAATGTGAAAACATAGGATACAAGTCTTTTATGGCCAGGACTTGCAACTGAATGGTTTGATATCGCCTTTGCTTAGTGGACAATTTCTCAAAAGCTATGAACATATCACAAGTATACCTAATTTAGGTATTTGGAAAATTTATCGAACCTCTGCTAAATATAGCCTAATCACCTATATTTAACCTTGGGATAGTGGAACATGGTCTGATTAACTATGTTCGACTTAAATTTTTCAAACACTCGAACAGTTATACAAGGGTTATATTCGTGTTAATTTCTACTTAAACTCGATAAACCACCAGAATTCATCTAGAGACACGATAGTGTCTTACCACTCAGCAAAATCTTAACATCTTATTCATACTACCAAATTTCATTCTTGAAAGTTTTCATTTATGAAATAATCCTAACTACTATCTTGGGATAGTCATCAAATCTTCTCGTCATTCCTTAGAAGTACTAGCCTGATTAGATTTCAAGGATATCATTCCGTCATTCACTTTTGATTTTAAAACAAACTTGACATCTCTACCTAAGAATAATAGTAAGTGTACGCTACACTCTTCTAATCGTCAAACATATCACATCATTATCTGAACCCCATTGAAATTCAGTATGTAAAACTTCACAGTATCACGTTTCTTTGAAACACTAGTAGACATAAACACTATACGATATAGCCTTCATCTCGAAACCACCTAATACAGGATCAACTTTGGAAATGGTTTGGATAACCACTTGCCACTAGCAAAACTTTCCCTACAACGACAGTTATCACATCATTACAAACCATTTCACATCAACAATATCTTACACCTTTGATTAACAACAATTACCTAACAACAACAAAACTATTCCATTTTGAGGCACTATATAGACGAAAGTATTAGTTAACCAATTGATGGGCTAAGATGTTCGAGAGATCACCCACGAAACAACTAAGGAAACCGCACGAATATAAATTAGGCTCCATGCCGCACACTATCACCAAAACTCCATGTTAGAAATTAAGGTTTTATTGATAGCCTCGATACAATAAGATATGATTCGTTTTGAGAATCGAAAAGCCAAACTTTAGGTATATTGGACTCTATAAGATTTTAACAAAACCCTTTAGGTTATCAACTTAAGCCACATGGTACATAATACATTCTATGACTAGAAACTTGAGAACACAAAGATTAGAATTTGGCGATACACCCTCATTTTCCTAGACACTTCAACATCGGATAACACACATTGAATTCGGACGAATTCCATTAAGTGGTGAGACTATAACAACCCGCATTTTTTCGAGTTACTTTTCATATTTTTAAAAAGTTACTATTCACTTTCACTATTCATCCCGTAAAATTTTTAATCCACATTCTCGTAAGATAAATTATTTTAGTAATAACCTGAGAGTTCGACCATCGTTAGATCATTTTCGCAAAAGTTATTAAGAAAACATCGTCTTAAAGTTTCATTTTGGTCGAACACCATTTCAACATCCCGCGATAACTAAAATCAACTCGACTATTGTACCGCATCGATAAATTTTAGATCACTCATGATTAATTTGAGAATTTTAAGATTCATTATTTTAATATTACCAAATAAGCCCAAATAGCAGAACAAAACTAAACTTACGTTTTAAACAATTCTACTTACATGCGGACTTAACGATTCTCGATCGTGTTTCTAATATGTTTTGAAACTTTTACATTTTGGAAAAGTCAAACATATTTCCTCTTCCTTTGACCATAAAGGAATTAACATTGTACGTTTTACATTTTGCATAAATCGCGTAACTTTTAAACTTCACAAATAATCATTAAGTTATCCCCGTATGAAGAAAACCACATTTTGACATCTCATATCACATTTAGACTAATTTTAGTCTACTCTAAATAAATTCATGGTCGTTTCCACGAAATTTCGTTCTTTTCCGATAAACTGCGAATTACGCATTTTTGACCAGATTTCGACTTTAGCAATGATTTTGCACCCAATGAGACTTATCACCCATTTTATATTTTTAGATGAAGTATAATGATGAGTCTCATCATTCTTACAAGTTTCAGTATTTTACGATACCGGTTTTACGCTTTATGGCTTAACGACTTACGGTTGGCATTTAACGGAACCAAATCATGCTCTAAACTCAAGATAAGATCAAAACTATCCACCTAAGTCATCTTATCACTATATGGCCGACTTAGGGGAGTCATCATTTTGGTGGCATCATCCTAACCATGGTTCATTTAGATCTTTACAAGTGTCCTAACTTAACCATGGTTAATATTTAACCCAATATATGGTTAACCAAACTTACCCTCCTATAAATAGCAAGTGAATGACTTCCTAAAAACCCTAAAACTCTTCTCTTGGTCGTTCATAACTTAAAACATACATATATTCCATAATTTGTTTCATAAACTCCAAGTTTATGCAAAGAAGTTCCAAAGATCAAGCTACTTCATCAAATCTCTAGCAAGTTTAAGTGATCTTCTTGAGTTTAAATCCACTCAAGTCACTTAGTACTTCATCACCAACTCTTCAAGTTTGCAAGGGTGCCAAGGTGTGGAAAGCTAGCTCAATCCAAAGTCTTAAGTGATCAATCAAAGTCCTATCCTTACTAAGTTACTCCTTTCTTATTGAAAGCCAAAAGTTGTAAGCAACTTATCACCACCATCATCTCATCTTTATTATTCATAATATTAACTATTTCATGCTATATATATAGTTACTATGTTGATTCATGATGTACATATACTCAATCACTTGTTTTAATTCACATATTGTCATAAAAGTAACAAACTAGTAAACTAGTCATATTCTACACATGTGAGACCATTAAAAACAAGAACATAAGGACTTTCTAACTTATATAATATGGTAGAAAAGATAAAAGGTAAACATAGCAATTTGAATCACCGAAACGGACAAACGAGTCAAAAGTTATAAGCAAAAGAAGTTAGCGAAACCTAAACGCCAAAAGCGCCATGTATAAGTGTTAAGAGTTCCGCCGTTTAAAAGTGATACTCAGTCCGAATCATCAAAAGTTAAAACAAAAAAGTTGTCCGGAACGACGTTTTCCTTCAATATCAAAGAAGCTCGGACCTTGAAAACGCATAAATAGGCCAAAAATCTTTCAAAAACAGAAACTGCCGTAAATATAGTCTCACAACTATACTTTTGTCACAACTAAAAGCAAACCAAGAGGCGTAATGGCCATAAGCCAAGACCACGGCTACGGCTAAGGTCAAAGCTAAGTCTCAAGACCATGGTATTCAAGACCAAAGTCATGACAAGGCCATGGCTAAAGCCTCAAGGCTTGTTTGCCCAAGACCGTTAACTATGGTAATCATATATATGAAACGACGAGAACTTGTAAAAACATGATAAACTTATTTATATAACAATCTTCACTCAAAACATATGTTATATCTACTAAGTGTCCTAGCTCCTCGAACGTTTACTGCATGACCTCTGAATTATGATGGCCCGAACGGTAGTACGATATCTATAAACTAAATATGTTTTCACATATTAAAGATCTTTCTATAAACATCAAATGATAATTGACTACATCATGATCAACATAGGAATATATATAGGATGGTTTATGTTTCCTTAAACATTATTCCAAACTTAAGTCGCAACATCCTATTCTAGGTTGCTCGTAGAAGTTCTCACGACATATCCATCATTCTCATTACACATTTGATATCATTTACTCGAGGTGAGTTCACGCCCACACTTCTATTATTTAATTGTTTTACAAACCCTTGGGGGAGATACATGCTTTATTTTAAACCGAACACATTGATTTCAAACTGTATGCTTATCTGATTGTTTTATTAGCACTAAGTTACCGCATTTGCCAAACATAAGTCCCTAAATCATGAATCATTAATCACTATGTGAGAGTGGGCGCGAATATTGTGATTAGATCTATTGGGATTGACGAATCCCGTTTGTGTTGACCGGGTAGGCGAACAAACGCACTATATTTGAGTAACATTGGTAAAAACGACAATTTTACCAGATAGGGCACGCACCGACATTTTCTTCAATTAATTTTGGATCACGTTAACGCCTTGATTGCATGATGCTTAGTCTAATAATAACTGCTTAGGTTGTCGAACCATTGGTGTGAGTCTATAGCTCACACTACAAACATTATGTGTTCAATCGATTTCCTAAACTCTATGAATTTCACTCAACCTTTGTGTTGTGAGCTTTAAGCATGTATTTCGGGTCCCATAATGTCGGAAGTCGCACGGAGGACCAAGGACTAGATCAAGAAGGCTATAAATTTTATTATCATTCGAAACCAATTTAATGTATTTTGTAAACTTGGAACCATCTCGGGACCTCATTTTTTGTAAACTCGATATTTATATAAATCGAATGATAAATCTTTTAAAACGACTCCATTAGAGTTTGTTTTCTATTGTTATGATGTTGTGCCATGAAATAACACCCGTTTGAATTCATTGCAGATCACGAAATTGGGGTGTTACTGATTGGTATCGAGCCACAATTATAGAGAAACGGTCTAATTGAGACTTAAACTATAACTACTTTTTCAAACAAAACATTTTATAGCCTTCCGCTCTCCGTGCCTTCCATCCTCCGACGATTATGTGACTTTTAGGCATTTTAAGCTATACAAACATACTAGTATATTGATATATACACTCAACATATTTTCAATCATTTTAGCTAAACGATATCTGCGTATGCCTATTCTAAAGCATTGCGGCACAATCATATTTTCCCAATCATGTATCTACTTGTGCATTTTAGGATTACGAATTTTATCCAAGACATTGTAACGACACAATGGTCTTTCCTACTTCCTAGACATTGTGAGATACAATGGTCTCATTTATATTTCAAGACACCGTGAGATACGTGAGTCTCTATTACATTCTCGACATCAGAAATCCTACGGTGGTCTCTATTACATTCTCGCATAATCAGTAAATCCTAAAGTGGTCTCATTTATTTCTCAAGACATTGTGGATTACACAATGATCTCTCTATCATTTCTCAAGACATTGTGAGTTACACAATGGTCTCTCCATCATTTCTCAAGACATTGTGAGTTACACAATGGTCTCTCCATCATTTCTCAAGACATTGTAAGTTACACAATGGTCTCTCCATCTTTTCTCAAGACATTGTGAGTTACACAATGATCTCTCCATCATTTCTCAAACCTTGTGACTTACACAATGGTTTAAATTCCTTCACAGACATGGTAAGTTATACAAAGTCTCTAAAAATTATCTTATAAACATTATATGATATCGTTTTACATGAAACCCGTCACAGTCTATCAATTTCCCTAATGGAAATACAAGAAATAGGATTTCTAAAGGACAAAGTGACTCATCATCTACAAAAGCTGAAGTTCAGCAACTTTCTCTACATTCATCAAAATTCTCTTCTGAAACCTTCATTTTAAAGGTCCGTAATGCTAGCCAAGTATGGACTATTTTAGGATTACTCAAGATTTCCTTTCCACACGTATCTACCCATACTATCTTCTATGCAATGGAATGTGAAAACATAGGATACAAGTCTTTTATGGCCAGGACTTGCAACTGAATGGTTTGATATCGCCTTTGCTTAGTGGACAATTTCTCAAAAGCTATGAACATATCACAAGTATACCTAATTTAGGTATTTGGAAAATTTATCGAACTCGCTAAATATAGCCTAATCACCTATATTTAACCTTGGGATAGTGGAACATGGTCTCGATTAACTATGTTCGACTTAAATTTTCAAACACTCGTATCAGTTATACAAGGGTTATATTCGGGTTAATTTCTTATTTAAACTCGATAAACCACCGAAATTCATCTAGAGACACGATAGTGTCTTACCACTCAAAGAAAATCTTAACATCTTATTCATACTACCAAATTTCATTCTTGAAAGTTTTCATTTATGAAATAATCCTAACTACTATCTTGGGATAGTCATCAAATCTTCTCGTCATTCCTTAGAAGTACTAGCTCGATTAGATTTCAAGGATATCATTCCGTCATTCACTTTTGATTTTAAAACAAACTTGACATCTCTACCTAAGAATAATAGTAAGTGTACGCTACACTCTTCTAATCGTCAAACATATCACATCACTATCTCGAACCCCATTGAAATTCAGTATGTAAAACTTCACAGTATCACGTTTCTTTGAAACACTAGTAGACATAAACACTATACGATATAGCCTTCATCTCGAAACCACCTAATACAGGATCAACTTTGGAAATGGTTTGGATAACCACTTGCCACTAGCAAAACTTTCCCTACAACGACAGTTATCACATCATTACAAACCATTTCACATCAACAATATCTTACACCTTTGATTAACAACAGTTACCCTAACAACAACAAAACTATTCCATTTTTGAGGCACTATATAGACGAAAGTATTAGTTAACCAATTGATGGGCTAAGATGTTCAGAGATCACCCACGAAACAACTAAGGAAACCATACGAATATAAATTAGGCTCCATGCCGCACACTATCACCAAAAACTCCATGTTAGAAATTAAGGTTTTATTTATAGCCTCGATACAATAAGATATGATTTGTTTTGAGAATCGGGAAAAGCCAAACTTTAGGTATATTGGACTCTATAAGATTTTAACAAAACCCTTTAGGTTATCAACTTAAGCCACATGGTACATAATACATTCTATGACTAGAAACTTGAGAACACAAAGATTAGAATTTGGCGTATACACCCTCATTTTCCTAGACACTTCAACATCGGATAACACACATTGAATTCCGGGACGGAATTCCCATTAAGGTGGTGAGACTATAACAACCCGCATTTTTTCGAGTTACTTTTCATATTTTTAAAAAGTTACTATTCACTTTCACTATTCATCCCGTAAAATTTTTAATCCACATTCTCGTAAGATAAATTATTTTAGTAATAACCTAAGAGTTCGACCATCGTTAGATCATTTTCGCAAAATTTATTAAGAAAACATCGTCTTAAAGTTTCATTTTGGTCGGAACACCATTTCAACATCCCGCGATAACTAAAATCAACTCGACAATTGTCCCCGCATCGATAAATTTTAGATCACTCATGATTAATTTGAGAATTTTTAAGATTCATTATTTTTAATATTACCAAATAAGCCCAAATACAGAACAAAACTAAACTTACGCTTTAAACAATTCTATTTACATGCGACTTAACGATTCAAGACCGTGTTTCTAATATGTTTTGAAACTTTTACATTTTGGAAAAGTCAAACATATTTCCTCTTCCTTTGACCATAAAGGAATTAACATTGTACGCTTTACATTTTGCATAAATCGCAGAACTTTTAAACTTCACAAATAATCATTAAGTTATCCCGCGTATGAAGAAAACCACATTTTGACATCTCATATCACTTTTAGACTAATTTTAGTCTACTCTAAATAAATTAATGGTCGTTTCACGAAATTTCGTTTCTTTTCCGATAAACCGCAATTACGCGTTTTTGACCCGTATTTCGCCTTTTTTAAGCGTTTTGTACCCAATGAGACTTATCACCCATTTTATATTTTTAGATGAAGTATAATGATGAGTCTCATCATTCCTACAAGTTTCGTATTTTTACGATACCCGGTTTTACGTTTTATGGCTTAACGACTTACGGTTGGCATTTAACGGAACCAAATCATGCTCTAAACTCAAGATAAGATCAAAACTATCCACCTAAGTCATCTTATCACTATATGGCCGACTTAGGGGGGGAGTCATCATTTTGGTGGCATCATCCTAACCATGGTTCATTTAGATCTTTACAAGTGTCCTAACTTAACCATGGTTAATATTTAACCCAATATATGGTTAACCAAACTTACCCTCCTATAAATAGCAAGTGAATGACTTCCTAAAAACCCTAAAACTCTTCTCTTGGTCGTTCATAACTTAAAACATACATATCTTCCATAATTTGTTCCATAAACTCCAAGTTTATGCAAAGAAGTTCCAAAGATCAAGCTACTTCATCAAATCTCTAGCAAGTTTAAGTGATCTTCTTGAGTTTAAATCCACTCAAGTCACTTAGTACTTCATCACCAACTCTTCAAGTTTGCAAGGGTGCCAAGGTGTGGAAAGCTAGCTCAATCCAAAGTCTTAAGTGATCAATCAAAGTCCTATCCTTACTAAGTTACTCCTTTCTTATTGAAAGCCAAAAGTTGTAAGCAACTTATCACCACCATCATATCATCTTTATTATTCATAATATTAACTATTTCATGCTATATATATAGTTACTATGTTGATTCATGATGTACATATACTCAATCACTTGTTTTAATTCACATATTGTCATAAAGTAACAAACTAGTAAACTAGTCATATTCTACACATGTGAGACCATTAAAATAGTAACATAAGGACTTTCTAAGTTATATAATATGGTAGACAAGATAAAAGGTAAACATAGCAATTTGAATCACCGAAACGGACAAACGAGTCAAAAGTTATAGCAAAAGAAGTTAGCGAAACCTAAACGCCAAACCGCCATGTATAAGTCATAAGAGTTCTCCGTTTTAAAAGTGATACTCGCTCCGAATCATCAAAAGTTAAAACAAAAAGTTGTCCGAACGACGCTTTCCTTCAACAACAGAGAAGCTTGGACCTTGAAAACGCATAAATAGGCCAAAATCTTTCAAAAAACAGAAATCGTAGAATATAGTCTCACAACTATACTTTTGTCACAACTAAAGCAAACCAAGAGGCCTAATGGCCATAAGCCAAGACCACGGCCACGGCTAAGGTCAAAGCTAAGTCTCAAGACCATGGTATTCAAGACCAAAGTCATGACAAGGCCATGGCTAAAGCCTCAAGGCTTGTTTGCCCAAGACCGTTAACTATGGTAATCATATATATGAAACGACGAGAACTTGTAAAACATGATAAACTTATTTATATAACAATCTTCACTCAAAACATATGTTATATCTACTAAGTGCTACAATAGTAGGGAGCTTCATGTGAGGGGTTCATTTGAGTAAAACGATCGACGAGTTGTTGGATTTACGATTTAAAGTGTCCTAGCTCCGAACGTTCCATCGCATGACCTCTCGAATTATGATGGCCCGAATGGTAGTACGATATCTATAAACTAAATATGTTTTCACATATTAAAGATCTTTCTATAAACATCAAATGATAATTGACTACATCATGATCAACATAGGAATATACATAGGATGGTTTATGTTTCTTAAACATTATTCCAAACTTAAGTCGCAACATCGTATTCTAGGTTGCTCAGAGAAGTTTTCACGGACATATCCATCATTCTCATTACACATTTGATATCATTTACTCGAGGTGAGTTCATAGCCCCACTTTCTATTATTTAATTGTTTTACAAACCCTGGGGAGATACATGCTTTATTTTAAACCGAACACATTGTCACAAACAGATGCTTATCTCGATTGTTTTATTAGCACTAAGTTACCGCATTTGCCAAACATAAGTCCCTAAATCATGAATCATTAATCACTATGTGAGAGTGGCGCGAATATTGTGATTAGATCTATCGATTGATTTAATCCCGCTTGTGTTGACCGGGTAGGCAAACAAACGCACTATATTTGAGTAACATTGGTAAAATGGCAATTTTACCGATAGCACGCACCGACATTTTCTCCAATTAATTTTGGATCACGTTAACGCCTTGATTGCATGATGCTTAGTCTAATAATAACTGCTTTGGTTTTCAAACCATTGGTGTGAGTCTATAGCTCACACTACAAACATTATGTGTTCAATCGATTTCCTAAACTCTATGAATTTCACTCAACCTTTGTGTTGTGAGCTTTAAGCATGTATTTGGTCCCATAATGTCGGAAGTCGGCACGGAGGACCAAGGACTAGATCAAGAAGGCTATAAATTTTATTATCATTCGAAAACCAATTTAATGTATTTTGTAAACTTGGAACCATCGGGACCTCATTTTTTGTAAACTCGATATTTATATAAATCGAATGATAAATCTTTTAAAACGACTCCATTAGAGTTTGTTTTCTATTGTTATGATTGTTGTACATGTAAGTAACACCAGTTTGAATTCATTGCGTATCACGAAATTGGGGGTGTTACACAAAGACTATCCTAATTGCACTAGAAGTACATATGTAATTATCCAAAGTAATAGAAGTTTGACATGATGTCAGACTCCCCTCGAGAGAGTCGACCGAATATCCACAAACCCTTAGGGTTTGTGGTTTTGCCTATTATACTTAAATATATTTATCCCAGATAAATATTATCTTTTTACCACTCTATGAGAATATTGTCATATTCTCATTTTATCTTCATTTCCATTTCATTTTGTTACTCTTCTCATACCAACTTATTTGTTCTGTTTAGTGTGCACTGTGACCCATCGGAATTTCTATGAGTGCCAGTTGTGATAGATGTTGTTTTTTGCACACCAATCCTTTCAACATGATGATAGCATTATCATCTTCATTGTTAATTGACCTTAAAGGGTTGTTTGATACAAGTTTTAGTTTATAAACAACTCTTTTTTTTAGGAATGGCTGGAGATTGCCGATGAAGAATAATTTTTAGTTGACTAGCTTTGGATGGAGGTAGGTAGTTGATACTAATTTAATGAGCATGTTTATAATGATAGAGCTTATTGGCAATTTATAGTTGTGAATCATGTGTTTGTAAAGATAACCTTTACTTGTTAGTTTAGAAAGAACATGCGATTTTAAGATGTTGGTATGCGTTATTTATGTTTTAGTGGATTGCACATGTGATACATGAGGTAGTAGACTAAGGTGTCATTTGTTTTTTCGAGCTTTTACATCTTCATCTCGCAAACCACGTCTGCGAGAAGTAAGATGTACATTTAAGACTTCATTTGCGAAGAAGGCCGTTTGTTTTTGTGTTATTGAAGTCTTCTTTCATTTTTCTTTTTTTTTGAAAGAAGTGGAAAAAAAGTGATTGAAAGAAGTGGAAAAAGAGAAATTTAAGTCTGCGTAGTAGAAGAGGAAAAAGAGTGATTTTACCCTTATGTCGAAAAAAACAAACTATCTTGAAGAAATTGTCGCACGCCTGCAGACATAAGAGGAAAAAAGAGCTTCTTTGAAAAAACAAACAAGGCCTAAGTGAGAAAAATTATGAAAAATGAAAGAGTTAATACTTGTTGGAAAATATTTAATAGACACTTATATGTTAATGTAAGCCGTTGTGCAAGTTAATTTTTTGAGTAACCTGTATGTTTTATGAGAAATATGACGCTATGTGTGAATATCTTAATGTGATAAGAAAAATATTGTGTGAAGGTTAGATATATGTAGATAGCCGAGGTGCTAAAGCATGAGATTAATATGAGAATAGCCGTATCGTAAAGAAAGACAGGATGTGATATTTTATAATGTGAGATTTTATGATGTGTATGATGTTAAATAGAAACCCTCTGAGGTAAGTGATAGCACCTTTCGGGGTAAATGATAGCATTTTTCGGGGTAATTGAAGTAGGACCCTATCGGGAAAGTTTAAAGTACGTTGTACGTTATAATGAAGGGTGAAAGCTAAAAATACGCAACATATTACGCAATATACTTGTAAATCACAAAGATATCGCAATATATTTTCAAATAATCTTTGATCTATTAATACGATCAGTTAGCAGCATGCTACTGCGTCACCCTCGATTAAAGTTACATCATTGGACCTCAAACCCACCAAATTGCTGCAGATTATTCCTATTTTAGTAACACTCGTTAAAAGTATAACTCAAAGATTTTTTAAATTGATATGAAACAAAATGGGATTTGTAGAAATGATGTATGAGATGATAGCTAAGTCAAACGTGTGGTATATGTGCTTACAAATAATGTGTAAAAGTCATGAATGCATATGTGAAAGCACACCCTTTTGGAATGGGTAGTATCCTTTAAGGTAAGTTGCAAGGATGATTAGAATCACGGATGAAGTATAGTATATGAACTAAGCATGTGTCTAGCAAGTTTACGATAAGCAAAAGTTGTTACATAACCGATAATGGCATTTTTTTTTTTTTTTTTTTTTTTTTGTAAATATGGTGGTTTAAGGAACTCGCTTGCAGTAGAGGCCCTTTTACCTAGTAGAGGCAGGAGCAGCCTCTCTACCTGTGAGGGTAAGACTGTCTACGCCTCAACCTCTCCCATACACCGTGAAAGGCAGATGGGACCCATAACCCGAAAAACCAGATTGAGTAGCTACTTTACTTTACTTTTTTTTATGGTGGTTTAAGGAAATGGGTCAAATATGAACCCAAGTGAGTATTCTATATGTTTAAAGGTATTTCTTATGAATGATACATGAGATGAATATATGTGAAGTAAACTTAAATATAACTACTTTGGTCATCATAAAATTTGTAGACTTGACCAATCTAAGCTTAAAAGTCGCATATCCAATCTAAGACGGTTCAAACAAGAACCAACTAGTTCGAGTACAAGAGTTGCGATCGTTTCAAAAGAGAATAAACTTTACAAAGTCTAAAAAGCCATGCATAATGCTACACGTGTCCCACTACCTTTCCTGCCTCCAGTTTATATATTTTTTAGTCAAAGGGCAGTTTGGTCATTTGACCCATTTTTTAATTTCATCACAAACTTTAAACACACATAACTTTCAAACGACAAACTTTTACGAAAAAAGGATTTCTCCATAATTTTCAGAATTTAATCTATTTAATTTGATATGCATTTTGATATATAAATCGTATTTTTTTTTAAAATTTTAACTGGGTTATGATTTCTTTGAAATTTTCGGCATGTTCGGCCCTATTTTTGTCTAGCTAAAAATGTTGAATTAAGCAAAACTTAAAACATGAAAGTTGTAGATTTTTTGCTGTTCTTTACCCAGAAATTTGAATCACTCAATTCCGATATGATCTAATTGAGATATCGCATTTTGAAAATTACGTTTTACACATATTTAATGCACACAAGTTGTTTGATAAAATGTGTAAAAGAGATTTTTATTGATGAACAAAGCTAACAAAACTTTTTATTGATGAACGACCATTTCTTATGAACAACTATTTATATTGATAATCAACGTCTATGATGAGCAAATACTGTTTGAACAATTTTTTTTATTAATGAACAACTCCTTTTATTCATGAACTACTACTCCCTCTCGTCCTATAATTTTTCCCTGACAAAAAACACACAGTTTAAGAAAAAGACATTTATGAATGCTTTGTCTCTCTTATTTTTTGACAGAATGACAGTATTATCCTTAACTAATTAATTAATATTTTCTTTAAAGTTTGCAATATTAATTTCAAGCAAGGGTAATATGTTAGCTCAATTAAACTTTATTATCTATTTTTACTAGTGAACAATTAAATTGGGACATCTCAAAAAGGAAATGCGGACTATTAATTTGGGACGGAAGGAATATTTTTAATAATGAACAACTTTTTTAATCGATTAATAGCTCTTTTTATTAGTGAACAAATCTTTTAATTGATTAATAAAATTGTTTATTGACACGACTTTTTTTTATTGATAAACAACATCTATAATGAACAATTATTTTATTAATAAACAATGCTTTTTATTTTTTATTTATGAAGAAAACTTTTTATTGATGAATAACTTTTTTTTATTGATGAACAATTATTTTTATTGATCAACAATATTAACTGATGAACTAATGAAAAAAACTAACTAATGAACTGATTAACAAGATTAACTGATGAACTGATGAACAACATTTTTTATTGATAAACAATACTAACTGATGAATTGATGAACAAAACTAACTCATTGAACAAGACTAAATGATAACAATACTAACTGCTAAACAAGACTTTTTATTGATGAACAATTGTTTTTATTGATTAATAACATGTAGATTGATGTTGTCTTGTTAATAAGTTAGTATTGTTAATCAGTTAATCTTGTTCATCATTTAATGTTGTTCATCAGTTAATTTTGTTCATTAGTTCATCAACAAGACTTATAAACTGATGAACAAGACTAACTGATAAACACTTATGAACAACATGTAGATTGATGTTGTCTTATTCATCAATTAGTTTTATTAATCAGTTAATATTATTCATCAGTTAGTGTTGTTCAACAGTTTATCAACAAAACTAACTGATGAACAGTTATAAACAATATGTAAATTGATGTTGTCTTATTCACCAGTTCATCAACAAAGATTGATGAACTAATGAGCAAGACTAACTAATGAAGACTTATGAACAACATGTAGATTGATGTTGTATTATCCATCAGTTAATCTTGTTCACCAGTTTTTGTTGTTCATCAGTTAGTGTTGTTCATCAGCCTTAATCCATGTCATCATTGTTCATCTTCATGTTGTTCATAAGCCATGTTTTTTCATCATCAAATATGACTAAAACATTATCTTTAACGTATGATATCTCACTCATATGACATTTGATTTGAGTGATTCAAAAACTTAATAAAATATTGACCTAAAATCTATAACTTTTATGTTTTACAAATTTTCTAATTCTAATTTAATATTGGTCAAATTTATGATTAAAAAACGTAATAAAACAAGATATGTATATTTTTTTTAAAAAATTAACAATTAAAAAAACATTATTTTTTGAATCTTACATTAGTAAAATGATTAATAATGCGTAGTGGTACAAATATTAGTGCATTTAAAGCAATTTTAATACTAAAATGTTTAAGTTAGACATTTCATCAAACACATTGTGTGCAATGAGTATGACTAAAACGTCATCTTTAACGTGTGATATCTCACTCATATGACATCGGATTTCAGTAATTCAAAAATTTATGTAAAAAGTGAACCAAAATATATAACTTTTACATTTTAAGTTTTTCACGATTCGGCATTTGTGAGGGTAAAAATTATGGTCGAAAATGCAAAAAAGAAAATTAAGACCAATTTGATATGTAAAAAAAGGTTACTAAATTTTTAACAAAACTTGTACCAAATTAAAGAGGACTAAAATTTAAAAGTTATGGTGAAATTGGTTTTTTTTTTTTTTTTTTTTTTTTTTTTTTTTGAAAGTTTGTCGTTTGTGAGTTATGTGCGTTTGAAGTTCGACGGTGAAAAGAGAAAACGAGTCAAATGACCTTTGACCGAAAGTAATGAAAAAGGGAAGGTGTTTGACTAGATTTAATCAACCGTTGTAATTAGTGCTTTGTAAATAATACTAACACTTTTCAAATGAGGCCAACCTCGACTACAATGCTGTAAAAACATCAGCCCTTGTTTCAAGAAGAAAAAAAAGCACAACTGATAATTGAGTCATTTATAGAACACACGCGATCCTGGGATGTTAATGTTGAGTTTTACTAATCATAACAATTATAGAAAACACATAAACATCATCAAAGACGCAATGCAAGTAATAGGAATAATATTTGTAAATTAATTAACCGAATTAAAAGATACGCGCATCTTTTACGAATAACGCAATTAGGGTTTATGGAAAACCCCAAATTAAGATCAAGAACCAAGAACCCTAAACCCTAATAAATTAGGGTTTATGAATGTCGACCAAAACCCTTGTCGACACACTCAAGATATGCAAACACAAGTCGCTTTCTTCTTCGTTCTTGACACACGATTAGTAGCGAATCAACGGAAAGGCCAGTTCTCGATCACAATAGATTAACCAAACATCTTTGTTATGCTCGAGGTCACATTAATCCTTACAATGGGATTCACTCACGACCAAGAACAAGAGGGAAGAAGAAGAAGTTTGATCTTCTATTAAAATCTAGTGTCTTCAAAGGATGAATCGTGGGGATGTATTTATAATTTTATTAGAGATGTCGAATTACTATGGTTCCAGATGTGGGATTCCATAATTTGCCAAACACAAGCCCAAAAAGGGTTCCTAAAACCTTCTCTTGGGCATTAACTTTTCTTCATATCCGCCGACATTTAACGACCGATAATCAAAACTCGTTAAATATTAACTATCGTTAAATATTTATTTTGTGATCAATAATTAAATATTACATTTAATATATT
The DNA here is from genome assembly GCA_022545495.1 of Chrysanthemum lavandulifolium. Taxonomy (NCBI): domain Eukaryota; kingdom Viridiplantae; phylum Streptophyta; class Magnoliopsida; order Asterales; family Asteraceae; genus Chrysanthemum; species Chrysanthemum lavandulifolium. The sequence continues at coordinate 84,103,050 of CM040238.1, read as the reverse complement.
AATTATTATTTACATTGATTCTCATACGAATGCGCAAGTAATCCCAAGTCTCGAGTTCGAATCCGGTCATACTAATATTAATTTATATCCATAACCTTTCAGTTAACCAGTAACCAGTCGAACATTTCAAGCTAATAATCACAGTATAACGAGCATTCAAATAATTTGTATATCCACGCAACTTATTATTCCAAAACGAGAAATTCGAAATACACGAACAAATAAATTCGAAATAATACGATTCCCCAAAACACAGTTGGGCATGTCGTTGCACCTATAACATGTGCTATACCTTTTACTTTGCTTTTGGACATATAATCGTTCCTGATTTAGACATGATATATCTACAATCTTGGTGCAGGACGGGAAAGAGGTGCATCCCATTCGGTCACAATGTGGTTACGGGTGATCTCTTTGAGTGAGGTGCAACCACTTAACGCCATTGTTAGCTCAAATTCTTCGCGTAACATTTTTAGTACGTTTCTCACTCCTGCTTCTCCTTCAGCAGCTAAAGAAAACACCACGGGTCGTCCAATCTAATTTTTGATAAATTAAATTAGTATGTTTACTACACAATAATATTATTCTGTATAAAAAAGTAATCAACCAGGTGCCTTTTTGTTACTAAAACATAAAAATTGACAACTAAAATTGAAAGATTAATCGGTTTTCGACAAATTGCTGAAACATAAATGAAAAAAAAAATAAAAAAAAAATAAAAAATTAAAGACACTTGTCTAAAACGGTTTAGTTTCAAAGTGAAATGCATTTATTTTCGCATTTTTGAAACATAAAGCCATAAAGGCAAGTTAATAGATTGAAATATATTGTCCACTTACAAATATGCCAGAAGCTCCAAGAGCTAAAGCCTTAAAAACGTCAGTTCCACGGCGGACACCACCATCCAAGAACACAGGAACTCGGCCTTGTGCTGCTTTCACAACCTGAGGCAAAGTTACACAAGCTCTTAAAAAGACCGTATTAAAAAAATGTTTCAGTTATAGATATATAAATGCCGTACCTCTTCCAAAGCCATAATAGTGGCAGGTACATAGTCAAGTTGACGAGCTCCATGATTAGATACAATAATACCTGCTGCACCAGCTTGAATCGCTAGCCTTGCTGCATGATTAAAAAATAGGACATGTTACACGACATGTTTCAGAGATAATGTTTACAGGATTTGATGGTTGCTCTTTCTTACTGTCTTCAGCAGTGATCACACCCTTCACAAGGATTGGCATAGTGGTGATGGTCTGGAGCCACTTCACATCCTTCCAGCTCAAGGTACGGTCAATTTGACCAGCCACATAAGAAGCTAAGCCAGAGTCATTAGCCTGCATTTGGAGGAAACACAGTTCTTAACGTCAAGAGGTAGCTTGTGAAATCTGAATACATGATCATTAGGACTATTTGGAAAACTAAATTAATATAAATGTTTGTTTCCACTTACTTCATCCATTTTCCCAAGGTCCAAACCCTCAAAGTTTTTCAATGTCAAAAATGGGGGCAAAGTAAATCTGTTTTTTATGTCAGCTTCTCTACGTCCAAGCCTTGGCGTATCAACTGTAAGAGCAATAGCCTTGAAACCGGCTCTTTCGGCTCTTCTCACAAGCTGAGCAACAACGTTCCTATCCTTGTACACCTGATATTAAGGAAACGATCGTCGTTTATATTTGTCTTGGTGATTATATTTAACCATGAATAAGAAGTGAAAATAATTGCTTACATAAAGTTGGAAGAAGCGGATTCCAGGTCCCGTTGAAGCAACCTCCTCAACACTAGATGTAGCCCATGACGACAATGTCTGCCAATTCAATCAATAAGTATCATAAAGAAATCCCCATATGTAATTTGAGTTTACAAAATTTCATAAAGATGGAAATACGAACCATGATAGTGTTAGCAGAAGATGCAGCTCTTGCAGTAGCATACTCACCATCTGGATGTGCCATTTTCTGCATGGCAGTTGGGGCAATCATAATAGGCATCGAGATCTTGAACCCCAAAATAGTTGTAGTCATGTCTATCTTGCTCACATCAATAAGAATACGGGGCCTAAACCTGTTTTATTTGACAAACAAAACACCGATCCAAGCACCCTTTGAATGAACATTTTGTTTTGGATTAAAACTATATATATAGTAAGAAAAGATAATAAAAGGTACTTACAGGATTCTTGCAAAGGCGTTTCTGTTCTCCTCGAGAGTCCATTGGTCTTCGGCACCAGACGCATAGTAGTCGTAGATCATCTTAGGCAACTTTTCTTTAGCGATTGCCTGATACTCGGTGACATTGGTTACCTCCATCTTTCTTGTTTATACTGATGCTTCCTCCAAGAAATCTAGTATCACCACAAGCAAAACAGATCTTTAGATTGTTATAGTCATAAAGCATGATGAATCGTCCATCTTTCTTTCGCAAACTAAATTCAAGTCATCAAAGTTCATAGCTTTATGCTGTAAGACTAAGGTTCCACCATGAACTTGTGCCATCTTAGTTATTTTCTACCACCTAGATAGTTCTTTTGTTACATTCTTGTAAGGACTAAAAGGGTGTTTGGTATAGCATTTTGAAGTACTTAGATGTGTTTTTTGTTGTTTAAAGTTGTGATAATCAGATAACTGACTATCCAGGTGTCTTGAAAATACTGATATTGTAAGGATTCAATTAGATTAATAATCATTCAATCATAACCACTTTTTGTCACTATACCCAAACACTGAAACACTGGAAACTGATAAAAAAATAATCAGATAAACACTTACAGAAAGCAACTTGAAATACCCTAAGTATACGAAGGGCAATTAACCGAAATGCTAATCTAACATCATGAGTAAGCAACTATAACTACACAAATATGGATAAGTAATGGATGCTTGGGATGGTTTATTATAGAGCTTATGCATATCAGCAGAAGATGATAATCAACCTACTGAAAAAAGATTTGAACCCATAATGAATAATCAGTTTGGAATAAGCATCTCAAAATGCTTATTGAGCATGGCTTATTTCACCAAAAACAACCTTAAGCACTTTTCTTTACTTAAACACCAAAAAAGTACTTATATGCAACCAGCCAAGGGAGGCCAAGTGGTCAAAAAACACGTGACTATCATCACTAAAATGTGAGATGTTTCAAGTTGCAATCATGCTTGGTGCAAACAACTATGAGGTGCCCTAAGCAATCTCTCTGAAAGGGAGGGATTTGCCCGATTTGAGTCTGTGTGGTGGTGGGCTTCCCCGTGGATTAGACGGCCAAAAGGTCTTACCCAATAAGTACTTATAAGAAAAGGTTTTTTGAAATAAGCAATCCTATACACCCCTTTATAATATCAAATAAAGCAAATAGCAATAAACCTATAAGCCAAAATACGAAAACATAAAAACAAAACATACCCACAAGAGAATAGCAAGCAAAGATTGCAAAACAGCAGCTTAAAGAAGCATACACAAACAATGATAATCAAATGACATAAAATAAGTGAGCTAAGGTATGGGAGCAGAAACCAAACCTTTAATACAATTGGCTATATTTTTTGCATGTATTGAAAAGAGTGAACACAACAAACACAAGTGGAGAGACAAGTATAGATAAGCAGGTAAATAATTCAACACAAATAAAAGACAAAAAACAGATTGAAGATAAACAATTGTGTACCATATAAAATCAAAATTTATAAAAAATAAGATGAAGACAAAAATAAGGTGATGGGTAATTAGAGGTGAAGATTGTATACCAAATCCACTAAAGGGTTGATTTTATCCACATGATTCAATGTGTGTTTCATAGTTTTTTTCTTTATTATCATCATTTTTATTTTTATTTTCTTTGATCATATACTGAAACACATCTTCAAGTCACCATCTTAACATCTTTGTTTCTTTTTGTGGCATAACGGTCATTTATAAGTTGGTATATAGCTTTATCAAGTGTACTAAATGAAATGGGGTGGCTAAATGTGTTGTGTCTATGATTTGAAATGGAGAAGATGAATGTATTGTCAAGATCATGGGTATCGTCAATTTCCCAAAATTAGTGACCCTTATCTGGTTTCAACTTTCAGATTATAACTCAAACAAAGAAGTATAACAGTGAGTTTTAACATCTTATGGCGCATGATGCTCAATTAAACAGTTTGACTTAAGTAAGAAATTGAAAGAAAATAGAAAGAGTTGTGTTATCGAGTACCAGTTAAGCAGGAAAAGAAAAGAAAAAGGATTAAAAAACAAGTGTTATTTATTTATTTATTTTATTTTTTAGAACGGCACAACACATGTGTTAGGTCACCGTATATGATTAAACTACACAAAATACTAAAAGTAGGAAGAAGAGAGAGAGAGAGAGATGGTATAGAACTTTTATGTGAAATAAAATGGAAAGTGTAATATTGCATAAAAGAACCAACAACCTCGAAGTGAGGTTTACAAGTGTTTATATAAGGTAGAAAACTAGGGCAACTCCCTTATAACCTTCCATAGTGGCATTTAAGCCTTGCTACATAGGCCATGGGTTAAATACTAACTTACAAGCCTTATATAATTAACAACCTATTACAATAACTAATTACCGACACTTTAATAATGATTACACGTAATTCCACCAATCTCTCCCTATGGGTTGGTCATTCAACTTGTTGTCATTGTAGTCTTTGTAGGTTGCTTGACGTCCTTTGATCTTTGACATTCTTTGCTGATGACGTCTTTGATCTTTACTTATTTGTTCTTCGTTCTTGTTGTTGTCGTGATCAGATAATTTCGTTGTTTGCCTTTCATCAACGCCATTGTCTTGGTGTCTTTACGCCTTTCCAACACGCTCATTCTTTTCGACTTTGGATCTTCATCTTTAAACTTTGTATATTCTTTGACTTTTCTTGATCTTTATCTTTCGTAATGATGTTGGTATGAACATGCGAAAACTGATGTGATATTGATGATAATGATGGTGGTAGAGGTCTTTCCCGAAACTTCCGGTCTTTATATACCTGCATTAAAACATGTAGCAATAAAGTTCCCGACGTAAGTGTTCGGATATTTTGTACAGGTACATCCCAGATCGCTGGCGTGTTATTTGACGAATCTCAGACCAGATGGTCACTGGCATGTCCCCGTACTTAATATCTTCACACTGTCGTTGTTAGCCGCTGGAGTATACCAAGGTATCACTCCACGACTGTAGACCGTTTAGAACCACCGCGAACACTAAGCGTAACCCACAATGGATTACTGAAGTGACCTGTTGTCAGGGCTGTTTGATGTTGACCCTGGCAGGAATTTTCATTCAATCACTGAGGATCACATTTTTAAATCCTATCATAAATGTTCTGGCAGATTGCTATGATCTGCGTAGGACTCTAAAATTTACAACTTGTGTTCTTAATGTTGAACAGCAGGTGTAGAAATGTTAAGTGTTCCTAAGAGATCTTTTGATGAATCTCGTGGCTCTAGAATTGATTTGTGCATTTTGATTTTAATAGTCGGAGACTGGAGTAGTGTCTCATGTTTCAATATCAACACATCTCGGAGTGAGAGGTCGATAGATTATGCAGGGTTCCCCGTGAGAATGAAACAAATCCTTTTAATAGGACTTGAGTGGCTAGAAGGTTAAGTGCAATGCGTCACTGGGTCCATGACGTCTTGTCTTCAATACCGGCGTCATCTTAGTGACAAACAGTAGCAGATGAATTGAACCCGATTTCTGCCCTAAGTTGAATTTTGGAGGGCTATTTATTTTCTCTCTTTTCTTTACTTTTCTTTTAATTCTTCAACTCCTTCTTTCTCCTTTCTCACATTATTCCTTTTTTCAATCATGCTTAAGGACTTTCTGTTTCTAAACTATTGGTGGTGTTCTTGGGTAGATCCTTCTGGCTCTAGCGGATCATAGGACGTATTTCCTATCCTTAGTCACCTTATAACTCCATGACTATCCTATGTTGCCATAAAACCTTTTCTTGAAAATCTCTCAAAGTGTTTATGATTGTAAAACATATTTTGTTAACACCTTGAGAGTTTTATATTTTCAAAAATACTCCCCCTCCATATGTGCTTATATTGTTTTAACTTAAATCTGCACATTGAGGGTAGAGTTCACACTTTTTGTACTGATCGACTCTTTGATAGACAATTCCCCACAAGACACATTTTCGTTGCTTAGTTAAAAGGATCCATTATCAGTTTTTAGTTGACAACTAGCTCTAATAACTAACCTGATGTTGTTAACACTCCTAGAATAAGAAGGTTAGACCCGTCAAAGTTCATGTCTACCAAGAGTTTCTCGAGACAGTACATTCTAAGTCCTTTGCGAGACACGTTTACATAATTGGTAAAACCAGCTTGAAATTATTACCCGTCCCGGACAAGTCTTTTTGATTACTAACATTTTATGTTTCGTCAATTCATGGGTAAAGTTCTGAGTTGAGCTCGTATGAGATTCCATTCCATTCTGATCAACATATTTTAATCTCGTTTCCCCCTAAAAAATAGGATATAGATGTTTTTTTTTGAAAAACATTGATGATTAAAATATGCTTTTTGATGTTTTAGAAATCACGTGGGAAGAAACGGATAAACAAGAACAGTTTTTTTGAACAAAAAGTTTTAACTACCCCCCTTCAATTTGTGAAATAACTTTTTGAAGTTTTGAAACATGTGAGGGAATACTTGTCTCTTGAACAGAATTCTGAAAAACTTTTGAAAAGTTGTTTGAAATTTTTTGAGTGAATTCTGCTCAAGAGTAAGAAGCTTTCGCTCCTTATACTAGGATCGAGGCACTGAAGCATACCCCAGGGTCCTTTCTTTAAAAAATGGGTCATGTATTGATATGTGTGCATAAGCAATTTTTTTATACAAATTACATGAATCCTACGAATGAATTTCTAATCTAGCTACGAAAGTTCTACTTAACTAACTATTACAAATTGTCTTGCCTATGAATAGAAAGTAAATAATGTTTAATCCTATTACAAATCGGCTTGGTCTTCGGAAGTTTGTGATGTCGAACATTGGACGAGCTCCAATGTAACTTTGTAGCTTCCTTAGATGTAGACGTCTCTTTAGCACTTGGTTGATGTTGTTAATGAAGTTCTTTACTTCACGTGCCTCTTGAGAATTCCAACTCTTCTTTCCAGACTTGTCCTTCAGAATATCTTTAAGCCTTATCTCTAAGTCGTTCCTTACCTCGTTGAGGGTAGCATCAGAAAATTTGTGGAGTTCATCAAACGCCATGAAACTGATACGTTTTTCATAATGGCGATACGTGAATCCAAATTTTGGATCTTTCTTCAGAGTGTATTGAGGTTCCCTGTTAGGATTTAGTAAATCCAGTTATTAAAGTGTCGGTCTCCTCAAGTATATGTAATCGTTAGAAAGCTCGTAGTCGTAGTTATTTAAAGTTAAGTAGTATTTAGTTATGTAACACCGTGGAGGACGGACGGGTCTTTACCCACTGTATGCCCGATCCACACCGTGGGTGGCGTTTATGTAAGACTATAAATACTCTACCTCCCAAGGTAGAGTTGGAGCTCATAATAAGATTTTCACTTTCTCTCACTAAGTTCCCAAACCTCTAACTCTTTCTCTCTCTAAAACCTAATAGTATAGGCCTTGTGTGATCATGGTTTGATGTGTTTGTGAAATTCAATGTGTAACAATTGGTATCAAGAGCCAAGGTTTGATCATCTCTCGTACATATCCTTGGATTTCTTGTGGTTTTATATGGTTTTTGGGTTTGAAAAAGTTTAGTGGTTTTTGCATCATTTGGATCATTTATTGTGTTAAAGTTTGAATTTTGAGTGTACTTTTGTGTTTAGAATCATTGTAAGTGCTTGGGGTTTGATTTGGAAAGCTTGAATCAACGTGGTTGGGCTTGTTTTGGATTGAAAAGTGTGGTTTTGAAGTTTATCATCTTAGCGACTTGAATCTGAGTGATTTTCTTCGAGCGACTTGCTTTAGTAATTTCTAGCTAGTTGTAGTTTAAGTCGTAGCGACTTGATCTTAGCGACTTGTCTATTGAGACAAGTCGACAAACAATACAAGTTAGTGGAGGTTCCACTTGACAATGACTTGGTTGGGTTAGCGACTTGTTTCTATTATTTCTAGCGACTTGGCTTTATAGTTCTTGGTGATTTGTTCTAGTAGCGACTTGTCTACTTAGCGATTTGGTGCGAGAGCGACTGTGTTCAAATGACTTGATTCATAGCGACTTGTGATTAGCGAATTGTTATTTAGTGACTTGGTTCACAATGAGTTGTTCTTTAGCGACTTGTCTGGCTAGCGATTTGGTGCTTTAGCGACTTGGGTCATAGCGACTTGGTGACTTAGCAACTTGTCTCGAGGTTATAGCAACTTGGTAGATTTTGTTTCTAATACGGTTTCTCTTGATTTAGTAAAATCTCTTGAAAGAATCTATTTCCGGTTTAATCATAGAGTTATAAAATCCGTGAAATCAGTAAACATGTCTACCAACGTGCCTACAATCATCTCTACTATAGCTGAGGACGTTAAAGCAGCTGGTTCAGACACTCGTCCACCCATGCTTGACAGAGCTGACTACGACTCATGGGCTCAATGAATCAGACTCTACTGTCTAGGAAAGGAAAATGGAGTCAACATTCTCAAGTCAATTGATGAAGGACCTTATCAGATTGAGACTACAAGAGACATAATTGATACTGCTGCAGATGGAACAATGATATTTGGATTAGACAGATCAAAGACGTATGATGAGCTTAGTGATAAGGAGAAAAAGAGATTCGATGATGATATCAGGGCTTCAAACATTATACTTTAAGGTCTTCCAAAAGATATCTACAAGCTTATCAATCACAACACTGAAGCCAAGGCGGTTTGGGATAATGTCAAAATGCTTCTCGGGTTCGAATTAACTAAGGAAGATGAGAATCACAACTATATGATGAATTTGAGCACTTTAAGATGGAACCGTAAGAGAGTATCTATGAATATTACGTGAGATTCCACAAGCTTGTGAATGATATAAGGAATATCAAAATGACCATGCCAAATATTAAATTTGAACTCAAAGTTTGTGAACAACATGAATCCCGAATGGCACAAATTTGTCACCTCTGTGAAGCTAACCAAAGGATTGAAGAACACCAACTATGAGCAACTCAGTATGCCTTCCTTCTCCGAATGAGAGACATGCTATGTTTGAACGAAGGATTCTTGAGCAGTTCAAATCTAAGCGAGGGAGAAAAAGTTCATCAAATGATTCTCTGACCTTTTACACCAATGTTGGAATTACCACCAAAGCTTCTCAAGTCATACCCACGGGTAATGGTAATCACAAATTCATTCCCGATCCGAGGTTCAAGCAAACGATCTCGATGCGGTCATGGAACACTTCATCAATCAACCGGCTCTTATGGTTAAACAAAACTTGACCCTTACTCCACATAGTGATGATCTTCACACTAACAACGAAATCGTAATTGCATCCAATCTACACAATCATGCTCTTGTCGAGATGGAAAGGTTATGGTGCAACCAGTGCAAGGAAGGCGATATGAACAAGGGATGGTTGGAGCAGGTTATGGTAATGCTGGAGTAGGTGGAGGATATGTGGCAAATTAGAATCGTGGAAGAAATGCCAATCAAGGGCAAGCAAAGCCAATCAAATGCTACAACTGTGGTGGTGATCACCCATTGGACAACATCATTGGAAACCCTTCTCATCCAGTATCCACTCGTCGATAACTTGCAACTGATGCCTTATGGTGCTTCTTCAACTCTGTACTCTCTAAGATCGAACCAAAAGACGTTAAAACCGCTATGAATGAAGACAGCCGGTTCAATGCCATGCAAGAAGAAATTCATGAGTTTGATCGACTAGATGTATGGGAATTAGTACCTGCTCCTGACTGTGCTATGATCATTGCCCTAAAGTGGATCTTCAAAGTAAAACTTGATGAGCATGGTGATGTTTTTAAAGAACAAGGCTCGATTGGTTGCAAAAGGATATCGTCAAGAGGAAGGTATTGACTTTGAAGAATCATTTGCTCCAGTTGCACACATCGAGGCAATCAGAATCTTCCTGGATAATGCTGCAAGTATAAATATGGTAGTCTATCAGATGGACTTGTACTTTGCGACTTGGTGCTTTAGCGACTTGGGTCATAGCGACTTGTACTTAGCGACTTGTCTCAAGGGTTATAGCGACTTGGTAGATTTTTGTTTCTAATACGGTTTCTCTTGATTTAGTAAAATCTCTTGAAGAATCTATTTCCGGTTTAATCATAGAGTTATAAAATCTCGTGAAATCAGAACATGTCTACCAACGTGCCTACAATCATCTCTCATGAGTGAGGACGTTCAGCGGTGGTTCGACACTCGTCCACCCATGCTTGATGAGGCGACTACGACTCATGGGCTCAATGAATTAGACTCTCTTGTCTAGGAAAGGAAAATGGAGTCAACATTCTCAAGTCAATTGATGAAGGACCTTATCGATTGAGACTACAAGAGACATAATTGATCTTTGCTGCAGATGGAACAATGATCTTTGGATTAGGCGGACCAAAGGCGTATGATGAGCTCGATGATAAGGAGAAAAGAGATTCGATGTTGATATCAGGGCTTCAAACATTATACTTCAAGGTCTTCCAAAAGATATCTACAAGCTTATCAATCACAACACTGAAGCCAAGGTAGTTTGGGATAATGTCAAAATGCTTCTCTCGGGTTCTGAATTAACTAAGGAAGACAGAGAATCACAACTATATGATGAATTTGAGCACTTTAAGATGAAACCAGAAGAGAGTATCTATGAATATTACATGAGATTCCACAAGCTTGTGAATGATATAAGGAATATCAAAATGACCATGCCAAATATTCAGCTGAACCCAAAGTTTGTGAACAACATGAATCCCGAATGGCACAAATTTGTCACCTCTGTGAAGCTAACCAAAGGATTGAAGAACACCAACTATGAGCAACTGTATGTCTTCCTTCTCCAGAATGAGAGACATGCTATGTTTGAACGAAGGATTCTTGAACAGTTCAAATCTAAGCAGGGAGAAACAAGTTCATCAAATGATTCTACAGCCTTTTACACCAATGTTGGAATTACCACCAAAGCTTCTCAAGTCATACCCACGGGTAATGGTAATCACAAATTCATTCCCGATCTGAGGTTCAAGCAATCTGATGCTGATGCAGTCATGGAACACTTCATCAATCAACTGGCTCTTATGGTTAAACAAAACTTGACCCTTACTCTACATAGTAACAGTCTTCACACTAACAACGAAATCAGAATTGCATCCAATCTACACAATCATGCTACTGTCAGAGATGGAAAGGTTATGGTGCAACCAGTGCAAGGAAGGCGATATGAACAAGGGATGGTTGGAGCAGGTTATGGTAATGCTGGAGTAGGTGGAGGATATGTGGCAAATTAGAATCGTGGAAGAAATGCCAATCAAGGGCAAGCAAAGCCAATCAAATGCTACAAATGTGGTGGTGAGGACATATTGCGAGGAACCGCACATCTCCAAAACGTCCACGAATGCGAGAATACTGAGAGACAAGATGTTGCTTGTGCAAGCTCGGGATAATGGGCGACTTTGGATGAAGAGGAGTTGTTGTTTCTTGCTTAGGGGAATTCTAAGACATATGATCTTGATGTAGATGAGCGACCAATTCGGAAATAGGTCAAAATCATCAAAATGCCTTTCAAGTTGCGCATCGTGATGCATTTGACTCTAATGTCGATGATGAACCTACTCCCTGGACAATCTTCATGGCTAGCATCTCACCTATGGTCTCTCCAAAGGTCTCATCACCACAACAGGCTGGTCCATCCAAAGAATCAATCATCTCAGAGGTATTAAAATTATATGATGAAGTTGATGAGCAAAAGATACATGATAATGTGCAATCACATGAAACTTGTGAAGCAGATATTGTTAATATGGGTAATAGTAATATTGTCCCATATGATCAATATGTGGTCCAAAGTGATAATGTGATTGAACCAATGATGCATCTTCGCGTCAATGATGACTATGTGTTTGATGAATACACCGCATGTGCCTCGATGATTCTCGTTATCTACGAATCGAATGCCTATAAAGAACAAGTTGCTATTTATGAACAACGTGCTAAGTTTGAGTTGACTACATGAGCGGGAAATGGATGACCAAATGCGTACAATTATTAGAAAAAGTAATTTTAGAAGAAGTGTTAAAGCAAGACTTAAACTCCTTACAAGAAAAGCTTTCTAAAGCATAAGCAAAAGCAAGAGCTTCAAGATAATGTTAAAGTGCTTAAACAAGAATTTAACGCTAAGGAATCAAAACTTTTGAATGACTTTTCGAATCTAAAACTTTGAAAAACAAGCTTGAAAATAAGTTGTGCGTATAAAGGAACACCATTCGGGATCGCTCACATGGTCACTAAGCATAGAGTTTTAAGCGATAAGCATAGTATTCCCATTATTAAGGAACCCAACCACGAGTATGGTAAGAAAGCAAGAGAAGCTCGGAAGGTAATCTATGATGGCTATGAAATCCTTAAGCCTAGGCGGAAACCTAGTTCTTGTTGAGTGCCGAGGAAGATAAGCGGTTAGAAGAGGTTACTAGGAAGAAATTGGATGAAAACTTAAGAGCCCCTCATGCATAGAAAACAACATCGGTTTTAAAACACCCAACTATGCTAAGGATAATTGGATTGCATTTAACAAGTTTAGACCTCAAACACGGTGACCCCAACAAGTGTTCGGAAAAGGATATGGACATGAAAAAAGGCGATGAGTTTGTTGAGCAGAATCCCCATGTAGGAGAATGCTTCCGACCATCAGATATCCCCCAATACACCAATGCATTTAGTTCCTAGATCTATTACCACTAAGATCAAGACCTTAATCGGTCAATTATGTCATTTATCAATTATTTGTTGATTTTGAGAAAACATGTAAGAAAAGGATCACACCCATGGGATAATCAAGGGAAAGGGTTTTGAGCAATCTAAAGAATGCTATTTAACTGAGGTCATGCCTTTCTTCAAACAATTAAAAGGTTAATTTGAGAGTCTTAAAAAGGGGATGGATTCAGATATTAAAGAAATGGAAAAGGAATTTGATGCAATTATAGTTGAGGTCAATGACTATGAGCGAGAATTAAAATACAATGAGATTGAGAGGAAGAACTTGCATACCTTAAATGAGAATTTGATTTCTGAATGTATCACTCAAGATGTGTTTTACACTGCCACGAATTGTTCAATTAATGCATCTCAATTTTATGAATTATCTGTTGCTCTGAAAGTCTTCCATGATCGTGTCATTGAGCTTGAGAAAACTAACTCTAAATTGCATGATAAAGTTGAATAGGATGATCATGATAACCTGGTGAAACAGTTTTCTAAATTGGAAGTTGAGCATCTTGCTTTGCAATTAAAATATCAACATCTAAAAGAAAATGTTAAAACCTCAAATATCAAGACATCCTTGGATGCTCCTGAATTTGATGCAGTTTTTGAAATTAGCAAACGTGATGAACATATTTGAGCTCATTGTAACACGATCAGAAAATTGAGAACCCAAATTTCACAATTAAAGGGTGAAAAGAACAATGTGACTGGCTCCCAAATTCCTCCTCCTTTAGATTCTGAGTATTCTCAAACTTTTCATCTTCAAAACTTGGTTAATGTTTTACAAAAGGAAAATGAGTGTTTTCTAGAAGAAAATGAAAAAGTTAAACAACACTTTAAAGAGTTGTATGATTCAATGAAAGTCACTCGTGACAGGAACAACGAAAAAATAACGTCTTTACAAAAAGAAATTGAGAATATGAAGAGTCAAGAAAAAGGGAAAATGCCACTTCTCTTTAATGAGAATGTTGCATCAAAGTCATCTCTGATCGCAAATATCTCATGATTTGTTAAATACATTCCTCCTCATCTAAGGAATAACGAACTTTTATTTCATAACTATTTTGCTCGCCTTAAGGATAGTCTTGAATGTCTCCAGAGATTGTAGAAGAGGATTTCATAAATAAACCACTTGATAGAGAAATTAGGTTTGCTTGCATTCGTGCCAAACGATCTCAAGAGTTGTTAGAATGTTTAATAGCAACATGTCCTAACTCCTTAGGTGCGAAAGGCAAAGCTGTGATGCCTTGCTCGATGCCTAGTGATAAGTATGCAACTCATTCTATGCCCAATATTAAGCAAGTAAACTCTAGAGTGCCTTCAAATAGTTCAGATCCCTGTACTTCTAGTTCAGGAATGCAAAAAGTAGCAAAACCAACTAATGTTCCAATTCCCTCTACAAGATTAAGAAGTGACACCAAAGCAAGCGGGTCAAGGCCTCAAGGCAACACAAAGAATGATAGGACCTTGCATGCTAGGAATGTTCAGTGGAAGAGAGTAGAAGATCACCTTAGGGAGAATTTGAATAAAGCGAATCGTGTTGATTCTAGTGTTAGCTCTAAGCGTCATTGTAATTAATCTGAATTCTACTACTTTTGGCAAAACATGTAATGATGATTGCGTGGTTTCTGTTACTAATCTTGAATGTGGTGTGAATGATTTGATTAATGATGTTAAATGCCCTGATAAGATAGTTAATGCAAAAAATCAAGCTAATATTGTAAAGTAATACATACCTAAAACTATGACCTAGGATCTCCTTTTATACAAGAAGGAGTCCTTTACAAGATAAGTATATAGCTAACATAATGGAATATACACAAAATCTATTCTATACTTATCAAGACGCATTTAACCTTATCATTAACTGATAGCAGTGGTAATGAAGAACTTGCGGTGGGAATATGTTTCCCACCGCTAGTGTTAAACCAAGCAATATAAACCATAACTATCCGTGGTAAGCATTATTCCCAACAATCCTCCCTAAACTTATGATTTCTCGCAAATCAATAAGTTTCTTCAATATGTATTAACTTCAAGGATTTGGGGAATTCAATCAAACACATCACTTCTTTTCTCTTAACTTTTGTATAGCTCTTGAACACCGATCTTGAAGCCTTTGTAATAATGCTCGACCTTCTCACTTGTCTTCATTAACTCGTATGTGTAAGCTTAACATTACTATAAGAGCTCCACTCTAAGTGGATATTCTTTCTCGTAAGCATGAAAAGTCTTCTTCATTAGTGTAGAGACATGATGAACATCACATGAATCATAATAAAACCATTTTTACCAAGACATGTGAATAAGGTTTTCCAGTAGTCATCATCGACATTTGGTTCAAAAAGCCTTCTAAGATTTACCCATAATCGCATCTCCTTTGTATCTTTGAGATCTTGACCATTAAACCTCTCTTGAACTAATTTCCATAATGTATTAAGGTCATATCTGTCAAAAGCTTTAATAAGATCTTCAAATGTTATGAAAGATGAAGTTTCTCCTCCGACCTTGTAATCTTCCATGTTGAAGCAAGATTGCTAGCGATGTAAACTTCCCAATCAATGATAGGATGTCGAATTTGCGGTGGTTTTGGATAAAATCTCATCTTCAATCACAATCATTTCACTCATTTGATCTTTAGTGAACTTTTCAAGAGAAATCTCCTTACCGAGAGACTTTGTATGATCTTCATCAACCTTAGTCTTCTTAATAGTTTGAGAATCACCGACTTTGGCCTTCTCTTCAATCTAGGAAATATTCTTTCTTCTTCTTCGAACCCATTGGAATAAAAGATTTATCTTGTTTCACGATTACGTAGTAAGCCCTTTCAACTTGATCATCGACATTCCTATGAATTGATGCCTTTTCGATTACCAACATGACAACAATAAGTCTTCATATATGCAAGTATTTGTGCCTTGGTTGGTTGTCTTTGTTTCTTCCGATTCTTCTTGACCGAATTACATTATCAAGTGCTTGATTGTTCTTCATCATAATGAAAATTTTCAACCGAGCGGTTCTTTGTTCCTCGATTAAAGATGCATCGACAATAAGGTCAATTGCCTTTTTCTTGATTTACGGATTATTATCTACGTAAAGCGAATATCTTCTTCAAGAGGAACATAACTAAACTACGGAGCTTTCTCTTTCATAATGATGGGTTGGACGGTGGAAATTGAATCGGCATCTTCCATTCTATCCAATCTTTGAGCTTCCAAAAGCTAGCAACTTCTATTTCTTTCAACCTTTTCTTTTCAAAGAACTCTTTTAGCAATTTGATCTTACGAAATCTTCATAGCAAGTTCTCTATCATGATCAATCTGAACATGTCTTTTCTTTGAAACCTTCCCTTTAGGTTGTTGTACATCTTCCATAAGCGCTTTACCCTTATTATCCTTCAAAGTATCAAATTCTTCACTTGAAGTGGCAAGAATTGGCTCTGCGGTGGAAATATCATCGATGGTAAAATCGGTTGCGGTTTGGAAAATGTCTTGATCTTCAAGTTGCTCTCCATGAGTTTCGACTTCTTTTGCTCCTTCACTTGTAACACCTTCATCTTCAAAATCAATTTTCCTCCCTCGATTGTCGAACCTGCTTTCCTCCCTTGTTTGGAGGAATTTCCCAATCTGGATCATTTGAATCACCATTAGAAGGTGAGGATGAAGATGAAATCACCGACTTTGCGTCTTCTTGTGCGCTTGCAACCTCTCGCACCTCTTCTTTTAAGGTCAGAATACATCTTTAACAATTGAACATCCTTGGCATGTTGCTTCTTGAAAGTAGCCAATGTCTTTTGTAGAGAATCAACCTGTTTTGCTAATTTGGTACACATAACCATCAATTCCAGTTGGTTTCCACCGGCCTCGGCACTTCAATTGTGTTACTGTTGGGAGAGGTGAATCATGGGGCATTGGTCCGCACTCCTCCATAGTAGGACTAGGTGGAAGTCTAGAACCACCAACTTGCTTGTTCCTAGACCAAAAGGTGCGAAACTTGTTGTGTTGTCATGAGAGGAGTTATTTGTTTTGACCTTCTCTCATGGGTTCTTGAAGCGGTGGTGTATAATCAATGTTGGGTACATTAATTATAGGTGTAGTTTGTTCATTGAAATTTTAGCAGCGGTTAGGGTAGGAGAGGTGTAAAAATCATATTGCCATCTTTATTCAAATTTTGAAAAACTTTAGGCTTTAGGCAACCGAGTTGATAAGCGATGAGTGTGAGGTTGCGGTTGAAATTCATTAAGCACGACTTGCACAAACCTTGGATACATTAAAATTTGGTTTACTTTGTACATTGCCTTTCATCTTGGTAAAAATATAATTGGACCAGGTTGAAAATCTTATCGATGACTAGACAAACCAAAGGATAAGCCATGGTTGAACTAAATTGCTCATAAGATGTTTTCTTAGGACTAAGACAATGTAACAAGGTATGAATCAAAAATCTCGGTGGGGACAAAACCACTCTTTTGAAAGTAGCCTTTTTATCGATGGTATCATACCCCATGGATGATAAAGTATCATGAATGTCGACATAGGTAATGTGATGTGACCATTGAGATCATCCAAGTGAAGTACTCTCTTTAGGGATGTCTCGGTAACATCAATAGTTACCCCATCTGATGGCTCGAGAGCATCCATCGCTTCATGTGTATCTCTATTCTCAAGTGTTATGGGTGACGTAAGTCCAAACCGATTGATTTGAGAGATATAGATTGTGGGTTTGAAAAGCAAAGCATACCTTATATGAGTGGTATGAAGAAAATCCATGTCGATGAAAAACAGGCCACTCTTCTCGGTATTCTTTTGTAAGTAGGCCACTAGGTTGTGCTCATACGCAAATTTTAAAAGCCATAGAAACTTTTGAGGAAAAATATTATTATGTCGGTAAGAATTGAAAGAATGACTAGCCAATTGAGAGAAAAAGATATATAGGGTTAGGGTTTAGAATTGATGCATAAGTAAAATTATCTTTAGAAAGTAATTATAATATAGAAAGAAGATAATTTACTTAAAATATTAACCCTATATATATGAATATCGATGGTTACTTTCAACGGCTAGTAAAAATTAATTCTCGACATAATCGGTTATAACAGCTAGAACAACGATGGTAAAGAACACATCGGTGGAAAGCGTGAACTAGCGATGGTAATTTTCACAAAAATTTCAAAGTGCGATGGAAGATAAAATCATTAGAAAACAATCTTGCTCCCATTATAGTTTTTAGCAAACTATCAACTATCAACGGATTTGATATGTCTTTACCATGAGCCATTTGCTATGGACTAGCCAACTCTTAATCATAAAGAATATGATGAGTTGATAACCATATAGTTTTGGTAAACTATCAACCATAAACGGATTTGTCAAGTCTTTACCGATGGCCGTTTGCTCGGACTAGTTGATTCTTATGTGTATTAGACATGGTGAATCAATAACCATTTGATGTGTATCTCAGATATACACCTTTTAACTCCAACTTCTCATCAAAACATGATATGCAAACTTAAAAGATGAGAATAACCAATTTTGGGATCAACCAAAATTACCTTTAACCAAACTTTTACTCAAGCAAAATATCTTTCAAAGTCAACTCAATAATATCTATATTTACTCCTTGACCTACCAAAATAAGAAAAAGGTAAATATCTTCATTAAATAACCCTTCAACCGACTTTGTCTATATAAGAAGACTTGGCTTAAGGTAAATTTAATCAACTTTCATTCAAACACAATAACCCCAAAACCATAAGCATGAGCAATCCTCCAACACTATCAACATCTCTTCCGACCAAGAAGAGTATGTAATTAAATCGAGAATCATCTTGAAGCATCAAGATGGTTTGGATACTTCCACGAGTGGTTCTTCATCCAAAGATATACTAAAAAGCGCTAAGCAAATGCACGTAGCTAAGCTCGCAAAATCCCTTGAGTTCTACTCCGATTCATCGATGATGATGATGCAAATGATGAAACCTATTCTCTTGCTAAAGAGTTGCCAAAAGCTCTTTCAATAGCACTGCTAAACAATGATCTCCAATATGAAGCAAATATCCAATCCAACAAGGTGCGTAATGCTACCAAAACCTCCTCCCAGATTCTTGGGCTTCCATGTCCAAGGATGCAATCCACTTTTGAGAACAAGAGAAAGAGAGCCCGGAAGAATAAACATGACTATGTGGGCGAGGCAAAAGACCAATGGAATAGTGAAGATAGATATAGGATGTGCGAGGTGTCGGTTTTGTTTTTGACTAGAGTACTTTTGGTTGTAATGTATGATGTGTTAGTAATGAATTTCCTTTGTTTTCCTTTTTCCTTTGAAAGGATGTTACTATTGGTTTCAATATAGTTCCCATCAGAAAGCGAGTCATCGGTGAACAACTTAGATAAGGTATAATAAACCTAGAGCATCGATTCACCAAAGAGTAACTAACAAAATCCTTGAGTGCAATTTACTAACATAAACCAAACACGGAATCATAATTTCGTTGGCAATGGTTAATATATTGAAAGAATTAAACACGAATGGCTACACTCAATAAAGTCAACACTTAGCATTGATACATTTTCCAAGAATACGGGACTCCAATTTACTCCTCAACTACTGCACCTTCCCTCATTAACTTCTTGAATCCAACTTAATATATATTAAGCGGATCATTTAACACAAACCACTCAAATCACATACTCCAAAACTTGCTCTCAAAGATCATCACTCAAAGAACACCATGAGTCAATCAAGTCCAATCAACCCTCTTCTAGCGGTTCATCGATAGTTCACGGATGATTTTGTTTTGAAAAACCACAGGAGAGTTGAAAAGAGGAGTATGAGAAGGTTGTATCCAAGAAGAAAGCGATCACTTGCTCTTTCAAATCCTTTTCAATTGGACCTTCATCACTACAACGAGCCTCGGGATGCAACAATCAAAGAAGATAGCTCGTAGATCGGCTCTATGTGTCTCCATATGTTACGAGATGATGAAACCTCTGGAAGAGTCACGAGTGTTCCTCCTCTTTGCAGTAGCTCCTCCCGAAGAGTTGCAATCATCACATTCACTACCATTTCTACGGCACCACCACCAACAGTTCCTTCATCATCCTCACCACCCTTGGTATAGTGGTGATGGGTTTGCAAGCCCTAGGGTGTATATTTGGATTAACATGCGTGGAGCTCCCAAGGTGATGCAGTCGGGCTTTTCAAGAAGCCATAAAGGATGAATGATGGGTAGGAAGGGATGGGTTGTTTGTGGTTGTTTTATCGATTGATGTAGTAATGTTTGTACTTTGTACCTCATGGATGTAATTTTACCGCACTTTGAGTGCGGTTTTGTAATAACAATAATAATCCATGTTTTCTTTTAGCATTAGTGTTCTGCATCACACATCTCAATCCACTAACTTTATTAACAAAAGCGGCAGACGATCTATTAGTATGCACAAAATCAAAAGAAAAGACTTGTTGCCAATCATGTGCATTTGAACACCCATAATATGTAAATACAAGATCAAATCATTTAGTCCTTGGATGTTCCTGCACAAATAAGTAAAGAGTTAGTTTCTTTTGGGGACCCAAGCCATGATTGACTTGGATGCGCCGTGTATCAATATAGTTAAATCTATCAAGGTCATTGATACACCATTGGGATTGGTTGTAGAGGTGTTTCCTTTAGGTTTCCATTCCCAACGTCTTTGAGGCCTTCACAAGATTGCCCATGTCCCCTTTTCTTGTTCAAAACCCTTGCGGTGGTAACTTTTGAATGAGCGGTGGTAGCTTCTTTGGTTTCTTTAGGTACCCACTGTTGGTTATTGTTAACCTTTTAGCTTGAAAGGTCCTTTTCCTGTTTGTGCATATTTTACAAAGCTTGTTTTGGTATTTGCACTTTTAACAGTGACTTAGGGTGGCAGTGTTAGCAGTTTTTGCAGTGGCAAATGTTTTGAGGCCACTTCTAAGTTGAGCGCTCTTGGGACCATATTGCAATTAGAACTAGGATGTACATTATGTTGATATCATTAGACTCCACCCTTTTGTTCCCATAGACTACCCTTCTCCCAACATGATAGTCACAATAAGCATGTAAATGATCAAACTACCACGGATATAGCATGCCTTATTATTCATAACAAAATCACTAGCTAGTTGTTGAGATTTAACATGATTCCAACTCCTCCTGGTTACCCCTAGGAGTCTGAGGCTTGTTCTATACATCTCGGCATACCTTACAGTTGATCTAGGTTTATAAGCGGTTTCTTAGGTTCCTCTGTAATGATGATTAGCAACTTTTGGGATAGTAGTCTCTACATTCTTTTAACACTCTCATATACAACGGATGAGTCACTAGCACTCTAAAAACATCATTATCTAGCTTACTCTCTTCCTCACTCTTCACAACTGTGTCTTTTAAAGGACCATATTCTCTTACAAGATCCTTAAAATCCTATATACATGTATGAGCTAAATCTATACACGAGGTGAATGAACACCCTTAGTGGTGGGCGCGAGATTATAACCCATACGACTTAGCTTTATTAATTACTTGAGCATTCCAAATTTTATCAATTGACTTAGGCGATGATAACATGTGTCTGATTAAATTGACATTTTCAAGTTTCTTTTGGAGTTTTCAAGCTCCTTTGGTATGCTTCATTCACGCGAGTTGTATGTTCTACCTCTCTTCTAAGAAGAATCATATCATCATTATAATTTGAATCATTTGCACGATAGTGCTCTATTTGATTTTCTAATCGCCATAGCTCTCCTAAGATTAGCCACATATAATTAGCGTGTATATAATTCTTGCCTTTCATTAGAGTACAAATCATTAAGTCTTTCAACTTCTTTAGCGACCTACATGTTTTAGAACAACTATCAAAGTTTTGTACCTCAGAATCAGAGAAAGCCATGAGAGCAAATTCTGTAGCAACAAGAGCAGCATCTATGAAACTCCAATCATAGCTCACACCATCAATAGCCAACATTGCCTTTGGTTCTTCCACAGTTGGTCCCTTCTTTTGCTTGTACCATGTAGACTTGTTGTCCTTGGTCTTTGGTCTTCTACATTCTCTAGCAAAATGTCCAAACTTGTGGCAGTTAAAGCACTCTACTTTCTTCTTATCAAAACCTGCAGTATCATCACCATTAATGTGAATAGGCTTGCCAGTCTTCTTGTAGAATTTCTTAGCCCTCATGCTAAGAAGAGCTATCTGCCATTTTATATCCATCTCTTCCAAGTCATCTTCATCAATTTTCTCTATGTCTTCATGAGTTAAGACATCGCCATCAACTTGTGTGGAGATAAAAGCATAAAAGGTAGGATCTCCAAATCTAGCAACCTTCTTTTTGGAACTGCGGTGGTAACATTAACATTACCAGTGGAAACTTTAGAACCTACGTTGGCAATATCATCATCACTTTCATCTTGAATCATCACTTGTCAGCGAATTTGACAACAATGCCAAGCTACTAGAGCTTGTACCAAGTTTCCACCTTCTTCAACCTTTGCTCAATAAGTTTGAAGTTGTTGTAAAGATCATTAAGTTTCATTGTTTCAATGTACATTTTGTTTTCCATACGGTAACATTAGTTTGAAACTACAAGGCAAACTTCTTAGAAACTTCAAATTGAGGTCTTCCTTTTCTACCTCAATGCCAAACACGATTAGTTGTGTAACAATCTTACGAAGTTTGGTAAAATGCTATCAAGTGAGTCATTGCTTGAAGCGGAGAAGTTTTCATAACTTTGCTTTAACAATGTATTACGAGTCTTCTTTGTTGCATCATTACCACCAAACACCGAGCAAATCTCTTCAAGCAGTTCTTTAGGCATCTTGAATTTCTTGAATGCAATAATCGGTCTCTAGGAAGAGTCATCGACAATAGACTTCTAGCTTTAAGATCATTCTTCTTTTGAGATTTTTAGAATTTGATTCGCACGAAACTTTCACAACATCGTGTCACCAACTTTTGAAGTAGTGGTCACAGATTTAAAAGAATCACCAAGTTGAATGATCTCCCATAGAGCATAGTCCCAGATGAGGAAGTATTGCTCAATCAATTATCCTCCACATCTCAAACTCATTAAGCTTAAGCTTAGGAGTGCGGGTGTAGAAGAAGAGTTTGATTGATTGTTTTCCATCTCCATTGTCTTGAGAGAGTAAGTCAAGCTAATTCTTTGGATCTTCTAAAACAAAATATCGAACCTTGCTCGATACCACTTATTGGATCTAAGACACTCTCCTTGTGTCAATGATATTTTGTATAATATTATCAAGCAAGCGGAATTTACTTAAGTAATACTTAGAAGATAAATTATATGATGTATGAGGTAAACACAAGTTAACACAAAACTCAAGCTCAATATTATTAATGAAATAATACGAGTGATCTTGGTATCACTAGGTTACACCTTGAAGCTTTAAGTAGGTAATCTTGTAATGTAACACGTACCTAAGACTATGACCTAGGATCTCCTTTTATACAAGAAGGAGTCCTTTACAAGATAAGTATATAGTTAACATAATAGAATATACACAAAATCTATTCTATACTTATCAAGGCGCGTTTAACCTTATCATTAGCGATAGCGGTGGTAATGAAGAACTTGCGGTGGGAATATGTTTCCCTTGCTAGTGTTAAACCAAGCGATATAAACCATAACTATCCGTGGTAACAGATTATTCCCAACAAAAGTGTAATCTCCAGGGTATATTATGTTGAAGGTCTTGGTCATAACTTGTTCTCTGTTGGTCAATTCTGTGATTCCGATGTAGAAGTGGCTTTTAGAAAACATACTTGTTTCGTTAGAGAACTTGATGGTGTGGAATTGTTAAGAGGAACTCGTGGTTCAAATCTATACACCATCTCTATCGAAGACATGATGAAGTCTTCTCCAATCTGGTTGTTGTCAAAGGCTTCAAAAACAAAGTCATGGTTATGGCATCGTCGTCTCAATCACTTGAACTTCGACCATTAACAATCTTTCAAGAAAGGACCTTGTAAGAGGCTTACCCAGATTAAAGTATGAAAAGGATCATCTTTGTTCAGCATGCCAATTGGGAAAAAGCAAGAAATATGCCCACAAACCCAAACCCACAAATTCTGTTATGGAAGTTCTACATACCATTCACATGGATTTATGTGGATCGATGAGAGTGCAAACTATTAATGGCAAGAAATATGTGTTAGTTGTGGTTGATGACTACTCCCGATTCACTTGGGTTAAGTTCTTGAGGACAAAGGATGAAACTCCAGATGTCATCATTAAACTTATTAAATAGCTGCAGGTTTGACTTAACAAGACTATCAAAATTGTCCAAACTGACAATGGAACTGAGTTTGTTAATAGAGAACTCAGTGAATTTTATGAAAAGTATTGGAATCAGTCCTCAAAGAAGTGTTTCACGAACTCCTCAATAGAACGGTGTAGTTGAAAGACGAAATCGAACTCTTGTGGAAGCCGCTAGAACAATGCTGATTTACTCAAAGGTTCCAACATTTCTATGGGCTGAAGCCATTGCCACTACATGCTACACTCAAAATCAGTCCCTAATTCACACAACTCATGGAAAACTCCGTATGAACTTGTCCACAATCGAAAACCCGATCTATCATACCTTCGTGTGTTTGGTGCGTTATGTTACCCAACTAATGAGGTCAAGATTTAGGCAAATTGAAAGCTAAAGCGGACATTGGAGTATTTGTAGGAGATGCACCAAGCAGTAAAAGGATAAGAATCTACAACAAGAGAACTCGAAATATCATGGAAACAATTCACGTTACGTTTGTGGTGACCCGGTCAAATGGCTCTGGACAATCCAGATTCTGGACCCGCATTTCTAAATAGTCCCATTAGTTATTCTCTTGTACCAAACTCCTCACCAAAGAACTCCATATGTACCCGCGGAAGATGAATTAAAGCTGTTTGATCCAATGTTTGATGAACACTATGAGCCAATTGCTAATGATCGTTAAATCCATCGCCAGAGGTCGCTCCTATACTGTCAATGAAGTTAACCCTTCGGTTTCTATGTCACTAAGTCGAAGCGCCTGGCGATCACTCGGTCTCATCATCAATGCCTCAATCATCAAGTGTACACAATGGAAATTTTGCTCCTCAGGAAGATGAACCCTTTGAAAACATATTTGCTCCTGAATCATCATCTGAACCATCTTCATCAGGAGAAATCGACTCTTCTACTTCTGTTCCTCAACAACAATACATGAACACCTTAGAAAATGGACACATGATCACCCATTGGACAACATCATTGGAAACCCTTCTCATCCAGTATCCACTCGTCGATAACTTGCAACCGATGCCTTATGGTGCTTCTTCAACTCTGTACTCTCTAAGATCGAACCAAAAGACGTTAAAACCGCTATGAATGAAGACAGCCGGTTCAATGCCATGAAAGAAGAAATTCATGAGTTTGATCGACTAGATGTATGGGAATTAGTACACTCCCTGGCGTACTATGATCATTGCCCTAAAGTGGATCTTCAAAGTTAAACTTGATGAGCATGGTGATGTTTTAAAGAACAAGGCACGATTGGTTGCAAAAGGATATCGTCAAGAGGAAGGTATTGACTTTGAAGAATCATTTGCTCAGGTTGAACGCATCGAGGCAATCGAATCTTCACGGCTAATCTGCAAGTATACATATGGTAGTCTATCAGATGGATGTGAGACGGCTTTTCTTAACGGATATCTTAAAGAAGTCGTATCGTCCCAACAGGAAGGCTTTGTGAATCTGAGCATCCTACTCATTTCTATCGCTTGAAAGGCTCTTTCTTGCTTGAAGCAAGCTCCAAGAGCATGGTATGATATGCTATTAAAGTTTCTTCTATCTCTGGATTGACAAAGGAGCGATTGATCGACATTGTTCACCGAAAGTCGAGCAAACATTTAATCCATGTTCAAATCTATGTTGATGATATTATTTTTGCCTCGTGACCCCGATGAATGTGACTATTTTTAAAATGAAATGGGTTCCAAATTTCAAATGTCAATGATGGGACAAATGTCATTTTTCTTGGGATTACAAATTTCACAAAGTCCGGAGGCATTTTTATAAATCAATCTAAATATGCAAATGAGATTTTAAAGAAATTTGGATTTGATTCTTGTGACCTGTTGACACTCCCATGATAGAGCGTACTAAATCGGATGAGGACCACTCGAGGATCATGGTAGATCAAACAAAATATCGCGGTATGATTGGATCCACGATGTACCTCACACGATGAACCGGACATCTTGTTCATTTGTATGCATGTGTGCTAGATATTAGGCTAAGCCTACTAAAAAGCACCTTGAAGGCGGTTAAGCGGGTCTTCGGTATCTCCAAGGAACCATCAATATGGGACTTTGGTACCGAAGGACACCGGTATGTCACTAACGACCTATCAGATGCCGATCATGCAAGATGTCAAGATACACGTCAAGCACGTCTAGAGGTGCTCGATTTTGGGTGATAAGCTTGTGGTGGTCATCAAAGAAACAAATGAGTACTTCTATATCCTCTACAGAGGCTGAATACATAGCCATGTCATCTTGTTGTGCTCAAATCATATGGATGAGATCCCAATTATCTGCTATTGCTCTCTCATGCAACAACGTTCAACACTCAAGAGCAAAGCACATCGACATTCGAAATCATTTCATCAGGGAGCAAGTGGAGAATGGTGTGGTGGAACTCTATTTTGTGAGGACTGAATACCAATTAGCAGACATCTTCACCAAATCTCTTCCTAGAGAACGTTTTGAGTTTATCCTTCCACGACTTGGACTAAAGAGTCTACAACCGAAAACACTCAAACATCTTCAAGAGGAAGACGAGGAGTAAAGGTCTTTCTTCATCCATCTCTTGTGAATATTTATTCGAAAAGCAAAATACAAAATTACAAAACCTATAAAAAGCAAATAGAAAAATATAAAACTTTCAAAAATCCATAAAAATTTGAAAATCTTGAAAAATTTCAAAAAAAAAAAAAAATATTGTCATTTTGTCATATTTTTCTCTATTCGATAATATCTCGCGAGTCTTTAGATGTTGTTCGAATGTTAAAAAAAAAAAAAATTGGGAGAAAGTTAAACTATGGTTTATTGTCATTTCGAGCGATAACTGTTTTTCAAAGAAAGAACAGAGCCATGCTTTATCTTAAATCTTCAAACCTCATGCTCTGATTCTAAAAAAAATGTTTTTCGTTAAAAGGACAAATGTTTCCATTCAAATATTTTTCCTTCAAATGATTCTTCTGAAAAATATTTGTAATCTAATGAAAACAAAATTGCTTTGAAAATACTTCGGACTCTACTTTTGAAAATCATCCGGGCTTTTTATTTGTCAAAATCTCTACCCTTCAATCAACAACATATGTCATTGATTGAGGGGGAGAATGATTTCAATCAAAAAGAGTATTTTTCAAACAATTGGCACGTAATCGAGAAAGGTCTACTCTTGAATAATCAAAAAGAACAATGTTTTACAATATTGTATACAATTGATACAAGACTTTTATGTTATAATTATGTTTTCATAAGATACTCAAGCATGTTTAATCTTTGGAGTCTAAAGTCTCAAACTTGATCCTTATCGGTTAAATATTTCTCATAATCAAGTCACATCTCCCTCAAAGCTTTCAAAATCAATTTAAATCTCTGAGATCACAAATCTCAAATGATTTGAAAATTATGATCGGGGAGAATTTGTGATTTAAATTGGATTTAAAGCGATGATTCGATAAATGGTTTCACAAGTGTTTAGCAAGCTTTCCTCCCACATGTGCCAAACGATTTCAAATTTTCCATGCACATGTTGAGGGGGAGCATCTTTTGAAACCACAAAGAATTGAAACGTGATTGATTTGTCTCTAAGTGCAGGTTCCTTCTAATATGTGCAAAACTCTTTCAAACCTCGAGGCACATATTAAGAGGGAGCAGACTTATGAAAACCTCATCCTTCCCCAATATGCTTTATCTACTTGATTTGATCAGGGAAGTGATGTTGATATCTTTTAGAAAATGGTAATCAAAGAAGTTAATCCTTCCTCTTGTCTCCGTGTGCCAAAACGATTTCAAATACATGATGCACATGTTGAGGGGAGCTCTTTTTCTAAAATATCAAAAACAATTCAGTACAAAATGCTTTGATAATATATCACAAGTATACGGATTGATTTTCAAATGGTTTTCAATTGGTTCCAATGGCGGATGAACAATACCAAATAGACCAACCAAATTTACTTTATGTATGGTGATATAAGGATGATAAGGTTAGGTATTAGTTCCATGATGCGCGAGGCAGAAGGATCTACCGAGGGACAATCCACTAGATAGTGTAGAAGTCCTTAGGTATGATGAAAAAGGAGAAAAGTGAGATATGGGAAGAGTGCGGAGAGGAGAGCTAGTCTTGGAATAAACCCAACAAGGTTCTAGTTATGAAGTCTTGGTAAGCTTGAAGGGGTTGAAGAATGAAAAAGAAATGAAACGAGAAAGGGTGAAAAGAAATAGCCCTCCAATAATTCAACCTTAGGCGAAACAGGGTTCAATACATATCTCTTGGTGGTTACTAAGGTAACACTGGTATTGAAGACAAGGCGTCATGGACCCGTGGCGCTCGCACTAAACTTCCCAAGCTACTCAAATTCATCTTAAAAGGGCTTGTTTCATTCTCACGGGAACCCACATAATCTATCGACTTTCTCTTAGAGATTGTTGATATTGAAGAAGGAGACCTCTCCCTAGTCTCCGATATAGGAAACCAAATGTGCACTATTGAGTCTAGAGTCACGAGATCATCTATAAATCTCATTAGGACACATCATCCTTGAAGATTCACAGTTTCACACAATGTGGAATGTGAGAATATATTTTGAGAGTACTACACATTATCCTTGTGGTATTGCCAAGACTTGTTGTGTCATCTGGACTTCATCAATGGAGTGATTCAAAATTGAATTGTTCCTTGTCCAGGAAAATGGATTGACGGATTCCTTTGAAAAACCAGTCGGTGTGCTAAAAAATTCTTTCTTTAGCACGTCGACTGTGTATTATGTTTTCAAAATCAAAAAGGATATTTTTGATTGATAATTGATTTTCCATAAAACCTTCGTTGTATTGCAAAATCTTTATATTTAATACACGATTGTTTTCAAATCATTTTCATCAATCGTGAATCTCGATTATTTGGTTCACTCATTCCGTGTTGTCTTCTTTGAGGCGTTCCGGTTTGAGAGCGGCTAGAAGCATTGCGAAACCTGTCAAAGAAATTCTTGAATTATACCGATCACGAGCGTACTTGTCTTGATCAACGGGAACCGTGGGCGTGTACCTCAATTCAACGAAAGTGATCAAAGACACTTTCGTGCATTTTATTGCTAGCTGTTGTATGCAAGTACACGGAGCATTTGCGGTGATCGAATGGAGAGATCAATCCGAGCCGCATGCTCACACAACACATTCATTTCTAAAGAAATCATGATGAAGCGCATCAACGACTCGATATTTTACTCCATGCTTCGCTACGCTACAAATATCATGAATCATCTAAAGCTTTCGCTACTCGATAAGAAGAAATCATGATCCGAATGTGAGCATGTCGGTCCAAATGTCACAACATCACATAATACCGGCACTACAAAGGAAGAGTCGATTTATGGTACTGATGATCTCAAAGTCGGCTCAACACTCATTATCACGTGGATCGGTTAAAGACCTCCACTTGGATTATCCAAACATGCAAAGATGAAGAATCAAAGATTACGAGCTCTTGAGCAAAACAGAACAAGAATCCAAGAACAATCTTAATGTAATATCTGTTTGTATTCAATGAAATTTGAGGTGACCTCCATAGGGGAGATTGTTAGGATTTAGTAAATCCGGTTATTAAAGTGTCGGTCGCCTCAAGTATATGTAATCGTTAGAAATCTAGTAGTCGTAGTTATTTAAAGTTAAGTAGTATTTAGTTATGTAACACCGTGGAGGGAGGACAGACGGGTCTTTACCCCTGTATGCACGATCCACGACCCGTAGGTGGCGTTTATGTAAGTCTATAAATACTATCTACATCCCAGGTAGAGAGTTGGAGCTCATAATAAGATTTTCACTTTCTCTCACTAAGTTTCCAAACCTCTAACTCTTTCTCTCTCTAAAACCTAATAGTATACGCCTTGTGTGATCATGGTTTGATGTGTTTGTGAAATCCAATGTGTAACATTCCCCAATGATTTCTTCATGTGTAATAGTTGGCTTTGTTAGATTGAGCTTGACTTGATAGCTTTCAACTCTTAGCTGAAGGTCTTCAAAACGTTCCTTGATGATGGCACTTCGAATGGTAAGAAAAAGAGATGTAATGAAGGAATATTGAGTGCTGTGGGGAATGTGAAGTAGCTTTCATTGGACCTTGAGCAACTACATGTCTTCAATGTCATTGAGGTTCAGGTTCTCATAGTCAACTTCACTGAATATGTATTCTTTCTCATCTTCTCTTTTTACCACGACCTTCTTCATGTAGACATACCCATATTTTTCTTCCGTTTCAATGGATTGGACAGAGACAATCCTTAGATAACTGTAGACCTCTTCATGATATAGTCTTTCAACGTGCTTGTTGCGGTAGTACATTCAGCACTTAATGGGCCAATGATGAATACCCAAGTAAGCATCCTTGTCGTATTTCAAAATAGAAGAGCTGAATAACCTTGTGGTAGTTTCTTCAATTCCCGGTTGTAGATACTCTGTGGTTGGGATAAGTGTGATGGAGGTGGCGTATTTGCTTGTAGTGTCTCCGTCTCTTAGAAATTCCAAGTCCTTGTTGAAGAAGAACTTGTATGGGATATTGGGGTGAATAGCACTTTCGAGAAGCGGTAAAGGCTTGGTGTAGTCTGCGTAGTACGGCTTGTTGTTGTGCATGTTGCCTTCAGGATTGAGCCAATCGATTTTGTTAGACATGGCACGCGTAATTTTTTCCAGATGATACTCAAGCTCGACCTTGCTTGCTGATCAATCTACTAGGAAATTAATTGCAGTTTCCTTGACGCGCCTGAGCTCTTTCTTTGACAACCGTTAAATGTTCATCTCGGGCTTTAGTCTTTTAGAGAATTAGAGTATGCTTCCGTCTATCGATGCTGAGGTTTCACCAATCTCTGGTTAAGCAGACACCAAGTCAGCAAACCAACCATACTCCGCCATCGTGTCGTTATCTAGCCATGCTACAACCTTTGGTTGTTCTTTCTTCTTTGATATTGACCGTGTTGATTTTGTTGCAGCTGACGGTTGTTGATCCGGTATCTCATCACAAGTATATTCAAAGTGCTTTTGTTTTGGTGGTACGAGGGTCATAGTTAGCTTAGATTTGAACTAATGATGAGTTTATTCTTCATGGTATTCAAACGGTGGTGGCATTGGTGGCTCATCATCGGTAGGTTTGATGGTTGATGAGGTTGGAGTCTTGGAGGTAGAAGTAGACTTGGGAGCTATTGTTGTTGTGATGTGTGAAGTAGACTCGCCAACTATTTCGTTCGTTTATCTTGTTAACTTTGATCTTGATCTTCATCGTCATGCGATTGTTTGTATGAAGTCTTAGTTTGCTTGCATCCTTCGCTTCGTTTGGCGATGGTTGCCTTGAGAGATTTGTAGAGTGCAGCTTGAAGTATAACTGATCCTCTAACTCTTTAGTTGTGAGATTCTCAATCTCATATGGAATGATGCGATGGAGTCACGGTGTTAAGGAGATTGCTTTTGACTGCTTACGCGGGGCCGGTTCGATCTGACTCTTCACTTCCTTTGAAGCCATTTTACCCAAGTGTTTCTTGAGATATTTATCTGAGTATTTTTGGATAGAAACATCCATGCGTGATTTGATATCCTTCTCGAGAAACATGTCTATACCCTTCTTAACCTGCTGGAACTCTGCCATCTGATATGATAGTGTCTTGACAGTGTTGGTGAGAGACTCCACTTGTTCTTGCAAAGTATTGTCTTTCTTGATTCTAGCAAGAGCCACAGCTTTCTTTACTTTGAACAATGCACGCGAAAGAAGTGTAAAAGGCTTGGGTTTCTTCACTGATTTGCGTTTGGTGGATGTGGTTTAAGTTGTCGTTGGAGGGGGTGAAGATTGAGTAGAGGACTCTGGAATCGTTGTGGTTTCTTTCTGTTTCATCTTCTCCAAGTCATGAAGTGTTGGAGGCACGATGTTGACAAGATGAAATTGAAGGTTATCATCGGGGTTGTTATTGAAGAATTTGTCAGTATCTTGAAGATCCTTCTTGCGTTGTGCTTCAATTTCATTTGCTTTCTTTTCTGCAGCTTCATCACCGGCTTTCTGTAACAACGCCGCAGCCTCTTTAGCCAACGCTTCTGTTTCATTATGCTTTCTCAATCTTTCAGCTTCTATGGCTTTATCAGCTTCTTCGGCATCTCTAATCTTTCTTTCTTTTTCCTCCTTCTCTTTTGCAAGATCAGCCGTCGCTCTTTCAATCATTTCATCATCAATCAGAGCATTACCTCCCATATCATCATCTTCTTGATCATTTTGTTCATGATCCTCCTTGTCATCATAAGTTGGTAACTCTATCAGAGGTTCATGAGAGCTTCCACCTTCACCCTCAGTTTGTTTTCTGCTTCTTTTGAGGGTTATCTTCAGCTTCCTTAGCTCTTTCTCTGCGACGGAAGGACCAATAACAAGAGATTTTCCTCTTTTACTCTTATCCACCAGTTTTTAAGAAATATCTTATTCTTCTTCTTCTTCTTGATTACCATGACTCTGTAATTTCTTAAAATGTTTCATCAACAGTTGCACTGATTCCACTATCAGAGCCTTGTTTGTCAGACTCAGTTTCAGAGTCGTTAGGGTTAGGTGAGGCTTCCAGAGAAGGTTTTGGCGATGGTTGTTTCTTCTTACTTGGCACATATATTTTATGTTTTGTTGGTGGATATAGTTCCGGTGCCTTTGATGTGCTTTCAAAACTACATGCCTTTTTACTCTTCTGGCCCCTTGTCTTCACTTGAGAAGATTGTGTGTCTTCTTTATTGAATCCTACTCTTCCTTGAATAAAATCCGCGTCGTATCTTCGATAATTTGCAGTTTGAGTGATATCTTTATGAAGTAAGAAGTCTGGAAGTCTTTTTCCTTGTTTTTGTGTACTGGTGGCCAGAGTTTTCACCATTTCAACCTTGAGATCGTCTAGTACACTGTGAGTTTCATCATTTTCATCAAGGAGACGATCTCGAAATTCAGCATGATTTGCAGACAAGTGAGCAATCAGTAACTTGGTGAATCTAACAAAAGGAGTCTTGGTCATGCTTCGCTTGGTTTGAAGCTGATACATCATGTCTTCCAAGACTAATTGAGCGAAGTCAATCTTCTTGATGTTGACGATGCCCCAGAAGATTTAAAGGTGTTGAAGACGGGGATGCTCATATCTTCTTTGTCTTCCAGATACAGATCGGACGATGATTAGGTAGAATGTTCTCCAAGGTTGTGGCATGTAATTCACATCAACTTTGGAGTGTGAGGTTAATGGCACGTCAGCTTGAACATCATACCCAATGTCTATGAGAAACTTCATCACTTCCTCTTCTGTGGGTATGGGGGCATAAGCATGTTTTGGTCTTGGTAGAAGTACCTTCCTTAGCACCTCAACATCAATTGAAAAGTTCTGTTGATGATATCAAATAACAAAATATTATTAGCATCATTTATCCTATGAATATTGCTTGTTTTATATTACTTTGTGAGAGAATTGGTACTTAATCGTTTACTTTTGTATTTATCAGTTGAAAACAAGCATTTGGTGAAAGTTAGCTATTTTGGACGTAAAATGGAGCAAATGGATCAAGTTGGAAAAGTTTGCTGAACTAAAGGTAGATACGCCGTATCATTCTAGACATATACGCCATATCATTCTAGACAGATACGCCGCACATCTAGACTTAGACGAATATGAAGACCATTGTCTGACTTTCAAGAATACATCGTATGGGTTTCTCCCATATGCCGTATATGAAACCTTGGTCAACATAGAAGATTTGACTTATTCGACTCAAGATATGCCGCATGACAACCAAGAGATGCGACGTATCAACTTGAAGACTTCACCAAGACATTCAAAGATTACGAAGAAGAGATATGTCGTATGAACATTGAATATCCGCGGTATCCTATGACGGTGTGTGAATATTCCAGAATATAATAATCTTGAACCACACGCGAAATTACCTAGATACGGCGTATATTTTTATTGCTTGTATATTTGTGTTTTTCTGCATTTTTCTTGTTTTTATGTTTGTTTGATTTCTGCATTATTTTCTTCGTTTATTTTTGTTTTTTGTTTTCTGCATTATTATCTGTCTGATGTATTTTGATGAACTAAATGATACGGTGCATCTAATCTCATAGATACGACGTATTGCATTATTATTATCCGTGCAGTGTATCTTATTTTATTATTCGGGTACGACGCATCTAATCTCATAGATATGGCGTATTCTGTTTTTAATCAGAATTAAATAATACCCTTAAAAGTCATACAGCGCATAAGTTTTCGCTTATACACCATATTAATCAATATTAATTTTTAAAACAGGTCCGAATTTTTAAATCTACGACATATCAATTTATCTCGATACTGAGTATTTATTTTCTAAATTAAAAGGTTTAGATTTTTAACATAATGAGAGTACGGCGTATTAGATTTGCGTATACGGCGTATTTATTTTCTTCTATATAAGCAAATTAGAAATCAAGAATACGGCGCATTGATTTTGGTCAATACATCGTATATTTTTATCTGATTAAAAGGCTGACCTATATTTTTATTTTTAACAACGTACCAAGGTAACTGGATACGGCGTATCGTCTGCAGATATCAGTAGCTTTTATTCTCCATATTCTGTTGTGGTTCCTAGTTTTTTGTACTATATTCAGTGGTTTTGAGAATGAAGACCTGGTAACACATCTTGAGAAAATCTATGATATTTTTGAATTGTACACTCTTGTTCCCCATAACATGGAGCAACTTATGCTTTGGGCTTTTCCAAATACTCTTACTGGGGGCACAAAGGAATGGTTGAATAGCGAACCTTCTGGTTCTATCTCATCATGGAAGGATCTTAAAAAGAACTTTTTGATACAATTTGGGCGTGAGGAGCCCTATGCTAAAGATCCTGAGTTTAGGGATGGCAATAGGTGAGAAAAAACCCGCAACCCGCGGGTACCCGCACATAAATGGGTGGGTAAAATCATCATTTTTCACCCACGGGTGGGTTATGGGTGAAAATTTGTACCCATCGATGGATTGCGGGTGGATGACGGGTGAGGCATACCCATCGCGGGTAAACCCGTAAAAATACCCGTGGGTGTACCCATAAACCCTCAAACTAAAATTAATTATACTAAATAAAATATGTATGATGTAGTTCAGTAGTTGGTATACATTGAATAGCTAACAATTCTCAAAAAAACATTAAAAGTTTCTTTTGAGTTTCATGATGAAAAAGGGAATATGAAACATCAAACAATCAATGTTACATACATCATGTTAACATGTATAATCTCACTATCTCAGTTACAATCTCAAATTCAATTCGTCCCTTTGCTTACTCCTCAAATACTTGCTTCTTGCTTGAACTTTCACTCACCTTTAACATAAATTATTTCCTTTAACAGGTATTCACTAATTGGTTTTCCTCAGTCACATTCTTAGTTCTTTCCTATGCTAAATTGTATGTTTAATTAGATTGTAGTTGGCTATATTGATTTTCCCCAATTATAATACACATTCTTAGTTCGTCCCTAGTGATTTATTATTGGTCGTTCGTCCCTATTGATTAATCTGGTTTATTGGATGATTAATATGGTTTGGACTAGTAATATTAAACTCATCAAGTTGGTACTGGTATTGGATGATTAATTGCTCGTACATCCCTTTGCTTACTCCTATAGTTATATAGTTATATAGTTACTTGAAGCTCGTATACGCTCGTACAGTTATATTCTGATGACATCAATTCATCCCTTTGCTTACTCCTATAGTTATATAGTTACAAGTACGGTATACGCTCGTACTTTGTTGCATAACTTGCATTTACATTTCCAAACATAAAATGATACATTATAATGTAAGTGTCAAGAAAATTGGACTAATTGAGTTTTGAGTCATAACATTATAATGTACTTTGTTGCATTTACGGTTCATCAAATATTGTTTACTTTTGTGTACTTTGTTGCATTTACAGTCAAGAAAATTGGACTAATCTGGTTTGTTTCAACTTTGAGAAATAGACATGGGTTCTCCAACGGGACAGTCTCAAAATGCCTCTAATGTTGATTCAAATCCCAAAACTAGTTCAGTACCAATAGGATCGAGCCAAGGATGGGTGGATGCAACTATTCCCTCTCCTAAAGAATCGTCCGTGAATTCTATCCGCACGAAGAAAAGAAAGAACATATAAAGTTCAATGCTTTACATTTCAATGTTTTACAATCATTTTTTGCCAATATAAAGTTCCTGTTGTTATTTATTATGTTGCAGGATCCTGCTCAACTGGACATGCTGCTTGTTGTACCTTTTTTGAAGAAATGTAAGAGGATGAAGAGGTACGAGTTAACATATTATGTACACGTTCACACCTTCACACTCTTCGTAAATAATTTTATATCATTTTGTTTCTTATATGTTTGTATATTTAATGTATAATAAACTTATTCTTATTTGATAACAGGGCATTATTGAGGAAGCTGTTGATTTGACACAGTGACAAAGTTTTTGGAGAAGTATGGTGCTAAGAACGCCAAGAATTTTTTGTTTTGCTAAAGATGTTACTATTTTGCTTTATCTCTTTAATGAACAAATATGAATGTGATTTGTGTACTTATGTTTGATTACTACTTTCAGACATGTGTTTTAAGTATTTTGTGAACTTTGTATTTGGCAAATTGATTGATGCCTCATTACGCAGTTTCATCGTTAATTTTCATATCATGGTTTTGTAACTTTGTTGCATAACACTAACATGTGGGTTTACCCATGGGCAATAATTACCTGCGGGCATGGGCATGGGTAGAAAATTGTACCCATTGGAGGGTGACGGTGAGAAAAAAACTACGTGGGCGGGTGACGGGTTAGAGATACCCGTGCCTATTACCCACGGGTGCCATCCCTACCTGAGTTCCTTAGTTGGTTAAATTCAAAATTCCGCAACTACAAAAAGATGACTGCAACTCTCAAAAGCGAACTGTGGTGCTATTGGATGAGAGGGCACAATGGGAGGACCTGACTGATGAAGTTGCTGAGCTATTTAGGATTGATACCAACCTATTTGAATACGAGACTTCCTTATGCAAGGAGTTCATAAAATTCAACTATTTATTGAAAATTGATGAAGAGGTGCTTACTGGAGATCTGCCAGGGTTTAAAACTATTGATAACTATAAAAATTCCTGATATTATGAGACAGATAGCAATACACCATGGGTTTCTGAAAAACCTTGGAAGGAAGATGTGGTTGAACATACATGTGAGCCCCTTCGCTTCAAGAATGGACACGAGACGTGGCCAACATGTAATTGGGAAAAGGAAAAATCTTGTAACGAAAGTGATCTTCCTGGAATGAAACAGATTAGGAATAACGTCTATTTTCAAAATCAAGAATGGTATGACTTGCTTGAGGATAATGTAAGGAAATTCAAAGCTTTGTTTGAAAAGATAAGTTGGAATCTTTTGATAATGATGATGATGCTTTGTAAGAATTACAAGATTATATGGAAGCAAATAATGAAGCCTATTTTGTGGATCTAGATGAAGAAGCATTTAAAAAGAGAAGATGTAGATTGCTTGGCATACCATACAAAGAGCCGCCAACATTCACATCTGAGAAATTTGAAGTTTTCTAGTATTCATTTGGACCATTAGAATAATATGCTGCAATTAAGTTGAACATTTATGATACTTTGTTGAGAACTGAAGATAATGTGTCAACTGCTTACCACGACATTTTTCACATGAAAGAAGAAGGATGGCTCATGGCTAGAACGAATTAGAGCTGAAGATTAGTCTAACTTAAAGACTCTGGAATAAAGAGAAGTGTTTACCAGGAGACAACCCGAATTTTTTTACTGTTTCTGTTTTCGAGTTTGTCAGACCTGCACATCGATACGGCGCATCTCTTCCTATGGATGCGGTGTATCGACTGTATAGATCATATCTTTTTTTTCTGCATTTTAATTTTATAAGTGCACTTAAAACTTTTGGTCAGATGGTTTTTGATACTGCACATCCTGGTTTTGTGATGCGACGTATCACATCTGACTCGTACTTTATTTTAATTTTTATTCTAGGCTCGATACGGTGCATCCCTTCCTATGGATGCGGCGTATTGACTGACCTGATGATTTACAATTTTAATTTTTATTTTATCTTTACTAACCAACGATTAACGTAGATGCACTAGCTGTGATTTTCATGCTTAAATTACACAGGTTGAGTGGTATGAATGCAAAAGAAATGGTAGTATACATATACCCTATATTTTCTCTGTGTTATAGCCATGCTGACATCCAGAAACCCTTCACATACAAAAAATAAAAAGTTGCTCACAAACGAATCATGGAGGATCATACCTAGAAAATCTCAGGGGAGTTTTCAGTTCTATTCTTTCTATTTCCTGTTTTTAACTTTACTTTACACAACGAGGACATTGTTTATGTTAAGGGGGGGGGGGATGGAGAATTAGAACGTTACTTTTCCTTGTTTTTCAAAAATATGCTAACATGTGCTTAATATATGACAAATTTAAAATTTTTCTAGCATGTTTTTATGAAATCAAAGTTGCATGACCCGCACACATAACCCTTATTTCTATATTGTGAGAATTTTGCATATTCCGTTTCTAATATTTTACCCAAATTCCACAACAATATGACTGTGCCGGTAACTTGCAGTAAACTTTATAAGTTGTCTTGTATACTATTCGAGACCACCATAATGAGTATTACTGATATAATTGGAGTGACTTGTCTAATTTGGTAAATTTCTAGGCTTACACCCACAAAAGTCATTATATGTTATGTTTTATTAACTAACTACATTGGTTAGTTAACCCCCGTATAATCTCATTTGTTACTCTCATTTTTAGAGTAAGATACCCCTAAAAAAACCCTCAGAGCCATTCCTTTCATTTCTTACACCCAATTATATGTTTCGTTACACCTATACACCTTAGCCTACCCTGTCGATTAAGTCCATGGTTAGTTAACCACGTATAAACCCTGTCGATTAACTAACTGCACCGGTTAGTTAACCCCCGTATAAACCCTTTTGTCACTCTCATTTTTAGAGTAAGATACCCCTAAAAAACCCTCAGAGCCATTCCTTTCGTTTCTTACACCCAATTATATGTTTCGTTACACCTATACACCTTAGCTTACCCTGTCGATTAAACCCTTATTTCCATATTGTGAGAATTTAGCCTATTCCGTTTCCAATATTTTACCCAAATTCCACAAAAATATGGCTGTGCCGGTGACTTACAGTAAACTTTAGAAGTTGTCTTGTATACTATTCGAGACCAACATAATGAGTATTACTGATATAATTGGAGTGACTTGTCTAATTTGGTAAATTTCTAGGATTACACCCACAAAAGCCTTTATATGTTATGTTTTATTAACTAACTACACTATTTAGTTAACCCATGTATAAACCCTTTTGTTACTCTCATTTTTAGAGTAAGATACCCCTAAAAAACCCTCAGAGCCATTCCTTTCATTTCTTACACCCAATTATATGTTTCGTTACACCTATACACCTTAGCCTACCCTGTCGATTAAGTCTGTGGTTGGCTACTTTTTGTAAAGTGTGTATTTCATGTGTTTTTATGTATGTTTCTTATCATGATTAGGTTGGGAATTGCACATCGTAATGGGTGTGTGTCTTGTCTACGTATTGGTCGGGAATTGCGCATCACAATGGGAATGTGATAGTAGTAGTTTTTGATTTTCGTGTGTTTACTACTATCACTATTATTTTTATATCTGAAGTATCGAAAAGTATGGAAAAATTATCCAGATGTCTTATGATAGTGATATGGTAAAATTTTACACCATCAGTTTATTTGGCTTAAAAAAAATCAAAAAAATGAAAAAGAAAAAAAGAGAGAAGAAAAGAGTGAGGAATGTGAGATAATAGATTTGTAAAAGCTTAACCAAAGTTATATTATGCGCTAATAGATTATTAGTTGGTACGTGTTATAAACGAAGGATGTAAGTTATGTATTAGTGGAGATATCAGCACTATTTGTTGTACTATATTTAAGGATTACAAAGGAGTTGGTCGTTATGGGAACGCCAACTAAGGTTTATTCTTTGATTGAGTCATCATTGAGTCTAATT
Source organism: Chrysanthemum lavandulifolium (assembly GCA_022545495.1). Classification (NCBI taxonomy): domain Eukaryota; kingdom Viridiplantae; phylum Streptophyta; class Magnoliopsida; order Asterales; family Asteraceae; genus Chrysanthemum; species Chrysanthemum lavandulifolium. Next base: position 84,062,771 of record CM040238.1, on the reverse strand, counting down.
CATGTCTACCTATTAAAGCGTGAGTCTACATATTAAAACTTGAGTTAGTCTATGATTTGTATCTTTTTCAAAGGAAGGTCGGGAAGTAATTAACCACATTGTTTCGTTTTTGGACATAATATATTTGTTTCGTGATTTTACTTTAACAACATTTACCTTATCCATACCCTTTTATAGTTTATTGAGAATGTCAAATGCATGAATAAGGTAGTGACCATCCGAGTTTTTGAGGAATTGAATGATGTGCCAACGATCTAGTGTGTGTTTTGGTAACCATCCATTATGCAAATAACATGCCATTGATCCAAGATACACACTAGTGACCATCCATTGTTCGAGGAATCAAGGATTCGCGTCAGCGATCTATTGAGTTTGTGTAGGAGATGTTTGAACAAAAGCCTATGCACAACCTTATCACAACTAACCCTACCGCTTTAGACTTGTTACTCCTTAGCTTTAGTCGTGTAGATGTGTATCCTTGCCAAGCTTATGATAGAATATTTTTCACGACCGAGCAATTGAGTGAATTACTTAAATGTTACCATATAGATTAGTTAAATAATTTGAGTGATTTCATTTTCCTATTTTGTGAGGTGTTTGGTTGTGCAATTAAGATTAAACGAATGAATGCTTAACTATAAAAACATCCTTGACAATTGTTTTAGGATACATTTCATAAGTTTAAACCTAGAGTTTACTTGAGGACAAGTAAAGTTCATGTAGGGGATATTTGATGATATCAAATAACAACATATTATTAGCATCATTTATCCTATGAATATTGCTTGTTTTATATTACTTTGCGTGAGAATTGATACTTAATTGCTTACTTTTGTATTTCTCAGTTGAAAACAAGAATTTGGTGAAAGTTAGCTATTTTGGACGTAGAATGGAGCAAAATGGATCAAGTTGAAAAAGTATACTGAAGACCATTACCTGACTTTGAAGAATACACCGTATGGGTTTCTCCCATACGCCGTATATGAAACCTTGGTCAACATAGAAGATCCGACTTATTGTACTCCAGATACGCCGCATGACATCCAAGAGATGCGACGTATCAACTTGAAGACTTCACCGAGACATTCCAAGATTACGAAGAAGAGATACTCCGTATGAGCATTGAAGATCCGCCATATCCTATGACGGTGTGTGAATATTCCAGAATATAATAATCTTGGACCCCACGCGAAGTTACCTAGATACGTCGTATCAAACTGATACGCCGTATCGATGCCGTTTCCATAAACTATAAACAAAGGTCGACTGCTTTCAAAATAAGAGACATAATATACCATACGAATCAGAAGACCAAGCACCACAAGACGCAACCAGGAGAACGAATTCGGAAGAATGAGAAGGCCTTGCAAGTGCGTAATTACATAGGAGATTCACTTAACTTAAGTAGTACTCTTTAATCATTTGGTTAGCGTGCTCGTTCTTTCATTAGATTCACATTAAACATACTACCTGCATTAATGATTATATGATGTTTTATTTAGCTTTAATGTTTGTGTGTAAGCATTGATACCTCTTGATTATCGTGTCTTGTCGACTCGGATCACACAACTACTTCATTAACATCTTTGCATAGTTAATGTAAGCCCTAATGGGATAAATAACTTAACTAAGTATCATTAAAGAAAGGTTAACACGTATTTCTAATTAGTCATGACAGGACTTTTACAAGAGATCTTGGTAATTTAGTACACTGCATCACAAGTAGCCATAGAGAAAGTGCATATTTAGTACTCATCATATATAACTAAATGATTAGCGAGCATATATTCCTTACTATCGGCTTGACCTCTTATTGCTATCTGTTTTCTATCTGTGTTCGTGTGTGTCTTGTTGTCTTCACTTTTATTTAATTAGTTTTACTTAATCTACATATCGTGCCAGTCTCACAAGATGAAAACCCCCTTGCATTAGATTAGGTTTAATTAGACTAACTTTAGAATTAAAATACTGATATATATTTAAGTGTTAATATTCCACTCTTAGTGATCAATACTCTACTTACCAAATAGGCTACATTGATCGGGTATACTGCTCGTTAGTGTTTGTTATAGGTTAAATCGGCTAAATATAAATATTAAAACTTGATAACAATAAATACCTATACACAACGAAACACATAATCTATCTATCCAATGTCACAGTGGAAAATGAATATAGAATTTTGGAACCGAAGTTGATTTATCCAACATGTGCTTGCAGTGATGTATCAACAAAATGTTCTTGATAACTTGGCAAGTTGGTTCAATGATGTTGAGTTTGTTGAAATGAACCCTTGCGTTATACTTGCTAATGACTACTTTGTAGTCTTCAGAAATAATGTCTTCCAAGTTGAGTCTAGGGAGTGGTTGTGCTAGAGAGTTCACAATTTGTTTAACCATTGTATTCTGAAAGGAAACAATCACAAAACAAACATCCAGAAATGTTTAAGTGTTAGCACTTTGTATTAGTTTGCTTTATTGATTTTATTCCTTTTATGAATGAATACTTAGTTTTATGAACTTAGTTACGGATTTGATATGACTTAAACTTATTCTTGTTTTATTGTTAGAAGTCTAAATGTCCAAGAGTTATAGTCCAAGTACTTAATGTCCATGAAATTTGGAAAAATTAATCATTCGAATGTGTAATTAGAAGGTTTGTGACTTATTCAAAATTTTAGTGACTTGTTCTAAACTTTAAGACTTGCTTGAAACTTTTGAGTTATTCGAAACTTATTAAGTTACTCGAAACGTTTCCAGTTACTCGAAAATTTTTAAGTTAGTTGAAACTTTTAACTTGTTTGAAATTTTAGAACTTATTCGAAAGTTTGGAACTTATTCAAAAGTTTGGAGGTTACTCTAAACTTTAGGACTTATTCGAAACTTTTGAACTTATTCGAAATTTCTTATACAAGAAATTCAAAACTTTACTGTAGACGTACTTTCTTGAAACATGGAAATTTCAAAATTCTTCTCCTGTTGATTCAAACAAAATATAAATGTTACAAACCATACTAAATACTTTGATCATTATTTCTAATATCTCATAACACAATCTCAGTCATCAGACCACTTTATCGAAAGTTCTAAGAACACAAATTTCAAATATGATCTAAATCAAATCCAACCCAAGTTTAACAGTTACCAATACGCTCCTAACACTCAATTAAACTTGTTTGCACAGTTTCTAAGATCAACTCACACCCAAACATACTTATTCGAAAAAAAACCTTAAACCCTTTTTAATTTGAATACCATTCAAGCTTGTTTGATTGTTAAAATTTATGTCAGTCGAGGGTAGTTTAATAGTTAAACTCAAACACATTTAATCAAGAAAACCTAATTTTACACCCTAAAACCATAATTCTTTCTAGTAACAAATATAACCATTGGATTTGTGAATCATAAAAAACCATTTTTTTGTAATGACCTGAATAGCTTAAAAACACTTACAGATTTGATGAAATTTCAACGGATTGAAAGAAGAATGATAGGCGCTTGGATCAGTTTTGGTTTTTGTTTTTGTGAAATGTGGCAAAGTGTAAAAAAACGAGAGGGGGGAGGGGGTATTAGTGTGACAGTTTTGTGTCTTGTGTCTCTTGGCAGAGTTAGTTCCTAAACTCTCATAATTTCAAAGTTTGTCCTATTTTGAGAGCTATTAGCACCGTTTGTCCCTAACTTTAACAATTTGATAACATTTTCCCATAATTGACAAAGAACAAATGTTTACTCAATCATTTCTTTAAGACTTTTGAAATTTATAAATATTTTGGGAGAGGATTTTATTGCAAACACATTTTGACAACTTGAAACAACATCTTTTTCAAATGAGTATGCATGTACCTAAAATAAAATTTGAAGTATTTTTCCGAATTCCCCCTCAACACATGCTTCATAAGAACTTGTTTAAAATATTTGAAGGAGAGAGCATGTGTTGAATATGAGAACAATAAGTACTTGCAGCTACGTAACTAGGATAAACATATTTTGGATTTTCTTTTCAATTTTGTATTTTGTTTTTGAAAAAAGTGAGAAGATAAAATCTTTTTGAATTTTTTTGATTTTATAGTTTTGTATTTTGTTTTTTGATAAAATATTTACAAAAGTATTTTTGTGTTTGACTCTTTGTTTAATTAGTGAGAAATTGTCCAGTTCTTTTGGAGTCAAACACCGCATAGCAATTCGGTGAACCATATCAACAAATCTTGTATGGGGCAAGGCTTTGCTGAATAAGTCCGCCAATTGGTGTTCAATACCCACAAAGTAAAGTTCTACCAAACCCTTTTCCACTTGCTCCTTGATGTAATGATATCTGAGAGCGATATTCTTTGACTTGGAATGTAAGATTGTATTGCATGAGATTGCTATGGCACTTTTAGAGTAGCAATACACTGGAAACTTGTCAAATACATAACCGTAATCCATTAGTTGTGTTCTCATCCAGTCGACTTGAGCACAACAGGCATACATGGCTACATATTCTGCTTAAGTTGAGGACAAGGATGTGCAATCTTGCTTCTTCAACTGCCATGAAACTAATTTATCATCAAAGAATCGAAGACCGCCAGAAGTATTTTTGCATGTATCTCAGCAACCTGCATGATCCGCATATGAAAAAGCTATTAGTGCAAAACCAGAATCCTTCAGATACCAGATCCCTAAATTAATGGTTCCCTTGATATATTAGAGGATTCGTTTAGCCTCAGAGAGGTGGCGTTCAGTAGTATTGGACTGATAGCGGGAGCAAAGATAAACAACAAATACTATGTTTGGTCTACTAGCAGTTAGGTACATCAATGACCCAATAATACTATGGTATTTGATAGGGTCAACTGGTTTTCCATGCAAATCAACATCCAACTTGGTGGAGCTTGCCATTGATGTGTTATAGGTGTCACAAATAGTGATGCATGCTTCTTAAGTATGTCTATAGCATATTTGGACTGATTTAGAAAAATGTCATGGGGGGATTGATGAACTTGAACTCTTAAGAAGAACTTTGGTTCACCCATCATAGACATCTCAAAATTTTGTTTCATTAATTTTGCAAAAGAATTTGCATACTTTTTATTAGTTGAGCCAAAAATGATTTCATCCACATAAATTTGAACAATTAAGATGTCTCCCCCGTATTGTTGAATAAATAAAGTTGGATCCACATATCCCTTTGTAAAATGATTGTCCAATAGGAAAGATGAAAACTTATCATACCACGCCCGAGGGGCTTATTTGATACCGTAGAGAACCTTTTTGAGTTTGTAGACATGGTTTGGATGTTCTGGATCAACGAATCCTTCTGGTTGGCTAGCATACACAGTTTCACGGAGGTGTCCATTGAGAAATGTTGTTTTGACATCAATTTGATACACTGTGATGTTCATATGAGTCGCACAAGCCAGGAAAATCCGAACTGCCTCAAGTCTAGCCACCGGAGCAAATGATTCTTCAAATTCTAGGCCTTCTTCCTATCGATATCCCTTAGCCACCAGACGAGACTTCTTGCGAATTACTGTTCCTTCAACATCTACTTTTTTTTTCCAAATCCATTTTAGTCCAATAACATAGACTCTAACATGTTTTTCGACTAATTCTCAAACTTCAAGACGTTTAAACAAATTAAGTTCCTCTTGCATTGATTCGCTCCATTTGGCATAGGTCATTGCTTCTTTAATGTTTTTGGGTTCAACATGACAAACTGTGAGGGCATAAATGCAGTTTTCACCATCTGTATGAAGTCGTTGTCTCGTCATGACTGGTTGGTTAGGATTTCCAATGATGTTTATCAAAGGATGATCTCTAGTCCATTTATGGGTTGAGGGTTGGTGTTGATATACCGACTGTAGATTTGATGGATTTCAATTTGTTGTGGATGATTTTGTAGTATCTGGAATAGTTGGTCTTTGATGTGAACGGATTGAAGAATGCATTCCCATCATGTCTGCGGTCGCGGTACTTCTTGTATTTGTAAATCATCTACTTTATCATTGTTGTTGGAAGTTTGTTTGTTCACCGTGTTGGAAACTCGATTGAAGGTACTTTTGCAGCAATGGTTGTTGTTGTAGGTTCAGTTGTATCAGGTAATGGTTTTGGATCAGGGTGAGCAGCAGAAACATCGGGTACAACTAGAGCACGTTGTTCGAGGGTGTTGGATCAATCCCAGATAGATCTTATGAGCCTTAATAAACGTATAGTAAACCTGTGTAATCACAAGCAAACTATGGAGAACCTTTACTAGACTTATGTTTACGCGGAATATAAACACATGAATTAAGAAGACAATGAACACCAAAGACTTGATCCTCTATGGATCTATATTGAATTACAAATAATGTTATTGAAAAGTCTGTTTACAAACCTAGCCGTAGGTTTCTTTTATACTATCAAGAAACCCTAATTCTGCAACTTGCTAAACACACAAAAGATATGCATTATCTCTTCCTAAATAAGCTCATGCATATCCTAACTAAATACTAATTCTACGGAAACTACATATCCGCAGAAACAAAAATAACTATCGTAGTAAGCGCCTATCATGATAACTACTTTGTCGTGAAATACTAAACTATCAGTAGGAACCTTTATCAGCAGGAACCTACTTTTACAAAATCCCTAACAATCCTCCCCTAAACTTGAATTTGACTCCGTTAACTTCAAGTTTCCAGATAGATCTTTAAACAAGCAAAAGGATTGAACATAAGCAGCAACTGAAGCACAAGAATGAACCAACAGTAATTTCTAGTAACACCAGTATCAGCATGAAAGCACAAAGACCCATCCACAACTCCTATGTAGCAGCATCAGAATCCAATCAGCAACAGTAACCTGAGTAGATTTGATGAGCCTTTACCAAGTAGCTACTTACTCTTGGGCTAGTTGGTTCTTGAGTGGAATCATGACATCACCCTGGTGAACCAATAACCAGTCCAACACTTAGAACATGAATCAATGGTGTGTTGGAGTACCCTAATGGTTTTGGGCAAACCATCACAGCCATCAACGGATTTGATGTGTCTTTACCTGAAGCCGTTAACTCAGGACTAGTCATGGTATTCCACTGCCTTTACCACAAGCCATGAACTTGTGGGCTAGCCAACTCTTCATCTATGAGGACATGGTGAGTTGAGCACCATACACCTTATTGGCAAGTTGTCAACCTTCCAACGGATTTTACCAGAGCCGTTTTCTCATGGAGTAGCCAATGTTTGGTGTGTTAGACCATGGTACATTGATAACCCTCTGATTTTGAGTAAATCAACAACTATCAACGGATTTGAGAATACGGACCAGAGCCGTACCCCCATATCAAGTTAACCCTTTGTCACTTAAGACATGGTGAGTTAAAAACCATATATGAACCACAACCATAGAACATGATCCTCAACGATGAAAGTTAGTAAACACAAAATATATAGAGCGTTTTTTTTTTTTTTTTTTTTTTTTTAATTTTTAACACCAAGCGAAAGATAAGAAAGAAAAGAAATAAAGAAAATATAACCAAAAGATATAACAACATACCAAACTTCAAGAGGAAGAATCGTTGAAGCGACAATGAGTTTGTCCTTAACACGAGTAACTAGTTGCTCTGCATTGACCATATCATTGCCAAGCGGAGCGAGAGAAACCCAACTTGCTCTTGACATTTGCTCCATCATAGATACGTAAAAGGGTAGTTTGATCCGAAAACATATAAGCGTAAACCCTGGACCAGTGCACTACATGAACACTAGACAATGGATAAAATGTCCAACTATAAACCCTCCACTGATTCTGACCATCCTAAATTTGAAATCCTTTGCCATCCTGATATATGGATTCAAATAAAACTTGAACATCACCTAGCAAAATTAAACCAACACCAGTTGCAGGATGAGATTCATAATGTTTGGATACCATTCCAAAGTGCAATAAGATCTTGTCTATCCAACAAATTCAGTGTCTCAGAAAGAAAAGTAAAATGTCTAACTGACCCATTTTTGCGATACACTGAGTTACATGAACCCAAACCACCAAGACCTGTAGGTGTGAGTTCCCATTTCACAAACATAGACCATACAACTGGTTCCTCATCATAATCGTCCTCAACAAAATCCTCTATAAAAGAACTGATAGGAGCCTGAAGATCAAGAGAAATACCCTTCTTTCTAGCTATACTCTTTGTCTTCTTCCGAAGTGGAAGAAGGAGAAGAAGTAGTGGACATCATCAGTTGTGACCTTAGGAGTAACCTCTTACTTTTCATGTGAGACCACTAGTGGATGTTGTGGAAAGACAGGAGTGGACACATGCTCTGTCGCATCGGAGAAATACCCTTTTCTCCATCGAGAGTTTGGTGGCACAAAATCGAAGAAAGCGATGCGGGAACCTCACAGAAGACGTGGAACACTTTCGAAGGAATAGGCTTAGCTATATCTCTTGGTAGCTCTTGCCAGGTGGAGCATCATCGAGAGCATCACCGTCTTTAATCATTAGGGTCGAGAACCTTCCAAAAGAGATGAAGATCTTTTCATTCTAGCAAAGGATGGATACCATCTTTCTCCAAGCGTGTAAGAATCTTGTTATATTCTATAACCAACTTATCATCCGGGAGAGTTTTCACAAAGTCATAGTCCATCATGTGTTATAAATAGCAGAACTCATGTTCTTCACAAACTCTCTCATATGTTTCCTCTGTTGACTTGAGAAAGAGGTTTGTCCCTTTTCTTTAGCCTTGCGTTACGCATCGATTTCTTTCTACGGTTCACCAAGACCATAATATCATCAACATAGTTTTCGAATCAAAGGCACCACCCAATATAGATTGGGCAAGAGAGGATTGTTAGTGACATCACCGCTTGATTGATTCCAAGTGTCATCTGTAAATCTTAGGGCAATATCATCAAGTTCTTTCCTACGTGGTGTGACCTCGGGAACTTTGTAAGGCCGACTTTGAAACTACGCATCATAAGTAGCACGAGTGCATGCGGCAACCACGTATCACATTGTGAAATCTCATGAAGTCTCAAAATCCTCGTCTGTTCATCCTTAAAAGCATCAGAGTCCATATCCTCATCTATAAACTTACCCTTTCCCTTATCAACCTGTGAAGCAGGCATGGGCTCAACCTCAACAGAAGAATCCTTAGGATCAGAGGGAATGGACTCAAGAATCTCAGAAGCAATAGACGAAGTATCAGGCTTATCAGCAGTAACATGATTGCCAGCAGCATCTGATGGTTCTTAATCCTCAGCCACCTTGTCAGTAGAAACAGATTCAGGAGAAATGTGCATATGATCAGCAGCACTAGAAGGGTCAGGAGAATCCACCACACTAGCCTTGAGGACATTGAGATTGAGATAAATCCTCTTTCTAATCTGCCTTCTTTGAAACACTTGAACTTCTAGATCCTTCTGAGCTTGTGTCTCTCCTAATGAAACAAAAGCCAAAACATGCAGTGCCTCAAGATCAATATTGGTCCTCTCATTGTCCTGTTCCCCCTCAGAATCAGAAACCACAACTCTGCTCCTCTTATTATTAAGCCTAACCTCTAAATCTATCACCCTATTCAACAACTTAACCAAAGCACCACCAAGAGTCTGCTTGGTCTCCTTAAGCTCATCCTTGGATTCTTTCAGCTGAAGCTCCAAATCATCAACCTTCTTGATATACCTGTTAAGTAAACTATCATATTCATCAGAATATTAGGATCCTCAGCTTCACCAACAGGATTTCCTGAGGTATTTGAAGCATCATTGGACCTAGGAGGAGACACATAAAAGGCATTTCCAGAATGGGTGTCATCCTCAACATTATGCCTAGGTGGACTAGAAGGTTGGTCAGGATTGACCTCAGTCTCAACAGGAATTTGTTCCTGTGACTCGAGGCAATCATCGGCCCTTAGGAGCAACAATCGCGGTGATGGTGGGGCAACAGTTGAGGTGAAGGGGATGTTGGTCATCGATGTGGCGATGCATATGCATCGACAATATTGACACCGAGAAACATTGAAGGTAATGAGGGTCTATGTTCTCGATAAAATTTTTTTCATTGTTGCAAATAATTTAGCGATTAATTTATTAATGACCCTTGGAGTTTGATCAAAGGTTTCAATGCCTAATATCATTTGTAGAAATCTATGATACATCAGAAATTTATGTTTGGTATCCTTTATATTCTTAAGCATTTCCTCAAAGATATATCTTGAAAAGTTATACTTTCTACCATGGGCCAAACATATTATAGCATTTGCAATTGAACTGGAAAACTGATCCCAACCCCCAGATTTAGGACTCAGGCACTAAAGCAGGGTATGGACAATCTCCACTTAGGGCAAAATTTATTTTTATACCAAATGATTTTCCCATCATAGGGATACCCTAAGCTGGTTAAACCAGTGATAATCTCATCTCTATTGTTCTCAAAGAGACCACCTTCATCATCAAACTGTAACCGAGTCCTAATGAGACACTCAGTTAGCACATACTCTTCTCCATCAATGGTAGCCACAATCTCCTTGGTTGGACCAGTAGGAGATTGCTCATGAGCAGTGGACCAAAATTGCTTGACAAGAGAGTTATACACAACTGATGGAGAAAAAGTTAGAGCATACCTAATCTTGGAGCGCAGAAGGAAATCAATCATTGAGTCATACAAATCACTTCCTTTGGCATGTTCCAAAAATGCCACTTTATTGTGATCTACTTTGTACTCGAGTGATGCCATTGATGCAGATTGAGAAGATGAGTTGGATTCAAATTGAGAGGGAATTGTGGAATTAGGTTGTGGGATACTTCTGATTTATTATTTAAATGAGTTACCCAAAATAATTGGTTAAATTGGTAAAAAATCTCGGACAGAATCTTTGACCAATTTGACTTTAACTAAATCCCCTGTAGGATCGTAAGTATTGTGTTGTTAGATGATTCGGGTGGTCTTGGATGATGGAAATACATGTTAGCCATTTAGAGAGAGAAAGAGATGAGAGGGTGTTCTTGGTAGAGACTTGCTTTACAAAATGAAAGGTTAGATTGAAAGAAGCACCACCCCTTCCAAGGATGGAAGGGTATTTATCTACAGACTACACGCCCTCTGACGGTGTGGATCGAACATCTGATGGGTAAAGACCGTCCTTCCTCCATGGTGTTACACTACGCTAAACTAAACTAATAACTAACTAATAAACCGAAAAATAACGTAACTAACGACACGTCTACTGAGCTAACATATGCTAGACCATAATTGGGGTGACTGACACTTTAACATGGAATTTCCAATTCCTAACAATCTCCCCCTAAGGGAGGTCACCCCATGAAATACATTTTGCATCCTAGCATTCTATCTTTGTCTTTAGTTCTGAGCTTGTAGACTTCTATTCTTCAAGTTCCGTAATCTTTGTGCTTTAGTAGTGATTCTTCAAAGTCCGACTGCTTTGTACTTTAAGTGGAGGTCTTTAAACTGATCCACATCTTGATGATCTTCGAGCTTTCTTCAAGATCATCAGCCACAGTAAATCTCTGGATCACCATTTGTTGTGTTGCCTTCATGTGATGTTGTGACTTTCGGACCGACATGCTCACACTTTAGGGATCATGACATCTTTCCATCACGATGGCGGAAGCTTTACTAGTTCATGATATTTGCGGCGGCATAGCGGACGCATAGTATAAAAATATCGAGAACCGAGTTATGTAGATATGTACGGTCATGATTTCTTCAATTAAGTGTGAATCTGTGAGCATGCGGCTTTGGATTGACTTCTCAATTTCGATCATTGCAACCTTCCAAATGTACCGCAAACAACGATTAGCAATAAAGCGCGCGAAAGTGTCTTTGATCACTTCGTTGAATTGAGGTACACGCCCACGGTTCCCGTTGATCAAGTACAAGTACTACCGTGATCGGGTATAATTCGAAGAATCTCCTTGACGGGGTTTCACAGCTTGTTCTATTTGTTCTCAAACCGAAGCGTCTCAAAGAAGACAACACGGAGTGAGTGAACCAACAAATTGAGATTCAGCGATTGATGAAAATGATTTGAAAACAATCGCGTATTGCTTAGAAGAAAGAGTTTTGCAATACGACGAAGGTTTTATGAGAAAGATCAATTTTCAATCATAAATACTTTTTATATTTGAAAAGAGTACACATTCGATGTGCTAGATAAAAGAAGAGATTCGAACATCGAACGGTTTTTCCAAAAGTATTTTTTAAATCAATGAAACTTTTTGAGTTTGAAATATGAATACACATTCGATGTGCTAGAGAAAAGAATATTTGCACATCGAACGGTTTTTCCAAAAGTATTCGTCAATTCCATTCCTAGACCAAGGTTGATTCACGAGTGAATCGCCCCATCGTTTCTATCCAGTTGTCACAAGTTTGATCTTTAGAAAAGATCTCACATGTCACCCACCAAGAGCTTGTTAGATGTTGGATCTAGAAGGAGTTCCATCTTCATTGTGAATACTTTTACATATCTCTTGGATGTTCTGGCAATACCACAAGGATAATGCGTAGGACTCTCAATATTTACTTACTTTCCACATTGTGTGAAATAGCAAGTCTTCATTAATACTGTGTCCTAATGAGATATTGTGGATGATCTCTTGGCTCTAGACACAATTGTGCATTTTGGTTTCCTATGCCAGAGACTAGGGAGAGGGTCTCCTTATTCAATATCAACAATCTCTAAGAGAAAGTCTATAGATTATGTAGGTTCCCCGTGAGAATGAAGCAAGCCCTTTTAAGAGGAACTTGAGTAGCTTGGGAAGTTAGGTGCGGTGCATCCTTTGGGTCCATGACGTCTTGTCTTCAATACCGTGTTACCTTGGTAACCACCAAGAGCATATGTATTGAACCGGTTTACGCCTAAGGTTGAATTATTGGAGGCTATTTCTTTTCACCCTTTTCACATTCAATTCTTTTCATTCTTCAACCCCTTCTGCTTACCGAGACTTCATAACTAGAACCTTGTTGGGTTTATTCAGTTCTAGCTCAATCTCGATCGGCACTCTTCCCATTTCTCGTTTTCTCCTTTTTTCATCATACCTAAGGACTCTACACTATTTAGTGGATTGTCCCTGGTAGATCCCTCAAACTCTGGTGGATCGTGGGAACAAATACCTAACCTAACCATCCTTATAACACCATGCATAAAGTAAATTGGTCGGTCTTTTGGTATTATTCTTTCCTTCTTGAAACCAACTGAAAAATCATTTGGACAATCAATCAAGGTACTTGTGATAAAAATCAAAGTATTTTGTATCTTAATTGTTTTGATCATTTGGAAATGCTCCCCCTCAACATGTGCATATGATATTGAAATTGTTTAGCACATGGAGGCAAGAGTTCTTTGAAATATATTCTTGATCACAATTTCCGTAGAAAAAGCCATTTGAATTTCTTTGGTAAATTCTCCCCCTCAATATGTGCGTAGGATATTTGAAATCATTTTATCACATAGAGGCAAGAGTTTTTTGAAGTACTTTTCACGATTGCCAATAGAAACCATTCGCTCCCCTCAATATGTGCATCGATATACTGAAAGAGTTTGGCACATATTAGAGATAACTGCACTTTGAATCAAAACGATCATCTTTATCAAATTTCATATTAAATGACAAATTCTCCCCCGATCAAAAATATCAAACCCTTTGAGATTTTGGATCCCAAGTGATTTAATAAGGTTTGGAAAACATGGGAGAATATGTGGCCTTGTTTAAATGCTCTTCTGGTTTATGGTTAACTGCTCCTCCACAATCATGTGCATAATGTATTTCAAAATCGTTTGGCACATGAACGAAGGAGTGCTTTTGAAACAATTACCCTTTAAAACCGATTTGATATTTAAATCACGATCTCTCCCCCGATCAAAAATTTTAAACCTTTGAGATTTGTGATCCCAATTGATTTAAATCATTTAGAAAATTTTAGGGAAAGGCGTGGCAAGATTTAATTTATTGAAATTGGTGATGAGGACCAACTATAGACATTAAAGATTGTTAGTGCCGGTATGATAGTTTTAAGAGATCTTTTAGTAAAATAAAACAATTTCACAATCAAACAAGAACAGAAAAAATTTCATTTTGAAAGATCTTTGAGTTTTAAAGAAAATCATACCATGACATAACATTAAATCTTTGATCACCACTTTATTACGTACAAATCGGACTTGATAGATGAAATATCGTTTGAAAATATATCGTTTGAAATCACTCTTCCCCTCAGTCCATGACCGTAGTCGTTGATTGAGTGACTTTAGTTTAAAATGAATTCCGGTTGATTTCTAAATTATAAGTCCAATTATTTTTAAAACAATATTTTCATTTTCAAAACAATATCAAAATTGTTTTAAGAAATATGTTATCATCCACTACTTTATTGCACAAGATCGTTAGGTGGTTGAAGCTTTTGTTGTTCTTTGTAGGGCTAGAAGAAAACCGTCTGCTGATGCAGTGAGACCTCTGATGTTGCATTTGTTATACCAACTCTTCATAGATGTCCAATTAAGCTCCGTTTCTTCTTTTGATGATGAAGAAAACCATCTGCTGATGCAGTGAGACCTCTTACATTGCATTTTTCATGCCAACTCTCCATAGAAGTCAAATTAAGCTCCATTTCTTCATTTGTCAACCCAAGATATAGTTACCCTTTCCTTTCGGCATCCAATCATATTCAATTGTGGGATCCGGATCGGGAACATTCTTTTAAACCATGTTATCTGCATACGTTAGTGAACACATATCGACATATATGGTGGTCGACAACACCCAAACAGCAATCGACTAATAAAAGTCAATTCAACATATCAATCAGTTCATATAAAGCAAGGGAATAATGTGTTTATCAAACTATAATCATCTAATCCTAACAATCACATCCTAGAAACCTATTCCTTCAACATAGGCAATTATATTTTTCAGATAAGCACGTAGGATGATTAAGAAAGCCCGTTAGATGATGTAAATTTGAAAACATTCTCCCCTCAATCAATGACTCTTTCTGAAAAGTTTAAAAGCACTGAAATCATTGATTGAGTTTGCAAATTTTATAAAAACTACGAATCGATTGTTTTAAAGCAACTCATTTACCACCATTTTGTTAAAACAAATATTTTTAGAAGAATTTTAGAAGGAAAAATATTTGAGTAGGAATAGCAGTCCTTCGACATACTTTCCTTAAATCGTTTTAGGATAAGTGCACGAAATATTTGAAAAATTGGTTTAGCACAGCACTTTCCTTTCTTGAAGAGCGGGTTGCTATCTGAAATAATAGCAAACCATAGTTTTAAGCACGGGTTACAGTCTAAAATAACTGTAAGCCATCATTTAAGCACGACTTACAGTTTAAAGTAACTGTAAGCCACATTTTGAGACATGTTTTGAAAAGAAATATTTATATCTTCTGCTCGAACTTCATCTATGGTCCCGTGCCATTGTCGAATGACATTTCTAAGACAACAGATGTTATCAATACCAGAAGACATGTCTGGATAAAAGCAATATTTTTTGTCTTTTTCAAATTTTTTTATTTTTTATGTGTTTTTGCTGATTTAATATTTTTCTATTTTCTTTTTGATGGTTTTATATTTTTGTATTTTACTTTTTGATAAATATTTACAGATAGATAGATGATATAGTTTAAGAAAGATGATGATACGAGTACCGAGATAAGGATATCTAACAGCCCCGTTGTAGAAGATAGAAATCGTCATCTCTTAAACATCCACCACCAAAGCTTTCGAGGCTTTTGAAAAGAAGAAATTGAGCCTTTAAGAATGTGAGAATTTGGCAGCTTCCCCCCAAACCGAAAATCCTTTAGTTGAGCAGATTCGAAGCTCTATTTCAAGCTTGCCTTAGCCAGGTGCACAGAGAAGCACACCACTATCATAAATCCCGCTGCTCCTTTTAAGAACGATAATCGAGATTCTTCGTTCGGGGTTATATCATCAACAAGAACAACAACGTATCATCCCACTCATAAATAATCTTCTCACATTTCATAACCACTAAAGTCCAAGCAATCCAAAAGTTGTCAAGAGACCACTTCCTCCAAGTAGATGAATTGATGCGATCGATCTCTTAGACTAGAGCTCACGAACCGAATACACATATACCCGAAGATAGAAACTTATACCATCAAGTAGCATTAAGTCCGATAGCCAAAGAATAACCCCGATGAATACTTTTCTTTCCCGATGATAGTGTATGAAGCTCAATAACCGAAGCACCGAATGCCCAAAGAGAGAATGACCGATAACATTGAAGAAGCAGGCCGAATCACTGATTATCTCTGCGGATGACTATCACTGCGGACGTCAACTCCGGAATAAGTGATTATATCTCTGAATCACTGATTAAGCTCTCAAGTGAGACAGTTGAGCGCCCCCAATCTCTCTCCCTTGATGATTGAGATACCATCGAAATCATCACACACTTGTGTACCTCTTTTTATCTTCAAAAACTTTCTCTTACATCACTTCCCCCACATCGTTGGAATAATAACACTAAAAGCCTTGATGAGTAAAACCTTGAGTTTCTCTGCGGTCATGACATTTGTCTTCCCGAGATATCTTCAGTCACTTAGAAGAATTAAGTTCATCAAGTTTACTCGCTTTGTGTTTAGATGTGAGTCTCCTTCCCCCTTGCTGGTTTTGACACTTCAGAATCAGCAACATATTATAAGCCCAAATACTCAAAATCATTTGAGAAGAACCTTAGAAGTCTTTGTGAGAATCAACTTGCTGAAGAATATGAGCAAGTCCAATTGGGATTGAATCTGACTTTTCAATCTTCCCCAATTAGTGCTCTCCCCTAAACCGACAATCTTTATGATGAATGCTTGAATTAAGAAGAAGTCTTTAGATTGTTAAATGCAACTCGTCTTTAGTCTTCTAACATGTACCAAAAAGTGTAGAACCGACTGTACACTCGACCTTCTTCAAGATTGTCCAATTGGGGAATAGAAAGTCAACATCTTCAACTCACCAAATGCATTCCCGTTAACTTACAAATAGCAAATCCCCTTAAGTCAAATCCCTCCCAATCAAACAAGAACAGAAAGATGTTCATTAAAGAAATCAGCCCAGCAACTAGAAGCACTTTGTCATTAATCAAATCAGCCCGTGTGAAGATGTTAACCACCGGCTCTTAGAAGAAAACTCCATGTGAAGATGACCCGATAAGAAGAAGCTCGGTTCTTACATGAGTTTGGAGCCGTTTGACCATTTATTCTCAGATATCAATCAACCATGCATAATTATCACACTTCTTCTCCCCCTTAAGAATTGCATACGAAAATGCCATTCTTGATTAAACAAGTGATTATCATCCAAATGTATTCTATTCACACTTCTCCCCATAAAATTAGCACATGATGTCGCCATCTTCATTATATTGAGCAAGTGGAATAAGAGTAATTATCGATAGTCCGGTTCACTTGATGGTCAAGCGCATGGAAAAAGCATGAAGCATGTTGATGAGAATGGTCATAATAAGAAGATTTCTTCTTCGAAGATAATGCGCACTCAAGCGCATACATTTCTTTTCTTTGAGGAACGAGGCTTGAAGCTGTTGTGTTCAAACTTCATAAGAAGATTTCTCTTCTTGAGAAGATAAAAGCGCCTTGAAACGTACACTTTTCTTTTCTTTAGAGTATGAGGCTTGAACTGTTGTGTTCAAACGTCATAATCTCTCTCTTTTCATCTACTCTTGGCAAACATGTAATCAACCCCATTATCATTCAGTAGGCTCTTTGTCGTGACAGCTGATGGAGAAAACCAAATATGATGAATTTGACCCTGAAGTAAACTAACCCGAACTCGTGACTTAAACTTGCACATATGTAACAAAGAGCGGTGCCAAGACTTCATACTTCATTGAATCTCTAAGTACTCTATACTCTTCATCCAACCAACCATCAAGTAATAGACGTACATCACCTCTTAAAAATCCACAATTGAATGTGACACTGAACACTACAACGTAACTCCTTAAAGTGATAGTTATTTTGTGGTGGTAAGAGCCCAATTCCCCTAGGTGGTAAAAGAAAAGGTAAAAGACACCCAACAATAACTAGATTTCCAAGTCTTCATTTTTGATAATAAGCTCGAACAAGGATCTTGAAGAATCTTCATCCAACCATCCCCGATACCTTCAGATACTGTTAGGAATTAGAAAATTAAGTCATTAAAGTGTCGATCACCTAAAGTATATGTATCCATTAGAAAGCTCGTAGTCGTAGTTATATAATGTTAGTAGTAGTTAGTTAAGTAACACCGTTGAGGGCGGACGGGTCTTTACCCATTGTATGCACGATCTGGCCCGATAGGTGGTGATTTATGTAATGACTATAAATACTCTCAACCTCCCAAGGTAGAGGGTTGGAACTCATAATAAGATTTTCTTTCTCTCACTAAAGTTCCCAAACCTCTTCCTTTCTCTCTCTAGAACTCATCTTAAACGCCTACTTTGGTTATGGTTTGATGTGTATGTGAAATCTAATATGTTACAAATGGTATCAAGAGCCATGGTTAGATCATCTCTTACATATCCTTGGATTTCTAGTGGTTTTAGATGGTTTTGAGTTTGAAAAAGTTTAGTGGTTTTGCATCATTTGGTTCATCTCTAGTGTTAAAGTTTGAATTTTGGGTGTACTTTTGTGTTTAGGATCATTGTATGTGCTTGGGTTTTGTTTTGGAAAGCTTGAATCACTGTGGTTGAGCTTGTTTTGGATTGAAAAGTGTGTTTTGGAAGTTTTTCATGTTAGCGACTTGTGTCTCGTAGTAACTTTCTTGTTAGCGACTTGCTTTAGTAAAAGTTAGCGAGTTGTAGTTTGCTTGGTGGCGACTTGGTCCTAGCGACTTGCCTTTAGATACAAGCCGACAAACGAGACAAGTTAGTGGATTATCCACTATGGCTAGCGACTTGGTTGGGTAGCGACTTGTTTCTATTTTGATAGCGACTTGTTCTTAAGTTTCTTAGCGAGTTGGTACTTAGCGATTTGGAAACTTAGCGAGTTGCTATTTAGCGACTTGATTTCTTAGCGACTTGGTGCACCGCTTAGCGATTTGCTTTAGCAAAATTTATAGCGATTTGGAACTTAGCGACTTGTACTTAGCAACTTGGTTTTAGCGACTTAATTCAAGGGTTCTTAGCGACTTGGTTGATATTTGTTTCTAGTAAGGTTTCTCTTGATTTAGTAAAATCCCTTGAAAGAATCTATTTCGGTTTAATCATTGAGTTAATACAAATATCGTCATTAAACGTTATTTATATTTTGATCTTTACCTAAGTTTTGTTAACGACAAAAGTAAATTTAATTTATATAAAAGCTTAAAGCTTGTCAAGTTTAATAGATATTAAAACAAGCTTTTTCAAATAATATCTTCATCATTTAAGCATTTACATTGTGACTAATCATATCTCAATATGAGTCTAAGCATAATGTATGATAGTAGTTTTTAGAATGTTTTAGTTTCTTAAAAACTAAACATTACTTATGCATTTGCATATTTCTAAAAATAGAAAGACAACACATGACATCATGTAATGCATCATGGAAATCATTGAAAGATTTCATTAGATATTTTGTGTGGATTTGTACTCTTCATATCTTACACAATCTTACATAGATATGGTTGACTTTGGCAAGATTTTGATATCTTGGCTGTCAGACCTGGCGGTACCAAAATGGTACACGGGCGGAACCCTTTTAAGGGTTCCGTGGTCCGTGGACGCTCCTGTCCATTTTGGCTATAAATAGCAATGCCAAACCAAGTAGTTTCTCATCCCTTTCTATAATACTCTCATACATATCTTCTCTCTAACCTTTCTAACTCGGTTTCATATCATATTAGTGATCTCTTTTGTAGCAAAGAAGATCAAGTCACATTCAAGCTTCAAACGAGAAGTTGGAAGTCTTGTTTGTTTAGTGTTGTATGATCTAGTGTTGATTCATACTTCATTGTTGTATTAAACCATCATAATCTTGTGAGTGTGAGTGGTTAGTATTTTAGTCCTCAAAATACATTGTGTGTGGGAGTAGTTCTACCCTTGGAAAGAACTCGACATCTAGCTTAGTGTCGGAAATAGTGTAAGCGAAGTGTAAAGGTTTTCTCCGCGGTGAAAGGAGCTTGTTGACTAGTGAAGTTAAACTCTCGAGTGTGAGACTCGGGAGTGGAGTAGGGCAAGGAAAAAGAGTCCTTGTAGACCGAACCACTATAAACAACTTGTTGTGGTTTGATCATTTCTTTCCTTATTTACTCTTTACATATTGCTTGCATATTTCATTAACATATCTAAGATCAATATCAATTGATCTTTTCAATAAGTTTCAAAACAAAGTTTTTAATTGGTAAACTATTCAACCCCTTCTAGTTTTCTACAATTGGTACGAGCCTCGTTGCTCAAGAATTTCTAAAATAATTTGTATTTTATAAACTTGAAACGATCCATGGATTCGAAAACTTTAAAGAAGGGCAATCTATGCAAAGACCACCACTCTTTGAAACCAATGGATTTATCTATTGGAAAACCGTTTTGAAACATATGTAAAGTCAAAAGATATAGATCTTTGGTTTATTATTGTTAAAGGGATTTTAGTTCTACAACAAAGGACATTTCGTTGATGAACAAAAGAAATTAGTTGCTAAAAATAATGAAGCTAAAATGATGCTTTACAATGCTTTACCTAGAAAAGAATATGAAAGAATTTTTATGTGTGAAACCGCCAAAGATATTTGGGAATCTTTGATTGTTACACATCAAGGTAATTCACAAGTCAAGGATAACAAAATTGATCTTCTTGTTCAACAATATGAACAATTTGTTATCCACGAAGATGAAACCATTGATTGTGGCTTTGCTCGCTTTAATACTATTATTACATCACTTAAAGCACTTGATGAATCTTTTCGTAGTAAGAACTTTGTCGGAAATTTCTTAGAGCACTCCATCCCAAATGGAGAGCTAAAGTGACCGCTATTGAAGAATCAAAAGATCTCTCAAAATGTCACTAGGCGAGCTAATCGGTAACCTCAAAGTACACGAAATGGTGATGGAGAAAGATTCGGAGATCATCAAAGGAAGAAGGAGAAGATCAAATCCGTTGCTCTAAAAGCAAAGGCGGAATCAAGTGATGATGACGAATCTTGCTCGGTAGTGAAGATGAGGAATATGCCATGGCCGTTAGAGATTTTAAGAAGTTCTTTAGAAGAAGAGGAAAGTTCAGTAAGACAACCTCGAGAAGAAAAAAGCCATTCGAAAAGATCGGGATGACAAAAGGGTAAAGGTGAAAGAAAGTGTTTTAGATGTGGTGATGCAAATCATCTCATAGGAGAATGTCCCAAGCCACCTAAAAGCAAAACTCAACGAGCTTTTGTAAGTGGTGCTTGGAGTGATAGTGAAGGCGATGAAGAATCAAGCAAGGAAGAGATCGCTCTAATGGCACATGAGTCAAATGAGGTACTTTCCGACTCTTCTTACTCTTCTATTGATGATGACACTTTGCAAAAACAATATAATCAATTGTGTGAGCTAAGTCTAAAAATCATAACTAAAAATAAATTTTAAAAACCAAAAGGAATTTTGGAAAATGAAGTTTATGAGTTAAAAGAAAAGCAAAACGACTTGAAAAGGGAAAAGCAAATGGCGATGGTTGTAAATCATGTCAAGAGCTTAATCTTGAAATAGAAAAACTAAAGCTCACACAAGATGTTCTAATCGAAAATAATTCTAAATTTAAAAGGTTTAACAAAAACATCGCTCTTGCCGATGAAATAGTTAAAATCCATAAAACACCGGGAGACATGAATGGGCTAGGATTTAATGAAGTATTAATTCCAAAGAGTCAAAACAAAGCGGCGAAAAGGACGAACAATCATCAAAGCTAGCTGCTGCGATGCAGCCACGGACGAGACGGAACCAAAATAAGGGTTCCGTCCGTTGAAACAAATGGTGCCGTGGGTACTTGACGAGAGACGTAATGTTCGTGTCTGGACCGTCTTGAATTTGTCAAAGTAACAAAGAAAACCAAGGATAGTGTTAAACTAAAACCAATTGTTACATCGGGAGTAGGACTTGCTAAAATGAATTTAGATCAAAACTACTCAACAACGATATAAAGCACCTTTGCCAAACGCCCTTTCCTAAGAGCAACCACAACGTTCAACCCAACTACCAACACAATGGTTGGAATCAAAACTTCCTAGACCATATCAAACTCCAGTTACATGTCATGGAACTCTTTCCCATCATTTCCATACATGAATCAAATAAATGGTATGTTTAACCCAAACGGACCCATGAGATATTGGGGACCAAATGCTTGAGTTATTTACTTCTTAGGTATGCTTGAAAGTTGGATTGGAACACGATGAATGGATAAAAGATAGTGGATGCTCACGGCATATGACGGGCAACAAAGTCTCTTCTCATCATACCAAGAGTATGACGGAGGTAATGTCACTTTGGTAGTAATCTCAAAAGCAAAATCATTGGCAAAGGTACGATCGCTCATAACTCCTAACTATTGAAAATGTTGCTCATGTGGATAGGTTAGGATTTAATCTACTTAGTATTAGCCAATTATGTGATAAAAAGTATAAAGTACTATTTGATGAAAATGGTAGTAAAATACTAAAAGATGGTATCACCATAGCTAAAGGAGTTAGGAAAAATAACATATCGTCATGAAGATAGATAAAACATATAACAACAAACTTTGTCTAACAACATTAGATGATAGCTCATCTCTTTGGCATAGGCGCTTAGGTCACGCTAATATGAGACTTATACAAAACCTATCTTCAAAAGAGCTAGTTAGGAATTTACCTAAACTAAAATATGACCAACACTTTTGCGGACGCTTGCAAAATTGGTAAACAAACCCATAGTAGTCATAAATCTAAAAATATGGTGTCAACATCTAAGTGTCTAGAATTATTACATATGGACTTGTTTGGTCCATCCGCTATAAGAAGCTACGGAGGCAACTTATACACTTTGGTCATAGTAGATGATTACTCAAGGTTTACTTGGACGTTGTTTTGAAAACCAAAATGAAGCTTTTGATAAATTTGAAATTCTTAGCAAGAAAATTCAAAATCAACTAAGTGTTAAAATTGTGTCGATCCGAGCGGATCATGGTCGTGAATTTGACAACGAAACTCAATTTGGAAACTTTTGTGATACAAATGGTATAACACATAACTTTTCCGCTCCACGAACACCTCAATCAAATGGAGTAGTAGAGCGTAAAAATAGAACAATTCAAGAAATGAGTAGAACAATGCTTAATGAACAAAACATTCCTCAAAAGTTTTGGTGTAACGCGATTGACACTTCTACATATATTTTGAATAGAGTCTTAATCGTCCTTTCTTAAACAAAACACCATATGAGCTTTATAAAGGTAAAAAGCCAACGTTAGGATATTTTAGAGTCTTTGGTTGTAAATGCTTTATTCTTAATACTAAGGATTATCTCACCAAGTTTGACCCAAAGTCTTATGAAGGTGTATTTCTTGGCTATTCTCAAACTAGTAAAGCTTATATTGTCCTAAACAAAGAAACAATGATAGTCGAGGAATCGTTGAACATAACATTCGACGAAAGTCCACCTCCCTCTAAGACATCACCTTTGGTAGATGATGACTTAGTTGAAAGTCAAATGATAGAAAGTCAAGAAATAATTAATAATAACAAGGAAGATGAACCATTAAATAAGGAGATTGTCAACATCAAAGAATCTAAAAGTCATCCTTTAGAAAAGGTCATAGGACAACTTAATCAAAGAACCTTAAGGTCACAAGCCCAAAATCAAAGTAATTATTTTTGTTTTGTATCCACCATAGAACCGAAAAACATAAATGAAGCAATAAAAGATGAATCATGGGTAATTGCCATGCAAGAAGAATTAAACCAATTCGTTAGAAATGATGTTTGGAAATTAGTTCCAAAACCTAATGATCAAACCATAATTGGAACGAAATGGGTTTTCGAAATAAAATGGATGAAAATGGTATAGTATCTAGAAACAAAGCTAGGCTTGTTGCACAAGGCTATAATCAACAAGAAGGTATTGATTATGATGAAACTTATGCTCCGGTAGCTAGACTCGAATCTATTAGAATATTACTTGCCTATGCATGTGCTTATGACTTTAAATTATTTCAAATGGATGTTAAAAGTGCTTTTCTTAATGGGTTTATTAACGAAGAAGTGTATGTTGCTCAACCTCCGGTTTCACCGACTTTGAGAAACCACATCATGTCTTCAAACTCAAGAAAGCATTGTATGGTCTTAAGCAAGCACCAAAAGCTTGGTACGACCGACTTAAGACTTTTCTTATTAATAACAAATACACTATGGGATTAGTAGATAATACTCTTTTTACCAAGAAAAAGAAATCACATATTATCATTGTTCAAATATACGTTGATGACATTATATTCGGATCAACTTGTCAAGAGCTATGTGATGATTTCTCTAAAATCATGCACGACGAGTTTGAAATGAGTATGATGGGTGAGTTAAATTTCTTTCTAGGACTTCAAATTAAACAACTAGAAGATGGCATATTTTTAACCAATCTAAATATATAAAAGACATGCTTAAGAAATTTGGTCTTGAAGATTCCAAACCAACTAAAACACCCATGTCCTCGGACACCAAACTCACCAAGGACGAAGAAGGTGAATCCGTAGATAACACTAAATATAGAGGAATGATTGGTAGCCTACTCTATCTTACGGCTAGTAGACCCGACATTATGTTTAGTGTTTGTCTATGTGCTCGCTTTCAAGAAAACCCAAAGGCATCACACTTAGAAGCCTTAAAAGGATTTTAGATACATTAAAGGAACAACGTGTTTAGGATTATGGTATCCCAAAGGGCGGGTGTAGAAACCATAGTGTATGCCGACTCGGATCATGCCGGTGATTATGTCGATAGAAAAAGTACAAGTGGTATTTGCACTTTTGTTGGACATTGTCTCACCTCATGGTTTGCAAAAAAGCAAACGGCCTTAGCCATCTCAACTCTGAAGCCGAGTGCGTCTCGGTAGGAAAAGCATGTCAACAAGCTCTTTGGATGAAGCAAGCTCTCGTGATTACGGAATTCATCTCAACGACATTGTGATACTGCGACAACAAAGAGCCATCGATCTCGGCAAGAATCCCGTTCAACATGCCCGTACAAAGCATATTGAAATCCGTCATCACTTTCTTGCGACAATGTTCAAAAGGAAACATCTCAATCGAGAAAGTATCCTCCGAAGACAACATTGCCGACATCTTAACTAAGCCTCTTAAGCGAGAACCTTTTAATCTTCTTAGACTTGGTTTAGGGTTAATGGAACCAAACATGTAGGATAAACATAGCCCAAAACATTAGAATAGTCAAAACAAAACAATTTTGTCTTGTATACGCATTGTAGTACGACACCAAGCGATAACACGGACGGAACCAATATTTTGGTACCGTCGGTCCGTGGTGTCTCTGAACAAAAGCGCTACCTACAAAACATCTTCTTCCTCAAAACCCACTTTACCAAAACGTGTAAACATTAAACCAAGCTCATTATTGACATCTTCCCACTCACTAATCATGAAGATAACATCATTGTAAGTATCCTAACTACATTTTATCTCTTAATTACGAGTCTAGGATTCTTATTTATGCACAAAACTATCACAAATCATTACATGGGGTTTTATGTATGCTTTTATACCAAATATGAATTCAATTGGCAAAATGCATAACTAGTCATTGAAATTAGGTACTACATTATCATATTGCATAAACAAATCATGTTTCCCACTAATCAATAGATAATGAATATAAGGCCTTATTCAAATAACCAAACACCCCATGTCAAAATTTTTGAAAAGCTTCTCACTTGTAGGAAAACAATTCTTTTCATTGTTAATACAAATAGAAACGTTAGATTTTCATCACTTGCATGCTCTTGAATACTAAAGGTATTGCATAACTAATATGCATTCCCGGGTATATTCAAATGAAGCCACATTGAATTAGGAGCATTTGGGTTATCTCATGGTATTTGCCAAACACCCACTAAAACCATTTTGTGCATAAAATGAGTCGAGATAACCGCAACTCCAAATTGTTTTCATATAGGCACACACTAGAACCAAAGCGTTAAAGTTTATTCTCATTTTAACATATCAATTCTTGTCCTTAGGAATAACCATGGTAGCCGCAAGATTCTATGATCACAAAGACACCCTTAACTACATTCCCAAACACCACAAAACCAAAGGACTTACCAAGGAACAAGTAGAAATATTTAGGGGTCTAGAATCAAGGTATTTCCATGAGGGTAGAACCATTCACTCATCCTTCCTTGAAAATACCAATCTCCGTGAAGAACTAGCCGCCATTCAATTCGATTGTCTTCTTGACATCGATGAACCAATTTGTCCTAGGTTTGTGTTAGAATTCTATGCTAGTGTGACCGGCTTTAGTGATGAAGACGATGATGAATTTTGTCTTAGGTTTAGAATCAATCAAACGACTACACCATCACCTTAGCCAACTTTGCTCAAGTGCTAGGAATTCCCAACCGAGGGACTTGTGTCTACTCGGATAAATGGTCACTCACCGTTCTTGATGCAATCAATGACCGCACTCTTCCCTACCAAACCCGTTTGGCCGATAAGGATGTTATCCGTGAACACCTATTTAACCCAAAGGGTGATACAACCCGAGTTACCCGAAAGGAAAAGAGGTAAACCGAGATCCATATGGAATGGAGCTAAATGAACTTAAGCCGAATTTAAGAAATGGGAGGAGCTACTTAGAGCCAACGTCATTAGCACCATAGGAAATAGGGATCACATAAGCGCTTGCCTTTGTCACATGCTCTACAACTTGTCCACCCGACAACCATTCAATTTAGCCTACTACATCGCTAGGAGAATGATTGATATTCCAACTCAAGGATCGGTTGCTCTTCCATACGGGATGCTTCTCACCCGTCTCTATAGAAACTTTGCACCAATTCCACCAACCCCAAAAGGGATGCACCTTCACTATGAACTCATCCTCACATCTTTGTACCTTTGAGTGATGAGCGAGTTGCTAAGACAAAAGGCAAGAGAGCAAAACCTCCAACTCCATCATCATCATCATCAAATAGCTCAGGATGGTCTTCCAAGCTCTCATCTTCCACCTCATGAGTATTATCGTCTCTTCCGAGATCGAAAATGAATCGGTGAATTCAAGCAAACTAAGGGAATGTTCAAGTGCCTTGGTAGGATGATGAACAAGATTTACAAGAAGTTGGACAAATGAGGGTACTTTAAGGAGTGTTTGGAACAATACATTATCGTTAATGTTTGATACTATTTAGTTGTTTTTATTATGTAGGATGATAATATAACTTGAAACAATGTTGTATGCTAACAATCTCATGCAGGGGGATAGCACAAGTATGCTATCAAATTTTACCCATTTTCACTATAATGTGAAAATCAAAAAGCCTTGCTCAAAATCTATGCTCCACTATGTTTATACATGTGTTATTTACTTTTCCTAACTAGAAATGTTTAGTGTAACAACTTTTGAGAAAAATTTCAGGTTTCGGAAAAGTCCCCGACACCTAAAAACATACTCTGTCTACTTTTACGCACTACGGATCGAGGCGGCACCAACGATTTGGTACCGTCATTATGTGAATTGGTACCGCCGTGCACATGCAGGCGGACAGACGGCACCCTTTTAGGGTTCGGCCGTGTACATTTTGGTGTCGTGGATCCTCCGGTAATTTTCTCGAATTTTGACTCTTTCGTGATTCCAAATTACCATCCATCACTTATAAATCAATCTTAACTAGTTTATACTCTTATTAGAACTAGTATAATTTACTTAGGTATATAAGAAATCCATTTCCACCAAAATTCAAAATTTGAAAAATCCACCCAAGGAGCCCTTTGGCATAAAGGAAGGAACCAAATTTTGGTACCTTCAAATCGTGGGTAATCGATTGTTAGGCAATTCCACTCATTAGAACACATTTATTGCAAATCTTTTCTTCTTCACTCCATCTCTCTTGTATGGATTGACTTGGGTGATATGACTAGCATTCAACCCACTTCCAAATCATTAGGAACCTCATCTCTTCAATGGTTTAACATCAAATCAAACACATTTCTCCATAATTTTCACTTCTATAAATTGAGAGGTTTTACCATGATCATCCTCACACCTTCTTCATTCTTACCATTATCTAGCAAAGAAAACCCAAGTCAAAATGACAAAATCCTCTCCTAAACCTTGCAAGAAAACCGCTAGAATTAGTGTGAGGCCTTGTTGCTTTGTTAACCTTAGCTCCTCATCCGAGTCTTCTCCACTCACGATCTCATCTCCCATCCGAGATGATACAAGCCTTACCTTGGCTACACCTACTCAATCACACATTGTGATCACCACTCCACCACCTACGAAAACACCAACTTCACCTCCACCGGCACCCATCCAAACATCCAAAACACCCTCACCACCTTCACCACCAAGGTCTCCAACTCTCATTCCTATGGAGTTATTTTCCACTCCACCAACTTCACCAAATCCTTTCTTGGAGGACTTGGATGACTTGCCTCCTAGGCCAAATCATCCACCACCATTGCCATCCTTTGGCACAATTGAGCGAATAGCTCATGAATCACCAAGGTCATCTTTTGACCCAAACGCCCCACTAGGGCCAAAACCTCTTCTCTTCCACCCCATTCACAAAGACATTCATGGTCCTTTGTATGGGGACCATCCACTCCCAACATCAATGTCCCCTCATCTTGAGGACATTGAGGAGTGCATGTGGGATGCCAATCCCACTAGAGAGGAGATTCAAGCGGAACTCCACAACCTCCACCAATTCAAAGGCATGGTGGATTCTCACCTTAGTGAGACTATGCAAATGCAAAATGCTTTGCTAGCCTCCATCATGACCACCCCAAACATCCCCAACACCACCAACACATCTACCATTCCACCACCACAACCTTCCCAAACATACTATCCTCCTAGGCATGGTTGCTCAATTTGTGAGCAAGCGGCCCAAACCGTTGAAAGGACCGGGTTATGGTCCATGACTTTCAAGAGGAAATGAGGTTCATCCTCAATCACATCCTTGAGCGCCTCAACGCTCTTTCTCATCCACCATCTCATTAGGATGGTCATAGACTAGCATTTCTAGTTTTTCTTTTCTTAGGATTATCTTTATTTTCTTGTACTAAAACACATCATTGTGTTCTCTTTTCATGATCTTTATTCATGAAAATTTTAACTAATGAATGATGTTTATTATATTGTTGGTGCCATTCCATAGTGTTTGGAGATGCTTGTGAATGATCATTATTACTAACATTTTTTTGTAGCTTTATTTTCACAATCCATGTATCTTCCCATTAAGCACCCAATTTAGGGGAGCTTTGATCAAGGGGAGATAATGGCTCGAGCTCATTACATTCGCATAGCCTCTTCTTTTGTTGAGACAAAAAGGGAGAAAATATAGAACTTGAACTTGTTTACATTTGACTTTTCGAAAAGTCAAGCGCATACATTGACTTTGTGAAAAGTCAAACATGATACCTCATTGATAATACTTGACTTTTCTTAAAAAGTCAAGCGCATACTTTGACTTTCGAAAAAGTCAACATCATGCATCAACTAGTGAATACTTTGACTTTACGAAAAGTCAAACATCATACACTTGCATTATCATTTCCTTTTCAAGTTCTAAAACTAATATTTTTATAACTCTTGCACAAACTTTGTATCTTTTATAAAAATAAAATTTATATTTTGTCCTCAACAAAAAGGGGGAGATTGTTAATACAAATATCGTCATTAAACGTTATTTATATTTTTGATCTTTACCTAAGTTTTGTTAACGACAAAAGTAAATTTAATTTATATAAAAGCTTAAAGCTTGTCAAGTTTAATAGATATTAAAACAAGCTTTTTCAAATAATATCTTCATCATTTAAGCATTTACATTGTGACTAATCATATCTCAATATGAGTCTAAGCATAATGTATGATAGTAGTTTTTAGAATGTTTTAGTTTCTTAAAAACTAAACATTACTTATGCATTTGCATATTTCTAAAAATAGAAAGACAACACATGACATCATGTAATGCATCATGGAAATCATTGAAAGATTTCATTAGATATTTTGTGTGGATTTGTACTCTTCATATCTTACACAATCTTACATAGATATGGTTGACTTTGGCAAGATTTTGATATCTTGGCTGTCAGACCTGGCGGTACCAAAATGGTACACGGGCGGAACCCTTTTAAGGGTTCCGTGGTCCGTGGACGCTCACATCCATTTGGCTATAAATAGCAATGCCAAACCAAGTAGTTTTCATCCCTTTCTATCATACTCTCATACATATCTTCTCTCTAACCTTTCTAACTCAGTTTCATATCATATTAGTGATCTCTTTTGTAGCAAAGAAGATCAAGTCACATTCAAGCTTCAAACGAGAAGTTGGAAGTCTTGTTTGTTTAGTGTTGTATGATCTAGTGTTGATTCATACTTCATTGTTGTATTAAACCATCATAATCTTGTGAGTGTGAGTGGTTAGTATTTTAGTCCTCAAAATACATTGTGTGTGGGAGTAGTTGTACCCTTGGAAAGAACTCGACATCTAGCTTAGTGTCGGAAATAGTGTAAGCGAAGTGTAAAGGTTTTCTCCGCCGGTGAAAGGAGCTTGTTGACTAGTGAAGTTAAACTCTCGAGTGTGAGACTCGGGGAGTGGAGTAGGGCAAGGAAAAAGAGTCCTTGTAGACCGAACCACTATAAACAACTTGTTGTGGTTTGATCATTTCTTTCCTTATTTACTCTTTACATATTGCTTGCATATTTCATTAACATATCTAAGATCAATATCAATTGATCTTTTCAATAAGTTTCAAAACAAAGTTTTTAATTGGTAAACTATTCAACCCCTTCTAGTTTTCTACAATATAGTTTATGTTCAAGCGCATGATGTCAAATGAATTCACATAATAATGCATGACTTAATGTATCAATGTTTACTTGACATAATTATACCAAGACATTCGGTTCAATGAAAATCCCAAGACATTCACCCAATGGTAATCCCAAGACATTCATTCAATGATAATCCCAAGACATTCATTAATGATAATCCCAAGACATTCAAAGACAATGATAATCCCAAGACATTGACACAATGATAATGATATAGGATATGACTAAACATTAAGTTCGATTAAACATGTAGTTTCAAATAATCATGATAGTTATAAAATAGTTGAGCATGTATCTCCCCAAGCAGTTATGAAAACAATTAAAAGTAGGGGCTATGAAACTCACTTGGTGGAATGATGCGAAGACAAAAGTGAGTACACCGAGATGTAGTGTGATACATTAATCTTGACCTATTATGAATGGTATGATCTGTAATGAGTTGCAATGTAATGTTATGCATGCATTTCGTATGTTATTTATACCATTTGCGAGTTTTGAAAATAATACTTATCGTCGAAAATACTCTTTTGACGTCTTGACCTTTCAAAATGACTTTACAAGTATTTACGTCAAAATGTCATCCTACAATGGTTTTATAATGATTTATAGTGAAATTGTCACTTTTCGTCATAAAACAATGTCGCCGGAATTTTCTTGAAACTAACAAAATGGCTCGAAAAACTAGTCGTAAGCGGTGTCGTCGATCGTTAGAGAACGAACTCGACGGTTTTGGAAAGTTGTATCGATATCTAGAAGTTTCAGTTCAAGAGTTTTCATTCAAAAGGTCTCGAACATAAAGATAATAAGGGTTAAAGGTAGTGGTTTTGGCTAATTGTTGTGCGAAAAATGAGTTTCGCCAAGTTTGAACATCCGTAAATAATTTACTACAACTCCGCTATACAAACGGCATCGTTTTGAAAAATATGGCCGGTGAACTTGATTTTACTAGAAGACATTTCGTTCAAAAGTTTCACAACCTCATTAAAAACAACAAGAAACATGGTCGTTCTGACTAATGTAACACTTGTAACGTAAAGATAATATAGTTTTCGTAAAATAATAGTTACGGCAACTTTATGAAAGCGTGCATATCTTTGTCGTTTCAAATCCGTTTTCTACGATAATACGTCCTTAGCTTCGTATCAAAGTATACTAATATATTTTGACAAGTCGAAATAATTTGTGAAGCTTAAGGCTCGTTTTGACGAACAAACTAAAAATATGTTGCTGAAATTTCGAAAAGTATATTTTTCGTCGTCAAACTTGTAAAATCCATAACTTCTTCGTTATAACTCGTTTTAATCCGTTCAAGCGCCACGGATTCGCTTTTTAAAGTATATTTTCTAAATATCAAGGCCAAAAGTCGTGCCTACTGTATCGGTTTTTCCAGAAAATTAAAACAAGGACAGAACCTATTTTATAGTTATCGAAAATAGTTTTCTCGGACAAAACCTATTCTAATCCCTTCAAATCAACTCCAAAACTAATCTAATCCTACCATACACCTTCTTAGGGTGTCATGGGTTCCTAGACATCATCAAGACCAAAGAATACCAAGGAATATTTATAGGATGACCAAATATATATATATACTCTAAAATCAAGTAAAATGGTATAAATCACATATGTCTTGCATGTTGCACCAAAATGAAAAGATACATATGAAATGAAGAGGAAACATGAAAATGATAGAAACATGCTTACAAGTGAATATGATGAGGTGCAAGTAACAAGGTTAAACTTAAATACTCTTGGTTTTATCTCAAACCTTATAAAGAGTATTAACTAGATTGATTAAACACTTGAGAAAATTTTTGGATGATGATCCCCTTTGAGCTTGATGAGAACCGGTTTTGAAGAACACAAAGAAGAGAGAAAACCTTTTGACTAACTTGATTAATTGTGAATGAATGAAATGAAAAGATGGTTGAGTGTATATATAAATATGTAAGAAGAAAGTCTACCAAATCTAGTGAGTCACCCCCCCCCCCCCAAGACCGGTTTTGGGGGATGAATCACAACAAATATCTTCTTTTTTTTTTTATTTATTATATACTTGTGTAATATTGTAAATAAAATGTAAGTAAAAGGTAGTAGTAATAACATGTAAGGTTTTGGTAACTTTTAGATAAAGAGATTTTTAATAGATCAAAGTGGAATGTAATGAGATCATAAAATTGTAAAATACATTCCTTGTGAAATTTGAGTGATAAAATAATTATCGAGTAGTTTTAAGAAAACGCCGTAATAATATAACTTTAACGATTTATGTACAAAATAAATTCAAAACACTAGTTAAACTCAAAATATAGTTTATATAACTAAATGTAAGTATAAAAATATGTAGGGATCATTTTGAAAGTAAATGGATTAAATATTTAAAATAATAACTCACGCGATAACGTTTATTTAATATAAAAATTACGCGTTAAATGTGAAATGCAACGTCATGAATGAACTATCATGATGCAAATGATGTAAATGAAATGTAGACTAAAATTAGTCCATATGAAATGTGCGTGATGTTACGATCATGAATTAGCCGCTAAACCATAAAGGTTACGCAATTTGGAACAAGTAAACCAAGTTTACGATAAATGTTGAAATAGCGAAGCAAGAATTGTTTAGAAATGACAAGTACGGGTTGTCACATAAACAATCATGCTATTGTCGAGATGGAAAGGTTATGGTGCAACCAGTTCAAGGAAAACGATATGAATAGGAAGAGGAGGGTAGGTGGAGAACATGGCTAATCGGAATCGTGGAAGAAATGCCAATCAAGGGTAAGCAAAGCCAATCAAATGCTACAATCTGTGGTGGTGAGGACATATTGCAAGGGCACATCTCCAAAACGTCTATAGAATGCGAGAATACTTGAGACAAGATGTTACTTGTCAAGCTCGGGAGCGACTTTGGATGAAGAGAGTTGTTGTTTCTTGATGAAAGGAATGCTAAGACATATGATCTTGATGTAGATGAGCGACCAATTAGAAATAGGTCATAATCATCAAAATGCCTTTCAAGTTGCGAGACATATGAAAGGAATGCTAAGACATATGATCTTCGATGTCGATGATGAACCTACGCCCAAACAATCTTCATGGCTAGCATCTCACCTATGGTCTCTCCAAATGTCTCATCTCCACAACAAGTGGTCCATCCAAAGAATCAATCATCTGTAGGTATTAAAACTATACGATGAGGTTGATGAGCAAAAGATACATAACAGTACAATCTCTTGAAACTTATGATTGGATATTGATAATGAGGGTAATAGTAATATTGTCCCATATGATCAATATGTGACACAAAGTGAAAGTGAGATTGTACCAAGTGATGTATCGTCTGCGATCAATAATGACTATATTTTTGATGAATATCTGCATGTGCCTTAATGATTATGTTACCTCCAGGCGAATGCCTATAAAGAACAAGTTGCTATTTATGATCAACGTGCTAAGTTTGAGTTAACTACCCAGAAAGCAGAAATGGATGACCAAATGCGTATAATCATTAGAAAAGTAATTTTAGAGAAGAAGTGTTAAAACAAGAGTTAAATTCCTTACAAGAAAAGCTTTCTAAAACTGTTAAGCAAAAGCAAGAACTTCAAGATAATGTTAAAGTGCTGAAACAAGAGTTCAATGCTAAGGAATCAAAACTTTTGAATGATTTTTCCAATCTAAAAACTTTGAAAAACAAGCTTGAAAATAAGTTGTACGTACAAGGGAATACCATTCAGACTGCTCACATGATCACTAAGCATAGAGTCTTAAGTGATAAGCATAGTATTCCTCTATTTGAGAAACCCAATCCTAAGTATGGTAAAATAGCTAGAGAGGCTCAGAAGGTAATATATGATGGTAATGAAATCCTTAAGCCTAGGCTGAAACCTAGTTGCGCTAAGTGCCTTGAGGAAGATATGAAATTTGAAGAAGTCAATAGGAGAAAATGGATAAGAAGCTAAAAGATCACGAGTGTAAAAAGCAAAACATTACGTTCAAACCCCATGATTACACAAAAGAAAATTGGATCTCCCTGAACATGTTTAAGCCTCAAACTTAGTTAACCCCAGAACATATTTTTTGGAAGAAAGATATAGATAAACAAAAAGTTAATGTACTTGTTGAAACAAACACTCCCTTTAGGAAAATTCCTGCAGTTACTGTGTATCCTCCAAATACACCAATGCACTTAGTTCCTAGAACCATTGCATTAATAGCAAGACCTTAATCAGTCAGTATCTTATTTATCAGTTATTTGTTGATTTTGAGAAAACATAAGAAAAGGATCACACCCACTAGGATAGCGAAGGGAAAGGGGTTACGAGCAAACTAAAGAATGCTATTTAAGCGAGGTCATGCCTTTCTTTAAAAATTAAAGGTCAATTTGAGAGTCTTAAAAGGGGATGGATTCGGATATTAAAGAAATGGAAAAGGAATTTGATGCAATGATAGTTGAGGTCGATGACTATGAGCGAGAATTAAAATATAATGAGATTGAGAGGAAAAACTTGCATACCTTAAATGAGAATCGATTTACGAATGTATCACTCAAGATGTGTTTTACATCGCCATGAATATTCAATTAATCGTCTCAATTTCATGAATTATCTCGTTGCTTTGAAAGTCTCCCATGATCGTGTCATTGAGCTTGAGAAAACTAACTCTAAATTGCATGAAAAAGTTGAGCAGGATGATCATGATAACTTGGTGAAACAGTTTTCTAAATTGGAAGTTGAGCATCTTGCTTTACAATTAAAATATCAACATCTAAAAGAAAATGTTAAAACCTCAAATATCAAGACATCCTGGATGCTCTGAATTTGATGCGTTTTGAAATCAACAAAGCGTGATGAAAAAATTCGAGCTCATTGTAACACGATCGGAAAAATGAGAACCCAAATTTCACAATTAAAGGGAAAAGAACAATGTGATGGGCCCCTAATGCCTCCTCCTTTATATTCTCGAGTTCTCGGAGTTTTCATCTTCAAAACTTGGTTAATGTTCTACAAAAGGAAAATGAGAGTTTCTAGAAGAAAATGAAAAGGTGAAACAACACTTTAAAGAGTTATATGATTCAAAGAAAGTCACTCGTGACAAAAACAACGAAATAATAACGTCTTTACAAAAAGAAATTGAGAATCTGAGAGTCGGTAAAAGGAAAATGCCACTTGTCTTTAATGAGAATGTTGCATCAAAGTCATCTGCAGATGTTGCAAATATACTATGATTATTAAATACATTCCTCCTCATCTTAGAAATAACGAACTTGTGTTTCATAACTATCTTGCTCACCTTAAGGATAGTCTAGAATGTCTCCATGAGATTGTAGAAGAGATTTCATAAATAAGCCACTTGATAGAAATTAGGTTTGCTTGCATTCGTGCCAAACGATCTCGGGAGTCGCTAGAATGCTTAAGAGCAACTTGTCCTAAATCCTTATGTGCGAAAGATAAAGGCTGTGATGCCTTGTTCTATGCCTAGTGCCAAGTATGCATCCCATTCTATGCCTAGTATTAAGAAAGTGAACTCTAGAGTGCCTTCAATTAGTTCGGATCCTGCACTTCTAGTTCGGGAATGCAAAAGGTAGCCCAATCAACTAATGTTCCATAATTCCTCTACAGAGTAATCGGTGACACAAAAGCAAGCGGTCAAGCCTCCGTGCAATACAATGCAAGATAGGACCTGCAAGCTAAGAATGTACAATGGAAGAAAGTAGAAGATCGCCCTAGGAACATTAAGTTTGAGTTGAATAAAGCAATTGTGTTGATTCTAGTATTAGCTATAAGCGTCTTGTAATTAATTCAATTCGCTACTTTTGACAAAACATGTAATGATGATTGCTTGGTTTCACATTACTAATCATGAATGTGGTGTGAATGATTTGATTAATCTTTGTTAAATGCCCCGATAAGATAGTTAATGCAAAATTCAAGCTAAGAAGACTAGAAAGCAATGGCGGAAGAAGGTTAGAAAATATTAGAAACCCACGGAAAGAAATTTTCTAACATAGGTTATCGATGGATACCCTCGGCGCAAACTCAATCTTAATGAGATGTGCCCTAAACTATCTAGATCAATGCCCATTAGGAAATGGATGCCTCTTGGTAGAACTATTCCTTTAAAGTGAACATACTTTGAGTAGGTCAAATACGGACACTAGCATTTCATCTATCCCCGATGATTCCATTGTTTCTACTCGATGTGGGTGTTCAATCATTTGTTACTAACCAAATGGAACCCATTCTTGCATGGGGATCCCAACTATCCGATTATCCATTCTTGTGCGTGTTCAATTGCGGATCGTTCAAATCGATTACGTGGTACCGGACTCGTGCTATTCCAAGCATATATTTGGAGACCGGTCACGGCTCATGAACTTTGTGAGTAAATTCATCGGGATCATTAGATTTGGGAATGGTCATTTCGGTGCAATTATGGGTTATGGAGACTATGTTGTCGGTGATAGTGGTATCTCCGGGGTATATTCTGTTGAAGGTCTTGGTCATAACTTATTCTCGTCGGTCAATTACGTGATTCTCGATCTAGAAGTGGCCTTGAGCTATACTTGCTTCGTTAGAGAACTTGATGGTAGAGAACTTTTAAGAGGAACACGTGGTTCAAATCTATATACCATCTCTATCGAAGATATGATGAAGTCTTCTCCAATCTGCTTATTGTCAAAGGCTTCGAAAATAAAGTCATGGTTATGGCATCGTCGTCTAAATCACCTGAACTTTGGCACCATAAATGATCTTTCCAGAAAGGACTTAGTAATCTTACCTAGACTAAAGTATGAAAAGGATAATCTCTGTTCAGCATGCCAATTGGGAAAAAGCAAGAAGTATGCCCACAAACCCAAACTTACAAATTCAGTTAAGGAAGTTCTTCATACCATTCACATGGATTTATGTGGACCCATGAGAGTGTAGAACATTTATGGGAGGAAATATGTGTTAGTTGTGGTTGATGATTATTCTCGATTTACATGGGTTAAGTTCTTGAGAACAAAGGATGAAACTCCATATATCATCATCAAACTTATCAAACAGCTGCAGGTTCGACTTAACAAAACTTTCAGAATCATCCGAACAGACAATGGAAGTGAGTTTGTTAATAAACAACTTAGTGAGTTTTATGAAAGTGCTAGAATCAATCATCAAAGAAGTGTTCCACGAACTCCTCAAAGTAACGGTGTAGTTGAAAGACGAAATCGAACTCTTGTGGAAGCCGCTAGAACAATGCTGATTTACTCAAAGGTTCCAATGTTTCTCTGGGTCAAGCCATTGCCACTGCATGCTATACTCAAAATCGTTCCCTTATTCACACTTCTCATGGAAAAACTCCATATGAACTTGTCCACAATCGAAAACCTAATCTTTCATTCCTTCGTGTGTTTGGTGCATTGTGTTATCCAACTAATGAGGGCTAAGACTTAGGCAAACTTAAAGCTAAAGCGGACATTGGAGTCTTTGTAGGATATGCACCAAGCGTAAAAGGATACCGAATCTACAACAAAA
Organism: Chrysanthemum lavandulifolium; assembly: GCA_022545495.1. Classification (NCBI taxonomy): domain Eukaryota; kingdom Viridiplantae; phylum Streptophyta; class Magnoliopsida; order Asterales; family Asteraceae; genus Chrysanthemum; species Chrysanthemum lavandulifolium. Next base: position 84,024,255 of record CM040238.1, on the reverse strand, counting down.
GAACCCGAAATACCATGGAAACAATTCACGTTCGTTCGATGAGTCGACCGGTCCAATGGCTCCAGGACAACCCAGCCTGGACCCGCATCATCAAGTAGTCCCATCGTTCTACTCTTGTACACGATTCTTCGCCAAGAACTCCTTATGTACATCCTTGAGAAGATGATTTGAAGAAATTGTTTGATCCAATGTTTGATGAGCACTATGAGCCAATTGCTAATGATCTGTCAAATCCATCATGAGAGGTCGCTCCTATCCTGTCAATGAAGTTAACCTTCGTTTCTATGTCACTAAGTCAAGAAGCGCCTTATGCGATCACTGGTTTCATCATCAATGCCTCAATCATCAAGTGTACACAATGGAAATGTTGCTGCGATTCTGAGATGATGAAAATCCTTTTGCTCCTCCGAAGATGAACCATTTGAAAACATATTTGCTCCTGAATCATCATCGAACCATCGTCATCGGGAGAAATCGACTCTGCTATACATTCCTCAACAACAACCACATGAACACCTTAGAAAATGGACACATGATCACCCATTGGACAACATCATTGGAAACCCTTCTCGTCCAAAGATCCACTCATCGACAACTTGCAACCGATGCGTTAAAGTGCTTCTTCAACTCAGACTCTCTAAGATCAACCAAAAGACGTTAAAGCTGCGTGAATGAAGACAATTGGTTCAATGACATGCAAGAAGAAATTCATGAGTTTGATCGACTAGATGTATGAGAATTAGTACCGCCTCGACGTGCTATGATTATTGCACTAAAGTGGATCTTCAAAGTAAAACTTGATGAGCATGGTGATGTTTTAAAGAATAAGGCTCGATTGGTTGCAAAAGGATATCGTCAAGAGGAGGGTATTGACTTTGAAGAATCATTTGCTCCGCTTGCTCGTATCGAGGCAATCGAATCTTCTTGGCTAATCTTGCAAGTAAGAACATGGTAGTCTATCGGATGGATGTGAAGGCGGCTTTTCTTAATGAAATCTTAAAGAAGTCATATCGTCCCAACCGAAGGCTTTGTGAATCCCGAGCATCCTACTCATGTATATCGCTTGAAATAGGCTCTTTACGGCGAAGCAAGCTCCAAGAGCATGGTATGATCGTTATCAAAGTTTCTACTATCTATGGATTCAAAGAAAGGAGCGGTTGATCCAACATTGTTCACCGAAAGTCGTGCAAACATTTAATCCATGTTCAAATCTATGTTGATGTTATTATTTTTGCCTCGACTAACCCCAATGAATGTAACCGTTTTTCAAATGAAATGGGTTCCAAATTTCAAATGTCAATGATGGGACAAATGTCATTTTTCTTGGGATTATAAATTTCACAAAGTCCCGGAGGCATTTTTATAAATCAATCTAAATATGCAAATGAGATTTTAAAGAAATTTGGATTTGATTCTTGTGACCCTGTTGACACTCCCATGATAGAGCGTACTAAATTGGATGAGGATCACTCGGGGATCATGGTAGACCAAACAAAATATTGTAGTATGATTAGATCCCGATGTACCTCACACCATGAGACCGGACATTTTGTTCGCTATTTGCATGTGTGCTAGATATTAGGCTAAGCCTACCAAAAAGCACCTTGAAGCGCTTAAAAGGGTCTTCGGTATCTCCAAGGAACCATCAATATGGGACTTTGGTACCGAAGGACACCGGTATGTCACTAATGACCTATGCAGATGCCGATCATGCGGATGTCAAGATACACGCCAAAGTACGCCTGGAGGTGCTCGGTTTTTGGGTGATAAGCTTGTGGTGGTCGTCAAAGAAACAAATGAGTACTTCTATATCCTCTATGTAAGTGAATACATAGCCATGTCATCTGTTGTGCTCAAATCCTATGGATGAGATCCCATTATCGACTATGGCTTTGAATTCAACAAAATCCTACATCGTGATAATAAAGTGATATTGCTCTCTCCTGGAACAACGTTCAACACTTAAGAGCAAAGCACATCGATATTCGACATCATTTCATCAGGGAGCAAGTAGAGAATGGTGTGGTGGAACTCTATTTTGTGAGGACTGAATACCAATTAGCAGACATCTTCACCAAAGCTCTTCCTAGAGAACATTTTGAGTTTATCCTTCCACGACTTGGTCTAAAGAGTCTACAACCGGAAACACTCAAACGTCTTCAAGAGGAAGGCGAGGCTTATCTGTGTCAAACTCTCTAACAACTCAATCAACAACTCTTGTCATTGATTGAGGGGGAGAATATTTTCAATTCAATCAAAAAGGTTATTTTTCAAACAATTGGCACGTAAATGAGCAAGGTTTACTTTTGTAAAATCAAAATGAACAATGTTTTATACAATTGATTCAAAACCTTTGCGAATGTTATATTTTCAAAAGATACTCATGCATGTTTTAACAATGGAGTTTAAAGTCTGAAGATTTGATCCTTATCGGTTAAATGTTTTCATAAGAAAGTCACAATTCTTCTCAAAAGCTTTCAAAAACAATTTAAATCTATAAAGATCACAAATTTCAAATGATTTGAAAGCGTGATCGGGGAGAATTTGTGATTTAAATTAGATTTAAACCGATAACTCGATAATTGGTTTTATAAGTGTTTAGCAAACTCTCCTCCATTCATGTGCCAAACGATTTTAAATTTTCCATGCACATGTTAGGGGAGCATCTATTTTAAACCAAAAGGATTGAAACGTGATTATTTTGTTCCAAAGTGTAAGCTTTCCTAATATGTGCAAAACTCTATCAAAATTCGATGCACATATTGAGGGGGAGCAATTTCTATTGAAAGTAATGTCGATATTTTTAGAAAATATTTATCAAGAGAAGCGAATTCTTCCTCTTGCCTCCATGTGCCAAAATGATTTTAAACATATGATGCACATGTTGAGGGGAGCCATTTTCTAAAATATCAAAACAATTCAGTACAAAATGCTTTGATAATATATCACAAGTTCTTGGATTGTTTTTCAAATGGTTTTTCAATTGGTTCAAATGGCTGATGAACAATACCCAAAGACCGACCAATTTACTTTATGTATGGTGATATAAGGATGGTTAGGTTAGGTATTTCGTTCCCACGATCCGCCGAACCGGAGGGATCTACCAGGACAATCCACTAGATAGTGTAGAAGTCCTTAGGTATGATGAAAAAGGAGAAAAGTGAGATATGGGAAGAGTGCGGATGAGATAGATCTAGAGCTGAATAAACCCAACAAGGTTCTAGTAATGAAGTTTTGGTAAGCCTGTAAGGGTTGAAGAATGAAAAGAATTGAATGTGAAAGGGTGAAAATAAATAGCCTTCAATAATTCAACCTTATGGCGTAAAACCGGGTTCAATACATATGCTCTTGGTGGTTACTAAGGTAACACTAGTATTGAAGACAAGGCGTCATGGACCCGGTGAAGCACCTTTTACATCTTCCCAAACTACTAAAGTTCTTCTTAAAAGGACTTGCTTCATTCTCACAGGGGAACCGACATTATCTATCGACTTTCTCTTAGAAATGGTTGATATTGAAGAAGGAGACCCTCTCCCTAGTCTCCGGCATAGGAACCAAATGTGCATGATTGAGTCTAGAGCCTCGAGATCATCAATAAATCTCATTAGGACACTGTCAATGAAGACTCTCTGTTTCACACAATGTGGAAAGAGAGATTATATCTTATGAGTCCTACGCATTATCCTTGTGGTATTTCCGAACATCCCAGGTGATATGCTAACATATTCACAATGAAGATGGAAAGCCTTCTAGAGCCAACATCTAACAAGCTCTTGGTTGGTGGCATGTAAGATCAATCCAATAGATCAACCATGTGACAACCGAATGAAACAATGGGCGATTCAAATCTATGAATCAATCTGGTTCGAGTTATGGATTGACGGATACCTTTGAAAACCGGTTGTTGTGCTTAAAAATCTTTCTCTAGCACATCGATTGTGTATTAATATTTCAAAATTAAAAGGTGTTTATGATTGATAATTGATTTCGTTAAAACCTTCGTTGTATTGCAAAAACACTTTATTTTGAGCGACACGATTGTTTTCAAATCATTTTCCATCAATCGGTGAATCTCTATTCATCGGTTCACTCACTCCGTGTTGTCTTCTTTGAGATGTTCCGGTTTGAGAACAGCTAGAGCATTGCGAAACCTGTCAAGGAGATTCTTGAATTATACCGATCACGTGCAATACTTGTCTTGATCAGCGGTGAACCGTGGGCGTGTACCTCAATTCAACGAAAGTGATCAAAGACACTTTAAATGCGCTTTATTGCTAGCTGTTGTATTCGGTACACCGTCGCTTCGGTGATCGAATGGAGAGGTCAATCCATGGCCGCATGCTCACACAACACATTCATTTCAAAAGAAATCATGATTAGTGCATCAATGACTCGATATTCTCACTCCATGCTTCGCTCACGCTTTGCAAATATCATGAATCATCTAAAGCTACCGTTACTCGATAAGAAGATATCATGATCCGAATGTGAGCATGTCGGTCCCCGTCACAACGCCACATAATGTCAACACCGCAATGGAAGAGTCGAAATTTATGCAGGCGATGATCTCAAAGTCGGCTCAAAACTCATCATCACGTGGATCATTTAAAGACCTCCACTTGAATTTTTCAAACATGGATAACATGAAGAATCAATGACTACGAGCCTCTTGAGCAAAGAACTTAAACAAGAAATCAAGAACAATCTCAATGTAATATCTGTTTGTATTCATGTAAATTGAGGTGACCTCCTTAGCGGGAGATTGTTAGGAATTAGAAAATTAAATCATTAAAGTGTCGGTCACCTCAGTATATGTAATCATTAGAAAGCTCGTAGTTGTCGTTATATAATATTATTATGAAGTTAGTTAAAGTAAAACCGTGGAGGACGGACGGGTCTTTACCATTGTATGCCTCGATCCACACCGTAGGTGGCGTTTATTGTAAGACACTATAAATACCTCTACCTCCCTGTAGAGGGTTGGAGCTGAATACCATTTTCTTTGTTTCACATAGTTCCCAACTCTCTTCCTTTCTCTCTCTAAAACTTTCTCTCTAAAACCTTATATACGCCTCTTATGTATTTGGTATGATGTGTTTGTGAAATCCAATATATTACGATACTAAGTACACTCGCCCGTGATATTTCACTTCAACCTCAAATAAATAATAGTGAATTAACCCGTTGTCACATCTTCTCGTTAAAAGCTCAAATCTAGCCTTCTTTTACGTTTAAGTGAACAATGATAATGGTTTTCATCCGACCATGGTAAAATCACATAACCCGTAAAACCTTGTAATAACCAAAGCGCCATGAAGAAATCCAAACACACATCCAATTCATGAAGTACACCTTTTATCCTTCTTGAACTAGAAAGCGTAGCACCGACAGACGATAAAACCTCGAAATACACTTTCCTTTCTCCGGGATGGTTCCATCATAACGGATTTTACAATTCTATGGTTTAAACCGAAAAATAATTTCTTTAGCGGATTTTACAAAACCAAGAATAAACCGAGAGATAGATCCGAAATGCACTTTACTTTTACGGATGTTTCCATTATTATGGGATTTTACAAGTCTATGATTCAAACCGAGAAATAGATTCTTTAGCGGGATTTTACAAAATCAAGACAAAACCGTAAACAATATCAGCTTGAATGTTTTACAACTTTGGTTTCAGTGAATATCTATTTTAGGGGAACATGCAGCGGTTCAACAACAGTTCATTATCCAACATCAACAATATCATCAACCATCCAATAAACATTTTGGTAAACACATCATTCAAGCATTCTGTCGGCTATTGCAGTGACAACACAGTGAAGTAAACCCGATATGCCAAATTTGATCAACTGGCATGATCAATATTTAATTTGCACTTCTCAAATCGTAGAATAGACATCAACTGGCCTAAACGTACACCTTTATCTTGACCCAATACAATTGAGATATTACTCAGTTCAAAACCAATCAGTAACCTTATAATCACACCATAATCCTTAAGTGTCACAACGCCTTATAAACCCAATTAACACCTCAAATAATACGACCTCCTCACCAATAACACGCACAAAGGTATATCCAAAACATTATCAAACATATATCAAACAATGTGCTTCCGTCATCAAAAATTAGTACAAACCCTTTCCCAAGGAATATAGTAAGTTGTATCTATAATATCATTCCCGATCAAAAGTCATAAGTCCACTTTACTTATAATAAATTTGCACGAGTATATCCATTTAGCCCATGATCCTAAGTATCACTATATCATTAAAAATTATGTAGCGATCCATAATACACCACATCCATCCTATAATGAGATATATTGATACCCGGTCCAATTCTCAAGTTTACTTACGACCCAAGATGAGATAAACCCATTGCAAACCAATATTCAAACCGTTAGGCCCAAGAAGTTAGCACCAAGCCCATGAAATCACAAAAACAGATATAATATAACAAATACCTAATTAATCGGGTAATATAAAGCTCACTTACTACATGTCACACCCCAAATTACTGCTTTGCAAATGAATGGAATTCACGGGATGGATATTATAGCATCACAATCACAGTTATATTGAGCGACCTAAAGTGTCGTTTAAAAACACATCGTTTGTTATTCATTAAAACATTCGAGTTACAAGATAGGTCCCAAAAGTTGATAAAGTTTGGAATTAAGTTTATTACAAGCCAAACGATGTTTTGAAAATGCCATAATAGACAATGAGACGCGTCGACGCCTTGCGACTCTATGATATGTCCACATGCATGCCATGAAGTGAATGCCTTAGTAACCTCGAAAATACATTGCTAAAAGTGTCAACACAATGGTTGAGTGAGTTCATAGAGTTTATGTAAATGTTTAATCGACTACCACAAGTATAAATTATGTATGACAATGATGTCACAAAATGATACAATTGCTTAAGCACATGACACGAAGCTTGGTGATGTTCGCCCCAATAGAGTGTTTTGCCAAACAACTCAAATAATGATAATGAAATGAAATGCATCCGTCCGGTTGGAATCCACCAACCCGGATGGAGGTGTCACCTCGATAGATCTATCCACTCACTCGCTTCTATGAAATTAACGGTTCATGATTATGAAATGGGGACATTTAATCGAAATGAGGTAACTTAAGCAATGTAATGAATTTGAATATACTTGGTATCGTAATAAAATGATGTGCAATGTATTCTCCCCATAGGTTTGAAATAATGTATAAACTTGAATAAATCGGGCTATGAAAACTCACATTGCAATGATAATGATGATAAAATGGCAATCTTGAAATGAGGCGCAACCTCGACCGTGACCTATTATGAATGATATGTTCTAATGTAAATCATGAAACAATGTCGTGCATGCAAACTCATATGAAATCCATACCACTGGGCGTTTTGAAAATAGAATTTATCGTCGAAATATATGTTTATGACATCTCGTCATGTTTATAAAATACTTTACAAGTATATACGTTGAATCAACATCCTACAATAGTCTTTTTGTGATTTATTATGAAATAATAACTTTTCATCGTAAAATGATGTCATTTGACAATTCCATGAAAGTGACTAAACGGCCTTGAAAAGCTAGTCGTAAAATGGTGCACGTCAAGTGTTAGGAAACAAACTCAACGGTTTTGGGAAGCTTGTATCATTATCTCAAAGTTTCAGCATTTAAATTTTCATCATAGAGGTCTCGATCATAGAGAAAAATATAGGTAAAGTATTGTACTTTTGTCCAAAATATTGTTTAAGGGTGGTTTTCGGCAAAGTTTATGTGACCGTATTTTATTCGTTACAACTCCGCTTGACGAACGGTTGGACATTTTGGAAAATATGCTTGGCGAACTTACTTTTACCAGAAGACATCATGTTATAAAAAGTTCTACATCAATGTTAAAAACGACCCTCAACATGGTCACTTGTTGCCGTAATATTTGTCTAATAGAAATATATTAGTTTTTCTTATATAATATAGTTACGGCAACTTTATATAAACACATGTAATTTAATCGTTAGAAGTCCGTTTTCTACGTTTTATATGTCCTTAGCTTCGTATCAAAGTATACTAATATATTTTTGATAAGTCGACACATTTCATAACGCCTAAACCTCATTTTTGACTCGTACAAAGTAGGCGTAACATCTTGAATTTTCGGTTTTACACTTTTCGTCGTCAAACTTGAAAAATTCATATCTTCTTCGTTATAGCTCCGTTTTAACCCGTTCAAGCGGCCACGTTTTCGTTTTAAAGTATATTTTCTAAATATCTAGGCCAAATTTTTTTTATCTACTGTCGAAAATTCCAGAATTCAAAAATATAGACAAACCCTTTAGAAAACTTGTCGAAATGAGTTTTTCTCGCGCCAAACCTATTCTAACCAACTAAAAACAACTCCGAAGTTATTCTAATCCTACCATACACCTTCTTAGGGTGTCATGGGTTCCTAGACATCACCAAAAGTGATATATTACGAGGAATAATTATAGGATGACATAAATATATATAACTCTTAAAAACAATGAAAAAGTGGTATAAACATCCATAAGACTTGCATGTTTTGCTCAAATATGATGAAATGAATATGAAATAAATATGAAAGATGATGATGTATATGAAATGCTTACTAGTTAACTTGATGAGGTGAAGTGAACAAAGGTTAATCCTAAACACCCTAGGTATTTATTTCAAAACCTAAACCAAGAGTGTAACTAGAGTGTAATAAACTTGACTAGAAAATTTTTGATGATCTCCTCCTTGATCCTTGTGGTTGGCTGGTTGTGTAGAGAAGAGAGGAAGGATGGATTTGATCTTTTTCTACACTTTGTGTTTTGATAGGTATGTGTAAAAGTATAAGTATAAAATGGATATAATGTATTATAGGTTAGATATTTAGTGAAAATTTGTGTGACTCATCCCCTTGTGTCGACAAGGGGATATTAGTGTTAGCTAATATATATATATTTTTAAATGTATAGATGTGTAGTAAAGTGTATGATTATTTAAGGATGATTAATAAATTGTATATTTATTTAAGCATTTAGGGTAGCGTTAGCTAAAAGTAAATTTAATGGGTCAAAATAAAATATATTGAAGTCATAAAATTATAAAAATACATTTCTTGCAAAATTTGAGTGAAATAATAATTATCGTAGTAGTATTTAAAACTGTCGTAATTATATAAATTTAACAATTTATATACAAAATAATTTAAAACACCGTGTAAACTCATAATATTATTTTATAATCCTAATATGAGTATAAAATATATCGGATAATTTTTGGAAGTATCGGATCAAATGTTCAAAATAATTAATTACGCGATAGCGTTTATTTAATATGAAATTATACGTTTAATGAAAAATGCAAAATCATGCATGAACTAATATGATGATAATGATGCTAATGATATGTAGACTAAACCAAGTCTATATGAAATATCCTCAGTGATTTTCCATGAATACGCAGCTTAACCCTCCAGGTTACGCGTATTTGATACTCGTAAACCTAGTTTACGAAAAATGATAAATAGTGACTCATGAATAGTGATTTTCTCCGGGAATGAATAGTGTTTCATGAATAGTAAAATTTTGAAATACGTTCTCAGAATATTACTTCGACTCCGAAAACGGTGAATAGTAAAATTTTGAATAGTAACCGGTGAATAGTAAATTCTCGAGATGAATAGTAAACTTGAGAAATGACCTGAAATTACGAGTTGTCACATTCGCCCATCCAAAAAGGAATCCAGTCCCTGAATTCAGTCCATGTTAGGTTCTACATTGTTACTTGTGAAAAGATGAGGGTATTTGAGGCGCATCTGGTCTTCCCGTTCCCAAGTAAACTCAGGACCTCTTCGAGAATTCCAAAGCAAACCTTCACGATAGGAATACGACTTTGTTTCAACCGCTTGACCTCTCGGTCCATGATTTCGCAGTTCCTCCATGAAATTTAATTTATCGTCGAGTTGAATTTCTTCCAATGGAATAACGAGTGATTCGTCCGAAATACATTTCTTGAGTTTGAAACGTGAAACGTGTTGTGTCGTGACCAAGTTCGACGGAAGCTCAAGTCGATAAGCTACGGGCCGACTCGCTCAAAATTTTGAATGGCCCAATGTACCTCGGGTTCAACTTTCGCGTTTTCCAAATCGCACCACGCCTTTCCAAAGCGATACTTTCAACATCACTTTGTCGCCAACTTGAAATTCTAATGGTTTGGGTCTAACATCTGCGTAACTTTTCCGCCGGCTTCGCGCTTCACGAGTCTATTTCGGATTTGGACTATCTTTTCGTTGTTTCCGTACCATTTACGGACCAAATGAGTTGTCGTCTCCAACCTCGCCCAACTAACGGTGATCGGCACTTTCGACCATAGAGTGCCTCAAATGGCGCCGCTTTATCTTGGTGTGATAACTATTGTTGTACGAGAATTGATCAATGGCAAATGGTTAGCCCAACCATTTCCAAAATCAATCACACATGCTCTCAAAGATATCTTCCAATGTTTGAATTGTCCTTTCACTTTGACCATCGGTTTGCGGATGATATCTCGTGCTCATCTCTAATTTGGTTCCAAACGAATCTTGTAATGATTTCGAAGTTTGAAGTGGATCGACTATCTCTCGTCGGAAATGATGGAAATTGGTGCTCTATGCCTCGAGACTATTTCCTTGACATAAAGTCTAGTGAGTTGTTCCATGGAATAAGTCTCTAATTGGTATGAAATGGGCTGATTTGGTAAGACGATCAACAATTACCCATATAGCGTCGTAACCTCCGATGTCTTAGGAAGTTTTGTGACAAAGTCCGTCGTAATGCGTTCCCATTTCCATTGGGGAATTTTCGTTGTTGGAGTAATCCTCAAGGTTTTTATATTCGACTTTTACCTTAGAGCAAGTAAGGCATCCGCTAACGTATGTGGCAATTTCCGCTTTCATGTTCGCCACCAATAAAGTTTCTTGAGATCCCGATACATCTTATCGTAACACAGGTGAATAGAATACTTTGACTTATGCGACTCATGCATAATCAATTCTCGTATCCCGCCATAAAATGGTACCACATTCTATCCTTGAAGCATAATACTCCATCCGCTCTCTTTACAAAGCCATTTGCATTTTCGGGCATACCATAAAGCTTTTCACTTGGTCGGTTTTCCTCCTTGAGTGCCTCGATTTGTGCCTCGAGTATTTTTGATGGTAAAGGTGAGGCGATCGTCATTCCTAATGATCGGACTCTTAAAGGATTGGGTCTTTCTTTCCGGCTAAGAGCATCACCACAACATTGGCTTTTCCCGGTGATACTTGATTTCACAATCATAATGTTGAGTAATTCCAACCAACGACGTTGCCTCATGCTAAGTTCCTTCTTATCAAGAACATATTGTAAACTCTTGTGGTCCGTAAACACTGTGCACTTTGTACCGTAAAGGTAGTGTCTCCAAATCTTGAGTGCAAAATTACGGCCCCAACTCAAGATCATGAGTGGTGTAATTCTTCTCATGGACCTTAAGTTGTCGAGAAGCATACGCTATCACCTCTCGCTTTGCATTAAAACAGCTCCAAGCCCTTTATGTGAAGCATCGCAGATACTACGAAGTTCTCAATTCCTTCGGTAGTGCCAAATTGGCGCGACCGCAAAGCTTTTGCTTCAACAACCTAAACGACTTCTTGTTTCTTTCCCATTCGTATTTCTTGTTTTCTATGTCAACTTGGTCAAAGCTTTAGCTATCTTTGAAAAACCTTCGATGAATCTTCGGTAATACCCGTGAGTCCTAGAAATTGTCGGATTGTAGGATTTGTTGGAGTAGCCCAATCTTTACGACTTCAATCTTTGCGGGGTCTACTTGTAATCCTTGACTATCAATGACATGACCAAGAAATTGTACTACGGTTCCAAAATCACACATGTCTTGAGTATATCTTGAAATGTTGGAATTGTTCTCTCGCTCATCCATTGAAATGAGGATAATAGGTGGTACTCATGTCCTAATAGATTCCATGGGAAGAGTGAAATGATTATCAAGTCTAAGGTGAATCGAATAGCTTATAATAGGTACAACCGGAATTGATACCACGTGTCTCACGCCAAATTTCAAAATGTCAAGTCATCAAAAGGGCATTACCGAAAAGAATAGTTTATGGGTAACAATTGTGCTTCCTCGCTTCTAGTTCTAACGAATGTCATGACTTGAGTCTTCCTTGCCTAAGGTGCTTAGTCTCCATTACTAGAATGTTTATTGTTTGATTATCAAAATGTTTCCATGCTATATGTTGTCAAGTCACAAAACCTTAAATATTCAAGTGATGTGGTGTAGTAGTTGATTTTCAAGATTTGTTCCGATATTGAGTGCTTCTAAAATAGTTCATCACCTAGATTGCTATCATGCTAGCAATAAAATAGATATCAGCTCATACTATGTCGAAGAATGTTTATTCTAATTTCACTTGTAGATAGAGTGTCATTGATTGTCCGATACGTTCAGACCTGTTGCATCTCTTGATATAAAAGTGAGGTTACCTGGAATTTCTAGAGAACACAATGCCTTAGAAAAAGTTTATATCGATAACTTTAATTTAACTCAATTTTCCTTTAAGGGAAACTCATTGTAGTGAAGTTCACATATTGTTGAAGCCATGTTTAATAAAATGTTCCGTAGTCTCAGTTAGGAGGCTTGGTTTATCCCTATAGTGTTGCTTAGTGTGTATTCGCTTCGTTCTAAACCTTGTAACTCGGTCTAGCTAGTATTATTGAAATGATAGAGTTTGGATTCTAATCCAAAATAGTGGTTCGGAATGTCTCGTGATGTCTTAAGGTTTTTGTTGGGTTTTGAAACGTCTTACAACATACTTCTAGTCCTTGTTGGAAATTCCGAAATCCTCCCCTTGTTTTCTTGTATCGAGGAATCCTCCTCATAGATGGTATAGGAAGCCTTTCTTAAAAAGGCCACTCGGGAAATTCTAACTTATCGGTTTAGTGAAGGATGAATGGCGTAGGGTTCTATAGAGTGTTAACAAAAGAAATGTTTATGAACAATTTATCTGATTACAAAGCTTGCTTTTGAGTTATGATTGTTTTAAGAGATTTAAAATGATGCTTGTTACTTTCATGACATAATTCTTCCTGAATTATACATAGGTGATCAGGCTATGTATAATCGAGGACAAATGATGTGATGCTTGGTTTTGTTGAAATGGTATTATGTTTCTCCGAAGTTTTAGATGGTGTTCAACGTTTTGTTTTGTAAAATAATGGCTCAAACAATTTTTCGAGTAACATGAAAATTGTTTCGCATGATGGTATTAAATAGTTGATAAAATGGTGAAATCCAATTGATAGGATGGTAACGAAACAACTTGTTTTAAAACTTTATGAAACAATGTTTCTAAGATGGTGGTAAAATAGCTCGAAATAAAATTATGTGAAATAATTTTATAAAGTGATAACAAAATAACATGAAATAAGATTGTTGGATGGTTGTGATTATCGTGGAGTTACTAAGGAATAAAAATTACATTAGATAGAAAGGTACCTATTATCTGTTCCTATTGATGGTCAAATAGTGTTTCAAGTGTAGGAATAGTAGGCGGTCTAGCGACAATAGCCCTAGAACTCTCACAGTCCTCAAACCTATGAGATGGTGTAGTGTCTATAGTCTTAGTGATAGATGGTAATGGTGTGTTAAATCATGCACGCTTCTCAAGCTGCAAGTCAGATGTATGAGTAGTGTCTATGAGATGTGATGGCACGGATGGTACTCTAGATGACAATGATGATGAAAATGATGATAATGGAAATCCTTGTGGTGAGTTAAGAAAATAGGTTCATTAGGACTAAGCCTATAAGTTCTACCAAATGGTATAATCTGTCCCAACAGAATGATAAAAATTGTCCTGATCCTACTGTAAATCAATAGTGATCGTGATGGTGTAGGTGCAACTTTTCCTCCTCAAAGGGTTCGGTCTCGTCATCCGATGTTATCGGTGTTAAGTCAATCGATGTAAAATTGTGATAGGGAATGACGGGGCATTCTCCACGCGTTGATGTCGATGTGAGTATGATGGGATGGGTATTTGAAGGCATCTATGTGACAATCGATTTTGAAATGAAAGTAAATAACTAGCAAAATGTGCTTATGAAACCGCATGTATAGTGACTATGCACTTATGATGAAATGATGAGATGCTATGATGATGTAGTTATAGTCTAGGGTCAATGATGCAACCTAGTTCTCTATAACCAAGCTCTTATGCCAATCATCACACCCCAAATTACATTTTGCGTGAATGGAATTCACGGGATTGATTGTCATAGCATCACAATCACAGTTATATTGAGCGACCTAAAGTGTCGTTTAAAAACACATCGTTTGTTATTCATTAAAAACATTCGAGTTACAAGATAGGTCCCAAAAGTTGATAAAGTTTGCGAATTAAGTTTATTACAAGCCAAACGATGTTTTGAAAATGCCATAATATACAATGAGGCAGCGTCGCCGCGACTCTATGATATGTCCACATGCATGCCATGAAGTGAATGCCTTAGTAACCGAAAATACATTGCTAAAAGTGTCAACACAATGGTTGAGTGAGTTCATAGAGTTTATGTAAATGTTTAATACGACTACCACAAGTATAAATTATGTATGACAATGATGTCACAAAATGATACAATTGCTTAAGCACATGACATCAAGCTTGTGATGTTCGCCCCAATAGAGTGTTTTGCCAAACAACTCAAATTATGATAATGAAATGAAATGCATCCGTCCGGTTGGAATCCACCAACCCGGATGGAGGTGTCACCCTCGATAGATCTATCCACTCACCCTCGCTTCTATGAAATTAACGGTTCATGATTATGAAATGGGGACATTTAATTGGCAATGAGGTAACTTAAGCAATGTAATGAATTTGAATATACTTGGTATCGTAATAAAATGATGTGCAATGTATTCTCCCGTAGGTTTGAAATAATGTATAATCTTGAATAAATCGGGCTATGAAAACTCACTGTTGCCATGATAATGATGATAAAATGGCAATCTTGAAATGAGGCGCAACCTCGACCGTGACCTATTATGAATGATATGTTCTAATGTAAATCATGAAACAATGTCGCATGCAAACTCATATGAAATCCATACCACTGGACGTTTTGAAAATATAATTTATCGTAGAAATATATGTTTATGACATCTCGTCATGTTTATAAAATACTTTACAAGTATATACGTTGAATCAACATCCTACGATAGTCTTTTTATGATTTATTATGAAATAATAACTTTTGTCAGAAATGATGTCATTTGACAATTCCATGAAAGTGACTAAACGGCCTTGAAAAGCTAGTCGTAAAATGGTGCACGTCGAGTGTTAGGAAACAAACTCAACGGTTTTGGGAAGCTTGTATCATTATCTCAAAGTTTCAGCATTTAAATTTTCATCATAGAGGTCTCGATCATAGAGAAAAATATAGGTAAAGTATGGTACTTTTGTCCAAAATATTGTTTAAGGGTGGTTTTCGGCAGAGTTTATGTAACCGTATTTTATTCGTTACAACTCCGCTTGACGAACGGTTGGACATTTTGGAAAATATGCTTGGCGAACTTACTTTTACCAGAAGACATCATGTTATAAAAAGTTCTACATCAATGTTAAAAACGACCCTCAACATGGTCACTTGTTGCCGTAATATTTGTCTAATAGAAATATATTAGTTTTTCTTATATAATATAGTTACGGCAACTTTATATAAACACGTGTAATTTAATCGTTAGAAGTCCGTTTTCTACGTTTTATATATCCTTAGCTTCGTATCAAAGTATACTAATATATTTTGATAAGTCGACACATTTCATAACGCCTAAACCTCATTTTGACTTGTACAAAGTAGACGTAACATGCTGAATTTTCGGTTTTACACTTTCGTCGTCAAACTTGAAAAATTCATATCTTCTTCGTTATAGCTCTGCTTTAACCCGTTTAAGCGGCCACGTTTTGCTTTTAAAGTATATTTTCTAAATATCTAGGCCAAAATTTTTATCTACTGTCGAAAATTCCAGAATTCAAAAATATGGATAGACCCTTTAGAAAACTTGTCGAAATGAGTTTTTCTCGCGCCAAACCTATTCTAACCAATTCAAAACAACTCTGAAGTTATTCTAATCCTACCATACACCTTCTTAGGGTGTCATAGGTTCCTAGACATCACCAAGAGTGATATATTACGAGGAATAATTATAGGATGACATAAATATATATAACTCTTAAAAACAATGAAAAAGTGGTATAAGCATCCATAAGACTTGCATGTTTTGCTCAAATATGATGAAATGAATATGAAATAAATATGAAAGATGATGATGTATATGAAATGCTTACTAGTTAACTTGATGAGGTGAAGTGAACAAAGGTTAATCCTAAACACCCTAGGTTTTATTTCAAAACCTAAACCAAGAGTGTAACTAGAGTGTAATAAATTTGACTAGAAAATTTTGATGATCTCTCCTTGATCCTTGTGGTTGGCGGTTGTGTAGAGAATAGAGGAAGGATGGGTTTGATCTTTTTACACTTTGTGTTTTGATAGGTATGTGTAAAAGTATAAGTATAAAATGGATATAATGTATTATAGGTTAGATATTTAGTGAAAATTTGTGTGACTCATCCCCTTGTGTCGACAAGGGATATTAGTGTTAGCTAATATATATATATTTTTTAAATGTATAGATGTGTAGTAAAGTGTATGATTATTTAAGGACGCTTAATAAATTGTATATTTATTTAAGCATTTAGGGTAGCGTTAGCTAAAAGTAAATTTTAATGGGTCAAAATAAAATATATTGAAGTCATAAAATTATAAAATACATTTCTTGCAAAATTTGAGTGAAATAATAATTATCGTGTAGTATTTATTTAAAACGTCGTAATTATATAAATTTAACAATTTATATACAAAAATAATTTAAAACACCGGGTAAACTTATAATATTATTTTTATAATCCTAATATGAGTATAAAAATATATCGGGATAATTTTTGGAAGTATCGGATCAAATGTTTAAAATAATTAATTACGCGATAGCGTTAATTTAATATGAAATTATACGTTTAATGAAAAATGCAAAATCATGCATGAACTAATATGATGATAATGATGCTAATGATATGTAGACTAAACCTAGTCTATATGAAATGTCTCGATGATTTTCCATGAATACAGCGACAACCTCCGTGTTCGCCAGATTTGATACTGTAAACCTAGTTTACGAAAAATGATAAATAGTGACTCATGAATAGTGATTTTCTCCGGAATGAATAGTGTTTCGTGAATAGTAAATTTTGAAACACGTTCTCGAATATTACTCGACTCGAAAGCGGTGAATAGTAAAATTTTGAATAGTAACCGGTGAATAGTAAATTCGAGATGAATAGTAAACTTGAGAAATGACCGAAATTACGAGTTGTCGACCACACATTTACCCTAATACTCCTCACCTATCAAAACCCTAATATCACTCCAACAAAGCGATCAATCTTAATCTCATCCAAAATACTCACCTCCTTTTACTCACATAAACACCACGCATCCGAACACATCAATCATCATCACAAGTTGTACAAGCCACACGCATCTTGCTCACATCGATCCTTGAACGGGTTTTCAATCCTCGCCACAGGGTTGGCTTGAGGTTTTGTGATGACCACGAGGATGGTTGCGAGATAAACAAAAGGCTTCACGAACCACTGGGTCGCGGGTAGGTTGATTATTTTTGTTGCAATCATTTTGAGTTTCAGTCTATCAAAACAAAGATAGACAATAAAATACTTTTTATTTGTCCATCTTTACTTTTGAATATAAATGCATATGAAGCGAGTCTCCTAACAGATGGATCAATGATGATAGGGTTCAAAGAAAATAAAATCTGTAATAGATTAAAACTTGAACCGTGCCTGAGATCTTGCTTAAATTATTTTCGTGTTGAGTAATAAGATGATAGAAGGTGTAGGCGATGAAGGTGGGTTTTAGGATAGTTAATAAAGTTGAAGTTAGAGTAGATAGTAGATTGAATTTTGATGTGGTTTGTTCCTTT
Organism: Chrysanthemum lavandulifolium; assembly: GCA_022545495.1. Classification (NCBI taxonomy): domain Eukaryota; kingdom Viridiplantae; phylum Streptophyta; class Magnoliopsida; order Asterales; family Asteraceae; genus Chrysanthemum; species Chrysanthemum lavandulifolium. Next base: position 84,006,144 of record CM040238.1, on the reverse strand, counting down.
TGATTTCATTTACATTTATTCTTGGACCAATGAAGGAAAGAACTAATCATGAGGTCATTTTGAGCGATGATGATTGAATTTTGTGGAAATAGACCGTTTTGAGTCTTGATGAAGCGTTGCATTCCACAAAATGAAACAGAGCTCGATGTTAATTTTCTTTAATCACTTTAGTTCATTCCTTCTATCTATGTTTTCTTGGGTGATGATGGTTAACTTGAGGTCGCGACTTGGTGTTTTGGTATTTTGATTTGTTGGTTAAACGGACATGGTTTCTTCTTATCTCGTTTTTCAGTCAAGTCGCTACCATGCTTGAGTCAAGTTGCTATTGACTTGAGTTGACTAAAGAGTCAACTTGCTTTAGACAAAAGTGACAACTCGCTACATGAGTCCAAGTCGCTAAAACTCATGACAAGTCGCTACGACTTGTAAAGACAAGTCGCTATGATTTTAAGTGCACATGAGTCCAAGTCGCTAACACTCATGACAAGTCGCTACGACTTTTAAAGACAAGTCGCTATGATTTTTAAGTGCACAACTCGCTTCTTTAAACCCAACTCGCTTTTGACTTGTAAATGTGGCAACTCGCTACCCATATTCAATGAATCTGGACAGAGACCTCAAATCGCTAACAAGAAACTCTTTATGTTAATCATCAAAGCGACTTAAAAAAATAGTATCAAAGCTGTTACAAACTGCTTACCAATTCTTGCAAACCATTTAGACAAATCAGTAGCCAAGACAGTATCAAACATGGATTAAACCAGTAGGTAACATCAAGACCTGATAAGCATCAAAAACCAAATTCGATAATCACCAATTCGTAACATCAAAACCATATTAAACCTCATCAAAAAAATGTTGAAATCAGTAATCGCATCCTTAAAAATTAGTTCAAAAACAGTTACAAACCAACATCATGACCAAAGCAACAAACCGCATCAAACATTTTCAAAAAAAACATAACAAACCGCATTAAAGAATCGCATGAAAAACCGCTCAAAACCATGAAATAAACCACGAGAATCAACACAAACAACAAAACCTAGGCTCTGGTACCATTTGTAGGATCGTAAATATTGTGTTGTTAGATGATTCGGGTGGTCTTGGATGATGGAAATACATGTTAGCCATTTAAAGAGAAAGAGATGAGAGGTGTTCTTGGTAGAGACTTGCTTTACAAAATGAAAGTTTAGATTGAAAGAAGCACCACCCCACAAGGATGGAAAGGGTATTTATACTTACGCACTCACGGTGTGGATCGAGCATCTGATGGGTAAAGACCCGTCCTTCCTCCACGGTGTTACACTACGCTAAACTAAACTAATAACTAACTAATAAAGCGATAAATAACGTAACTATAGACAAGTCTACGAGCTAACATATGCTAGACCATAATTGGGGTGACCGACACTTTAACATGGAATTTCCAATTCCTAACATCCCCAAATTAACAAAACCGGAATAGAATGAAAAGTCGGTCAACAGGAATCAACGGTCAATCGCCAGAAACCAACTAACGTTTGACCGCGGCTACCACTTCACTACAACCGCAGAATCCATAGATCATCCGTAGAAACCATCACATTAACAGGAGGAATGGAGAAGGAATCAATAATAGTGCATCAATAGTCTACAATCAGAACCTTTAACGATACAAATTACAATCAACAATTACATCCATAAACTCCTACCTACCAAAGATTCCATAGATATTATGCCTATATAACCAACCCCTTGCCTTATCATACATACAACCCACATAACCCTAGAAACAGAGACGATTACCAACCAAATCATCATGAACAATTCTCCAAATCATCCCATCTAGATATCTTCATCTGGCAGTGAACCATCATGGTTAAACTATTTTCCCCCTGGTGCATCAAACAGTGTGACATACATATCCAGAGAACCTCCTCACAAGTCACCATTTGCATACACTTCTTCAGAAGAGGATCTGCCCAATCCTCCTCCTCATGTGGAGTTTGAAATATCCAGCTTTGAGCTTAATGGTATGAATGCAGATACTGATGATGAGCTTAATGATCCAACTTACATGCCACGCAATGTTGCTCCTCTTCACGTTCTCCCACTGTGTCCTTCACCCAAGACCGAACCTCCACATCAAACCCCAACAAAGAGCCCTTGTGGTTGGTGCGGGCAAAGCAGGTGTGGGAATTTGTCAACAGATGGGGAAAGGAGCATCAAAGGATGCCCGAGTGGGGAAACAGGAGGCCTGAGAAGAAGCCTTGAGAATGGAAGCTGGAGTCTGGAGTCTGGAGATGTCTTTGGTGAAGCTTGTTAGGGTTGTGTCTTAATGTAATCAGTAGCAATGTTTAGGAAGTCTTGTATGGTGATGCTGCATCTCATAATACAGTTTGTTTTTATGAATAAAAGACTTGACTTTGGTAGATTAATCTTTTGATATCTGTTACCACTGATTGTGTGTTTGATACTAGATCTGCAAGAGGTGAGTAGAACACAGAACATACAAAACAAATATACACAAATACATGCAAAAGAATACAAAAATATACAACATAAATCCTCCCCTTAAACCAAAAACCTCCCCTTAGGCACAATCCTCCCCTCAAACACAACAATCAGGGGTTGATCATGCCTATATGGACTATCAAAAATTGAAACCTTGGACCATCAAAAGCTTTTGTCAACAAATAAGCTACATTTTCATCTGTATGGATTTTAACCACTTGAATAAGGTGTTTTCATTAGCATCTCGATAAAGTGGTGACTTATTTCTATGTGCTTTTTCTTTGATGAAAATAGGATTTTAACAATGCAAATTGTACTTTGGTTGTCTATAAAGATTTTAGTGTTCATAAAATTGAACCCATAATCCAATAACCGATTTTGAATCCAAAGTACCGACCACAACAATGGCGGAGCAACATATTCACCTCGAGAAGATGTAGCCGATGGTCCTTCTTGCATTGTCGAGATTAATCTCCTTCCCAAAACCGACAACCCCGGTAGTAGATTTCCTATCAAATTTTGCACCAAAGATAGTCACTATCACTATAAGCCTCCAACTCAAATGGAGATTCTCTAGGATACCAAAGACCCAACTTAGGTTGAACCTTGAGGTACTTGAAAATCTTCTTGATGCTAGATCAAATTGGAAGTCAAAGGAGTGACACGATGCCTAGAACAAGCATCGATCGCAAACATAATATCGGGCCTAGAAGCGGTCAAATACATGAGTGAACCAATCATGGATCTGCAGAGATGAATATTAACAGCAGGATCTGGTTCATTATTTGACTTAGGCTTTGGTGCTTCATAAGGAGTAGTTGCAGTCCTAACTAGTTTCATATCAAACTTCTTGAGGATGTCATGCACATATTTCTCTTGATGAATGAAAATATCATCTGATTTCTACTGCACTTGAAGGCCCAAAAAGAATGTAAGCTCACCCATTGCACTCATCTCAAATTCACTTTTCATCAACTCCTCAAATTCCTCAGACCAAGCTTCTTTGGTAGAACCAAAGATAATGTCATCTACATATACTTGCACAAGAATAATATCCCCGAGTTCTTCTTGATAAAGAGAGTCTTATCAATAGCACCTCTCCGTAGCCATGTTTTAGCAGAACGAAGAGCCTAGCATACCAAGCTCTAGGTGCCCGATGAAGTCCATAGAGTGCTTTAACCACTTTGTAGACCATATCAGGATGGTGAGGGTCTACAAATCCCTTGGGCTGAGTGACATACACTTATTCTTTAATTTCACCATATAAGAAAGCACTTTTTACATCCATCTGATATACCATGAAGCCCATGTAGGAAGCAAATGCCAAGAAGAGTCTGATAGCTTCTACTCTAGCAACAGGAGCAAAAACCTCACCATAATCAATACCTTCTTCTTGTCTGTGACCTTGAGCAACCAACCTAGCCTTATTCCTCACCACAATCCCCCTTGCATTCTTCTTACATTTCGTAATCCACTTTGTCCGAATAGCATACTTGCCAGAGGCAATCGAACAAGCTCCCACACATTTTGATTTAGGAACTGTGCATTTCTCTTGCATAGCACTACCCAATCATCATCCGCCAAAGCTTTGTGCAACACTTTGGTAGGTTCAACTTGAGAGGAAACAAACAAATAGAAAATGATGATAGTCTATATGATTGTTCCTATGTTGATCCTGAATATAACTGAGAAATGCAGATTCACCAAAATTTGTCTTCTTCACCCTACTTCCAGTTTGCACAGATGAAGTAGGATCACCAATGATTAGAGATTGTGGATGAACTGTGTTAATCCTCTTTGTTACATTAGGACTAACATCAATGGATATGGCCAGATTAGTAAGCGTAGGACCAAAGTCATCATCATAGGAAGAAGAACCAAAAATGCCTGTTCTTGACAAATGATGAATGCCATCCAATTCAGAGCTTGAATGTTGTAAATTGGCTAAGTCAGATGGACTTGGAAATCTGGTGGGAGAATCAGCTAGACCCAAAGAATCAACAGATGGAGTATAATAAGGAACCGCATGAACAGCATCACTAGCAGAAGGAACAGGAACACTTCCAGCAGAATCACCATCAGCAGCAACTGATCCATTACCAGCAGGATCAGACACATTATCAGCATCATCAAACTTCCTACAGGCTTCAATAGTTGCCTGCCTTAAGAGTTCCTATGTTTCTTTGGAGAATTCATAACCATACTTTTTAGCATCATCCTTTGCTACATGCTCTTGGCGTTGAAGCTTTACAAGCTCTTCTGCATATCCTAAATCACTTGAATCTGCATCAGAAGAAGCTATGTCCTTCATACCTAAAAAGTGGTTAGTAGGAAAGGAAGGAACAACTATAGGCTGTTCATCACACTCTGAATCTGACTCATCGTCTGAGGAACCTGCAATGTTAGTTTGAGCATTTTGTGGTTCTGCAGAAGAATTAGATTTATAACGAGTATAACCTAAGTGATCAGTTAAGTAGTCAAGATCAAAGTACCATTCTTGACCTGCTCCCTGAACATTTGGCTTGTCCTCCATAAATCTCAGATTCAGTGTTTCTTCAATCCTCTTTGTGGAGATGTTATACACTCTGTAAGCTTTACTATGAGCTGAATATCCCACTACATAACCCTTATCAGCTTTTCCTTCAAATTTTCCCAAATGATCACTGGTGTTAAGTATGGTCACATGACAGCCAAAAGGCTTAAGGTAGCTTATGGTAGGAATCTTTCCAGACAAAAGTTCATAAGGTGTCTTATTGTGAGGATGAGTTATCAATACCCTATTCAAAACATAGCGGCGTGTTGACCTTCATCCGTAACATGGTAGGTAACTTTGAATCGCAAGCATAGATCTAGTCGCTCAATCGTGGTTATATTCTTCCTTTCAAGAACTCCATTTTGTTGTGGAGTCTTGGCATTGCTATAATACCTTTTTATCCCCTTTGTAGCACGTAGCTCAATTAGTTTTGCATTCTTGAACTTTGTCCCATTGTCACACCGAATGGCTTTAACCTTTTATTCAACTGATTCTCAACCGAGCAATAAAGTCTTGAAGAATCAAATGTTGCATCCTTAGTCCCCAAAAAGAATGCCCAAGAATACCTCATCGTAGTCATCAGTAACCACCAAACAGTAGTACATGTGATCAATGCTCCTGATGGATGTAGGAAAAAAAAGATCCATATGAAGAAGCTGCAAGGGCTTTGAGATAGTGCTGACAGCAGTAATATACTTATAGGAAGCCTTGTGTTGCTTTCCCTTGTTACAAGCCACACAATTGTGCTCATTAGTAAAGACCTTGGAAGGAAGTCCATGAACTAACCCATGTTTCCAGCTTGTTGATTGTTTTGAAATTTACATGAGCCATCCTTCTATGCCATTTATTAGATTCATCCAAGGATGCTTTTGCCACCAAACAAGCTAAGTCACCTTCAGGCCGAACTTCATTGAGATTGAATGTATACAGATTTTGTTTCCTAGGCACCTTCAGAACAACTTGACTGTCATCAGGTATCTGGAACTCTTTTGAAAGTACAAGACATTCAGTATCAGTGAACAACACACAATTTTTCTTGTCACAAATTTGAGACACAGAAAACAAGTTGAAGTTACGTAGTTGTTCTACATAATACACATTCTCAAAGTCCAACTTGGAAGTTCTAATAGTTCCCTTCCCTGTAATTTTACCATCTCCTCCTCCAAATGTAACAGTTCCTCCTTGAAGAGATACAAAATCATGCAATTTGTCTCTGTTCCTGTCATACTCCTAGAAAATCCACTATCAACAATACCTAAATCTTTATTTGAATGAGGATCATCCTACAAGTTAGAAATATACAACAATATTAATATACATGGAGACCCAAGTCATTCTCGACTTGGGCACATATGGATCACATTAGAAAAACCTGCAGATTGATGAGATCCACTATTATTCTTGGAACCTTTCATGAAAGATGGTCTATTGTGTCCAAGAGCAACTCACTGAGGGCTTAACAAGCAGATCCCACCTTGCCCCCTTTTATTCAATGGGTCATTATTAATGTAACTATATCCATTTTGAAAATAAGTGCTAGTAGGTCTGAATGATGGCCTAGAAACATTTGTTCTCCAACATGATGAAGATGGTCGGTCGGCAGAAACTGGGTTACCAGTAGGAACTGGTCTAATAGTAGCAACTGGTCTACCAGCAGCAACTGGTCTACCAGCTGAATTGGTTCTACCAGTCCTCACATGTGTTCTAAAGGGAACAAATGGAGGAATTTTGGTCACATCATTCCATATCGGTCTATATCTCTGTTGATTAGTACAAACACCCATTTGTTTCGCATAAAAATCACAATCTTTGATAAGATGAAATGTACTACCACAAACAAAACATGATTTCTTCTTAAAATGCTTTTTCAAAACAGGAATAGTCTTATCACAAACAAAATTATTCAAACCACAACCAAAATTAGAATTGTTTTTAACAGAATCAACAAAACAAGAAATGTTTCTAAAGTAAGTTGTCTTTGAAGAAGAATCATTACAAAGAACTCTTGGGGCATGGTGAGCAGGTAAAGGCTTGGGAGAGGCAGACTTGGGAGTTGAAGACTCTTCACTTGAATCATAACAGTATAGTCTTTAGACGGGTCTCAAGTCCTATCACCTTTGGAAGAACAAGAGACAAAAGTATTAGATTCATCGCCCGATGTCGATAAGTCATTGGACTTTTAACCATAGGTCATATGTGATTCATCCGAGTCTCGAGTCAGGTTGGGTGGTCTAGCAATACCATTTATAGAAGAAGGAACTGAATGCATTTCACCTGGTTTTATAAATTTAACAGGTTTTCTATATTTATCTTCTTCTTCATCAGTGACAGGATTAAAAACACTATACCTCATCTGGACCAATATAGTCCTGGAATCCCAACCCCATATTAGTTTTAACAGACATAGAACTTTTCCACAATTTGTCTAAGTTTTTAGCCTCGTTTTTGCCCATTGCTTATGTCTAGCCACCTCAAGATCCAAATTAGCCTTTAGACCTCTTTTTCAAAGAATGACCTTAACATATTCTTTCTCATTAAATTTTAGCACATTAGTGGTGTTTTCCAATTCTCTTTCTAACACTTTAATTTTCTCTTCTAGAGCCAATTGATTTTGTTGGTACCAGGCCTTTTGTTTTTCTAAAGATTTAACAGTTTTCTTATAGGCCTGAACCTGTATAAAATATTCTTTAAATTGGCCATTGACATCATCAAATTCACTTTTAAGAGCATCATATTTTTTATTACAACCAAATATACAATTTTGTACCTGAGAAGTGATGCCCATCAGTGCCAACTCATCAACAGTATCAGCAACCAATCTAACCTGAGGATTTTCATCCTGAGCTTCATCCACATTTTCATCCCAGTCAACCCTTGACTCCAAAGACAGCAAAGCTTTAGGTTTCTAATCCTCAGCTTCCTTGATCTTGAATGCAGAATATCTTCTCCTGTCACTTCCCTTCTTATCTTGGCATTCTCTAGCAAAGTGACCAATCTCATTGCATTTAAAACACCTGATCTTCTTCCTGTCAAACCTGGCTGATTCTCTTCCCTTGTAGCCAAACTTCCTCCCAGACCCCTTTTCAAACTTGTTGACTTTCACAGCAAGCATGGCCATCTGCCATTTAAGATAAATTTCCTCCAAATCCCATTTATCCACTTGTTCAAAGTCTTCATATGCCAACTGTTGTTGGTCTTCAGATTCAAAAACAAATGAGTAGAGCACATCCTCTATCACAGGATTAGACTCTACTCTTCTTGTAGAAGAATTGTGTGTTCTGGATGCTGCTGATGAAGAAGTGGGACTCTCAGCATAAGACACCATTATGTTAGCACCGGTAGTACTAACAAAAGCTGAGTGTGATGGAGCTGGAGAATAAGAAGAGTGACCCTTGATATCAATTTCAAGAGATCTAAGCTTGTTGTATAAGTCATCAAAGCTTATATAATCAAGGCCTCACTTTTCCTTGAGAGTGAGAGAAACCTGCCTCCAGGAAGGAGGTAAAGCACGAAGGAACTTGAGATTGCATTCCTCATTGTCAGGTTTAGACTTCATCTAATTAAGATGGCTCAGGATTTTATGAAACCTGTCATACCCCTTGTGTATGCCCTCCTGTTCAGAGATTGAGAACTCCTGAAAGCTTTGCTTGAGCATAGACTTCCTCATATTCTTAGACTCATCGTTACCTCCAAACCTAGCCTTAATAGCCTTCCAGATCTCTTTTGCATCATCAAGATGATTAAATTCACTCATGTGCTCATCTGGTAGAGCTTGAAGCAAAGTATTCCTAGCCTTAGTTTCCCTCTGAAGGGCAATAGCTTCTTCAGTTGTTGCTGCTGGAAGAATTATCAAATTACCATCTAGATCTCTACCGGTTCTCTTCTTACTGTTGCCTTTCAGAACAATGTTCCATAGATGGTAGTCATTGTTGGTGATGTAGTTTTCCATCTTCATGGCCCATATGTCATATTCGTCTTTCTTCGGATATGGGAACTTAGCATTGTTATTGGACATGGTGGTAACCACTTGCTGAATTGTAGACTAAGTATTGGATGCCTGAGGTTGCTCCTCATTTTCTGAGTCTGAATGTTTTGATGATGTCATTGTTAGAGTGAGATTAGGGTTTTGTAAAAGAGAGTATGAATATCTTCTTTGAAATATTCTCACCAGGCTCTGATACCACTTGTTGGATCAATCCCAGATAGATCTTATAAGCCTTAATAAACGTATAGTAAACCTGTGTAATTACAAGCAAACTATGGAGAACCTTTACTAGACTTATGTTTACGCGGAATATAAACACAGGAATTAAGAAGACAATGAACACCAAAGACTTGATCCTCTATGGATCTATATTGAATTACTAATAATGTTATTGAAAAGTCTGTTTACAAACCTAGCTGCAGGTTTCTTTTATACTATCAAGAAACCCTAATTCTGCAGCTTGCTAAACACACAAAAGATATGCATTATCTCTTCCTAAATAATCTCATGCATATCCTAACTAAATACTAATTCTGCGGAAACTACGTATCCGCAAAAACAAAAATAACTATCAGTAGCAACTGCCCTATCCGCAGTAACCACACTATCAGCAGAAATACTAAACTATCAGTAGGAACCTTTATCAGCAGGAACCTACTTTTACAAATTCCTAACAGAGGGTCTCATCAAACATAAGAGCAAACAAAGTTTATACTTGTCGACTTGTAGGTTCAGGTTGTGTGACAGCTGATGTTTTAGGAAAGTTTTGACGGTTGAATCCAGGTTCTAAGCCGTTTTACTCATAAGTCATCTCAATAAGCTCATCAAGTGAGCGTGGATGGTTTCTCGATCATTCGAGTACGATGGTACCAAATTCAAAACCTTTGGAGTTTTCACAATAGCCAACAAATACTCCGATGTTCGCTTTTGAGCTTGCCAAAGTCATCACGATAATTATTTTGATAGTAAAGAGCACCAAATACATGAAGGTGTTTGATATTGATTTTACGTTTATGGATAAGCTCGTAAGGTGTTTTGTTGTGCCGATTGTTGACCATTGAACGGTTTTGAGTGTAACAGGTAGTTGACACGGCTTTAGCCCATAGGAAATCTAGTAATTTGCGAAAATCAATATCGTTCTTGCAGCTTCCACTAACGTCATGTTGCGTCTTTCAACAACACCATTTTGTTCTGGAGTTCTTGCAATGGATGCCTGATGTTTAATTCCTACTTTCTCAAAATAAGCACGAAGAGACTAATTCTTGAATTCAGTTCCATTGTCTGTTCTGACTTTTCTGACCGTGTTACGGAGCTGAACTTGGATTTTAGTGAGAAATGTGAAAATTATCTAAGGTGCTTGATATTTACTATGAAGAAAATAAACCCAAGTCCACCTTGAGTAATCATCAACAATTACATTTAGCATTTTCCATTGATTTTCTGTACATGCATTGGGCCACACAAATCTATATAAAGAAGGTGAAGCACATAATCGGTATTATGTTTAGTTTTTGATGAAAAATGAGCGTGAGTGATTTTCCCTTGTTCACAAGCGGAGCATATGTGATCTTTTGCATATCGAAATCTTGGAAGACTGTTGACGAGCTTCTATTTTGTGAGATCAGTCATGGTTCGAAAGTTTAGATGAGAAAGACGTTTGTGCTATAACCATGATTTCGTCGAGGTTGCTTTGGAAAGTAAGTAAAGGGGTGAATAGGAAATCATTTTAGAGATTTGAATAGTATACAGGTTTGTACCATGATTTCCTGTCAGAAGATCATTTCCTTATAAATCACGTACAAAACATGTTTTCTCCCAAAATGCTACTTCCAAATCACCGTCGCAGAACTGGCCAACTGAGAAATGGTTATGCCCAAGTCCTTCAACGTAGTAGACTTGACTTATCTCGATATTGCTATTAATATAATATCCATAGCCCATGATAGTAGCGAAGTGATCATTCCCGAAACTGACAGTTCTGATGAATTTTGAAACAAAATTTACTAGAAGTTTGAGATTTCCTGTCATATGTCGGGTACAACCGCTATCAACAATCCAGACACGATTTGAATCACCGCATCACACAAAGATGAAGAAGGTGAGAGATGGAAACCGAGAGCTAGTGGGTTTCGGACCCATGAATAACATAAATTAGAGATTTTAGGGATCCATTTAAAACTAGGTGTGTCTTGAAGCCATTGTTGCCACATCCAAATTTTTCGTTCTTTGTCTTAGTGAACTTGCTAGGTGATTGGTCTTTCTTAGAATTGTTATTCGCAACTATGAGATTATCTAAGGCATTCTCAGAAACTACAGTAGGTGCTTTTCCTAATACTGATTTGGAAGCTATAGTGGGCCTAGAGGTGGAGCCAATTGTATGTTTCCGAGCATGAGATAAAATAGAGTTAGCTACACATTTATCATGATTACCAGACAACATACCTTTTTGACAGAAAACACAAGATGCATTCACGTTTGAAACATTCACATAATTAGCATTCGTTACATTGATATCATAATTACATGTTCTCAAAGTTGAATCTAAATCAATAACAACATGATTTTTATTTGATTTCGTAAGATGGTCTTCTACTTCAGGGGCTTCTAGACTGCTTCCCCTACGTTGCAAGATACCATTCTTCCTTTTGCTGCTCTTATGTTTTGATCTGCTAACGTTAGTAGTGGTGACTATTCATGTAGAAGTGGAAGAGACCAAATTAGTATCCTCGGTGATTGCACTTGTGCTTTGCCTAGTGTAAGTATCTACTTTGTACATTCATGGTGCAATGACATTCACGTTTCCTGACTTCTCTTTTCTTTCGCATTTAAACTCTCTTTAACTCAATTTTAATGTGTTGTTGTTCTTGTATTTTTCCTCGAGAGCTCTATTTACACGAAGGTGTTGTGGTAACACTTGCGATATTCATTTATGTCATATAAAAGTTGAGAACGAGTTTTTGACAAAGAATCAAAAATAATTTTGTACTTGTTTTTCAAGTTCTCAATTTGTTGTTCATATTTGAAATTTTGACATTTTAAAACTGCGTTTTCATCATCAATATTTTCAACTTTGGTTGTGCTTTTGTTTCGAAACGACATTTTTTCTTTTAAATGCTGCACTTCAAGTTCAAAATCAATGCACTGAGTTTGACACCTTTGAAACTTTTGATTAAGTTGAGAAAGCTCGAGTGAAAGTTTTGTTTGAACATCATCATTGTGTGACAAAATTCTCTTGTTTTCCACTTTTAACCTCTGGATTTCTTGTCTTAATTTTAGATTTTCCTCGTCCAAAGTTGTTGTTTCAGCATTAGTTTCAGCAACAGGTACATTTTCATAATATGAATGAGCAGTATATAGTAACACAACAGATATAATGTCAGAACAAAGAACATCTTTCAAGAATTGATTAACATGTTTACGAAGAATTTTCTTTTTACGTTTTGTGTTTGAAATCGAAGTCTCAGTTGCATTGAAAGTGTTCATCATGGATGTTATTTCTTTTTGAAGTTCCTGTTCCCAGATGGTTGCACACAAACGCAAATGTTGGACATGAGGCAAAACTGTGTTTGAAAATTTGTCGTTTTCTTTTTCGTAGCAGATTAAAAGTGGCAATTTTGATTTCGAATTTTGTTCAATTGCTTCTTCTAAAATTTGATATCTTCCATAGACGTATCAAAATACCTAAGTCGAGACAACGTTTAGAAAGATTAGGTGAAGGTCTGCTATCGAAAAAGAATAGTAAAATCCATTTAGTTTTACAATTGGTTGAACTAATAATCAGATAACCTAAAAAAATATTATTTTAATCCAAGAAATTTTTCCTCTTTTCTCACACTAGAATAATACTTACTCCTTCGGAACTGAATGTTCCCTTTTCTTTCAAGATATCACAAAATAAATATTCACGTCATGTATTAAGCAATCATTAGTGATTTTAGTGGTTATGGTCAATATTTTATTATCGGAGGGATTATCTAAATTAAACCAAACCCCACTCTCATCGTGAACCCGCACACAAGCCAAACGCTTCCTCAATCTTTGGTACTTGGATTCAATAGGGTATATCATTATACCATGTGAAAGTTCCCAAGGTTTATTTATCATTGATGAGAACTGGATACAAATCACCAAGGTTTTGTACTTATTACCTTGATATCAAATGCTTGCGACCATTTACATAATAGATGCCCATTAATAATTCAAATTAATGAGAGAATTGTCTGACCAATCTTCCAATATTGAACTCCAGACCATGGATACATGCCATGAATTATCTATGTTAGCTAATTGACTACTTCAAAGCATACCACTTTAGTGTTGGTATTACTTAGGATGCGTTTGGTATACAGTAATGAGAATTAGCGCATGGTTTGATACGTATAAAGAAATAAAAAGATGTTTGGTAGACAAATATAAAATAAAAGAATGAAATGCAATGTTCATCTGTAAATTGGTGACTTTGTAACTCATAAATGTGGGTTTTCCAATAATAATGTCTAAAATACTAGTTGCATTAGCTCAGCTCCTTTGGTTCTCATATACAGTAACATTTTTTAAAAATTTCTTGTATTAATAAAATATTAAACAAAAACTTGATTGATAGAAAAAGGGAAAATATATAACTACGTTATTAAACTTTCAAAAAGTGCATTGAAGGTAACGAATCTTCATTTTGTTCGTTATAGTTACTAAACTTATAAAAATTGACATTTAGATTACTATTTTATAATTCCTGCGTTAATATGAGTGAATTGAATGCATATTTTTTTTATAATTGAAGTAACATAAATGTCGTGTTTTACGAGTTCAATAATATGTATTTATATTTTTATAAGTTAACCCAAATGAACAAAATAAAATTTTGTTATCATAGACGAACTATTTTGAAAAGTTTAGTGACATAATTGTATATTAACCCATAAAAAATAAGTAAACACTCTTAGTATTGTTAAGATCAATGTTTTGAAACCCATTCGACCCGTCGGGTTAACCTGGTTGAACCGCCCGCCAAAAATAGTTCATATTGAACCGGTTTTAAATTCTTGAAATCCAGTTAGACCGTAGGGTTTAATCGACTGGTCAACTCGGTTCTCGAAACCCACCGTGTTTGTTTTTTGTTTTTTTTTTCTTTAAATAAAACAAGTTAATTATCTTTGTGATGTAATTTTATTTTTAAACATTATATTTGTTGTTAAATGTTTTTCTAGGATTAATATATGGATTAGTCATGATTTATATATAAGGTTATAAATGGCGCGAGATGTTGGGATTTTAGAACAAGTTAACCAATTAACCTCTACGAGTACGCAGCGGATAAGGATCTAGTAATCGTAATTAGGTTTAAGACGTAATTAATAAACAATTTATTAATATATAATTAATTAATAAAAGGAATAAAATAAAACCTTGACAATTGGACTTTTGTAACGAACAAGAAACTAAACGGAACCCCAAGTATCTAAATTAGATACCTCAATGAGTATCACACACAAACCCGATAACGTATACGTTCGATTAAAGGCTAGTCGAGAACGTAAATAACCCAATCAACAAATGACCTACTTGAATATAACTTGAACAAGAAAACCACCCAAGAAATCAAACTTGCTTCTTATCCAAAAACTATTACTGCTCGATGAACAGTAACTAATCAACACCCCGATATCGGACAAGTGATGTCCAATATCTTCTATGTTTCTGTCCGAGAAAAACCCCACGACCAGAAGCAAAACCCAACCTAAAACCTTTTGCTTTTTTTTTCTGCTTATTCGACTTTGAATCAGGAATAGCAAACCACTTATAAACTTCTAGTTCACTTGGATCAAGTACAATGCAAGAATAAAACTTGTAATGAAACCAAAACTCTAATCGACTAGACTTCTAGTCGACTGGGAATAGAGGATGGTTATGATCGGTTTTAGGGATTAGATTTAGGGTATAGATGTATGTATATGTCGCATGTTCCAATCACAGAATAAGGTGCAGGAGTTTTTCTTTTATAGCAAATCCAAACCGACCCTCTACTTGGGTTTTTGGCTTGGTCGTCAAGCAAACAACCCACACTCATTCTTTTACCCAATCGGATGGAATCCAAAGCCCAAGGCTTGCTCCATATTCGACCCATTCAGCTATCAAAACAGCCCATGGATCAACTGGTGGATCGGGTCAATTGGCATGCATAATACGGGTAATATAATTCAAGTAATAAATACGTTCGACACGTATACTCGTGTTTATCGTGTGTGCCCCCATTGGCTCACACACTCTTAGTCGTTTTGTCGTGTTTATAACTCACACAAACCAACAGCTCCCACTTGGGAGTTGGTGTGTCGAATGGCACACAAAACTAACGACAAAAATGCCTAGCAAACGCTCTCACTCGCTTTTTAACTAAAAGTGTCTAAGAGAATAGTTTCGTAAAAGTTTCTCAGTAGCATGGTCATTCAATGTCTTGCTTTAATCATCCTTTGTTATAGATACCGTCAAACCATGGATAATGGATCTCAAATCATTCCATATAGTTTAACCATTTAGAATCTCGTTATAGATTTTAATTCATATATACCAAATGTAATCAAGAATCTTCTTGCATTACCCTTTGGGTCCGTCACATGCATTATCCGATTAAACTACGGAGGCGCCATGGTATCTTCTCACATATCGCTTGGAGTAACAAATCCGTTATTGACTACAAGTGTTGTGATCTTCACATCACTCCGAAATATAGCCTTTATAATTACCTTATTCATATAGCGTTTTGCGTATACTTAAAAAAAATGATATCCACACATAACAGAACTTGCTTGTATCTCAAGTCTAAGGACGATTTTAACAAACCATTTTCAATATTTTACTTATGATAAGGATCCAAAAGTAAATATTTGAAAGTTAGGGAATCCAATATGCATCTCTAGTGAATACATATGAGTTTGGCGGGAACAATCCACATTCTCGTTAGAATATAACCAACACTCATATTTGCCTTACATAACAATATTCCCATATTGTTAACCGACAATGGACATATTTAGAATAATAAAATTATTCAAGGATTAAACATGAAAATACAGGATAACAATTATTATATGAATGAATAACAAATACCAAGTATCTTTATTCATCATAATGTAAAAATTGTCTTTCAATCCCAATTATCCAAATACTGAAACAGATATGCAAAAAACTCATTTAGTAAGTTGAAGCCTAATGTTTCCAACATTCTCAATCTTTCTTTTACAAGAAAAACTAAATAGTTATCTGAGTAAACTTTCCGAATACTTGTTTCAAATTTCACATATAGTGAGTGATTTGAAATATAAGATGAGTGTCTTATCTCATATGCTCATACTATTGCAAGAGTTATAGTATGGAGATGTCGTCTTACCTTGCATGAGGTATTAGAAATCAACGACATACTGACAGTCATCTTTACAGTTTCTAAAAGTGTAAAGTATTCTCATTAATTAATTTGTAATGCAACAATGCTCTATGTTGAGCATAGCTAGTTAGTATACTTATCATAAAAGATGAAATCCTACTACAACTAGTATTAATAATCCTCTAGCATCATTTGTACTTATACAACACTATGCTTTATAATTCGTAAACATCTATATTAACAATAATCTAAACTCTCTTAATTAGATATTGTTGTTGTCAGCTCATCTTGTCCACGTACAAAAGCAAAAACAAATCGTATACACAATATAATATATATATATACATGATAAATCCTTAGTTAAAACAACATAAGGTTTTCATCCATGTATTAAATTATTTCAAGTGAAATATACCATTTAAGACTTGCTTAAATGATATATTGCATTTTGTGTTAGACTTAATTTTCCGCATTTTTTTATTCCAGATAAACATTTATTCCATGGTTGTTTGTTTTATTCTCTAAATTCCAAGTGAAGTTTCATTCCAAGCTTAAGGATCAATATCTAACTTAAATAGAATGATATCTTCAACATGTAAATTTTAAGGAAAAACACATTGCTCCCACTCAATGTCAGATGTACTCAAGAGTTATCTTAATTCAATCATAATCATATTGTAATAAAATTCAAGATCTCAGCTCTTAGATTCACGATACAATCCATACTTGGATTGCTTAAATTTGTATATTACATAAAGATTATGTAGATTCATAACCCTTTTGATTACACACCGTCTTCACAAAAGGTAATAATAAAGAAATAGTTATAAAATCTAGTTGTCATTTAAACCTACAAATAACATGTATGACAATTAAATATCTTTATAATTAATGTGTGTATTATATAAGAAAATATAATCATAGTCAATTGCTTAAGTATGATTAAAAACTTCTTATAAAATGCCAAACATTAATATGTATACAATTTTGTCCTTGTGAGTCATTCTTCAAAAGAAACTCATTCCAACCACATAGGTTAACTGTTAGGAGAAATAACAATCAAGCTCAAAACTCGATTTGCCTTTAAAGGATCGCATCTTTCATTCACAGCTTCTAAAACATTTATCGATTCAAGATGTGATAATATATTTTAGTAGTTAGTCGATTTACAATAATCTCTAACTTACATCCTCAAGATTGATATTAAAAATATCACTCAGTGATGAGGCATCCTTGGATTTATGAATGAGAGTAATCATTATACTTGGTCAACATTTTCATGTTTAACCTTAGTATGACATTAATAAGTGGATTTTAGAAGGTTAAGTATTTTGTTCTCAAAACTTTGAGATATGTATATACTCCCACTTACTTTTGTAAGTAGAGACAATTCTCTAAATACTAAGTATTTAAGCAACAATAAATTGTTCTTTATTGGGAACCATAATGTCACAATTCTAAATTTTTAGTCATTTCTCAAACTCTACATTCATCATACTAGTCATGCATGGGTTTTGCATTTCACATTAAACGCATAATTTCATATTAAATAAACGTTATCGCGTAATAAATTATTTTGAACAATTGATCCGATACTTCCAAAAATTATCCCAACATATTTTTATACTCATATTAAGTTTATAAAAATAATATTATGAGTTTACCCAATGTTTTAAATTTATTTCGCATATAAATTGTTATGTTTATATAAATTATGACGTTTTTCTTAAATTCGACGCGATTATTATTATATCACTCAAATTTTGCAAGAAATGTATTTTTATAATTTTTATGACCTAAAAATATTTTAACTTGACCCGTGAAAATTTATTTTTATCCAACGCTACCCTAAAATATTCACAAGTGACTACAACTTACCATTTAACTTAATTTAACTTCACAATCTTACACTTATACTTAAAAAATATATATATATATATATATTAAGAAATGACAAACCTCCCTTGTCGACAAGGGAGGGTGAGTCAATGAGATATTAGCAAAATATCTACTAGTCTTTGTATTATACTAATAAAACATACACATTTCACTTCATTTTACAAAGTGTTTCAAGATCAAATATTTCTTGCTCTCTTCCTCTCCAAAAATTCGGCAGCCACAAGGAGACCAAAGGAGGATCATCATATAAATTTCAAGACAAGTTTATTTAAACACTAGTATCACTTGTTGTATAGGTTTTGCAATAAAAACCTCAAGTGATTAGGAAAAACCCTTTGTCCTTAAACCTCATCAAGTATTCTTGTAAGCATCTCATGTCCATTTTTCATCTTACATATTTATTTCATAATCATTTCATCATATTTGAGCAAAAACATGCAAGTCATATGATGTTGTACCACTTTTTCATTGATTTTTAAGGGTTATATATAAATAATCCATCCTATAATTATTCCTTGTTATATATTTATTTTGGTGATGTCTAGGAACCCATGACACCCTAAGAAGGTGTATGGTAGGATTAGAATAGCTTTGGAGTTGTTTTGAATGGGTTAGAATAGGTTTGGCGCGAGAAAAACTCATTTCGACACGTTTTAAATAGGGTCTGTCCATATTTTTAATTCTGGGAAAATCCGACAGTGGGTATAATATTTTGGGCTAGATATTTAGAAAATACACTTTAAAACGAAAACGTGGCCGCTTGAACGGATTAAAACGGAGCTATAACGAAGAAGTTATGAATTTTTCAATTTGGCGACGAAAATATAAATTTCGGAAATTTCAAAGAACCATTATTTATTTTGTACGAGTCAAAAATGAAGCTTGGGCGTTGTAAATTATGTCGACTTGTTAAAAATATGTTAGTATACTGATACAAAGCTAAGGATCTTTAAACGTAGAAAACGGATTTGTAACGACTAAATTATACACTTTTACAAAAGTTGTCGTAACTTTATTCTATTAGCAAAAATTAATATATTCTCTATTAAAAACATACTACGGCAACTAAAGGACCATGTTGGCGGACGTTTTTAACAATGATGTAGAACTTTTTATAACGTGATGTCTTCTAGTAAAAGTAAGTTCGCCTAGCATATTTTCCAAAATGTTAAACCGTTTGGTGAGCGGAGTTGTAACGAATAACATATAGTCACTCAAACTTGGCCGAAAACCATCCCTTAAACTATATTTTGGACTAAAATACAATACTTAACCAATATTTTTCTTTTGATCGAGACCTCTAGGATGGAAACTTAAGTACTAAAACTTTGAGATAATAACACAAGCTTTCCAAAACTGTTGAGTTCGTTTCCTAACACTCGGTTTGCACCATTTTGCGACTACTATAGGAGGTTGTTTCAACATAACTACTTGTAGAGTATTTTTAGTACGACGGGATGTCATAAACATATTTTGACGATAAACACTATTTCCAAAACGTACAAGTGGTATGAATATCATATGAGTTTGCATTCACGACAACATATCATCACTCAAGTCATGACATTCATTTTAGGTCGCGGATAGTTTCCGAGCCTCATTTTAGTGCACTTCATTTTGTTAGCATATCAATCATACCATGTGAGTTCATACCCGCTTTAACTCATTTAAATTCCTATAAACTATTTGGGTAGATATATGCTTATTTATCCAAACATTTAAACTCTTTGCCAAACAACATTACTTATACTTTAGACTTGGTGCGTGTAGTGACTAGACTTAAACAAACATCCCATCATTTATATGTTGAAGGCCATTTATTTTGATACTGACCCAACGTGAGTCGTTGGAGGAACATCCCATCATTTATATGTTGGAAGGCCATTTTATGGATACAACCAACGTGGCGTTGAGGAACATCCCAACACGAGTTGTTGGAAGACCCTTGTGGTGACATTTATACTTTTAACTACCTTAATGCGCATATTCATGATTGTCATTCTATTTTAGGCAATGGGTTGTGAACACACGTGTTGCAAGTTTTGTATGGGCGGAACTTGAACCGAGTGGATTTACAATGCCTTTCTTTGTGTGAACATTTCTCAAAGTATTTCGGATCATTTTATTACAAACTTATGAACTCACCAACCTTTGTGTTGACACTTTTAGCATGTTTATCTCGGGTTGTAAGGCGATAGCTTTTCATGGAGCTTTTGGGTCTCATGGCATACATTGAGTCTAGTGTTTTTATCAATTACCATTCGATATGTTTTGTAAACCTTTATGTATTATCAAACTTTGGAATCTCATGTGTTGTAAACTTTAACTTATTTAATCGAATGGTAAACTCTTTATAACGCCTCATTATAGAGGTCGTTTTCTTTATCCATACTTTGTGCTATGACGTCATACCCCAATGACACTATCGTTCACCGCGATATTTTGGGGTGTGACAGTATCGAGACTTGGTTATAGAGAACTAGGTTGCATTTAGTTCCTAGACTATAACCGCTTTCACGCCGATCCTTTCTTTTCTTATCGCCTTAAACACTTTTTGTGCGCATATGTTTTCTTAAATATTTCTTCTAGAATAACCTCATTGGATAACGTGGTTTCCTTGTACCAATAGGGAGTCCCAAAATCTAGTTGGGTCATCAAAGATATGGAGCTCAAGAATGAGCACTTATCTAACTTGATCTCGTGACAGCTCTTGTTTGATGAGATGCGAGATCGAGCTAAATAAGTGTTACTATATAGTCAGATAGATTTGATGATTTTGCCCGAGGATGGGAGTTCTCTTGAGGATACTTTGGGAACTGCCGCGACTAAACCTCATAGTGACTTTAGAACCTAAAGGAATTTCCTATACACCAAGTGCGACTCTCCCAGATACCTACCCTAAATTCCTCCTCCACCGCTTAGAATCGGATGATAGAATGGCTACCTATTTCAAGAACATCAATCGCCGAGACATGTGTGTTGGTGGTATGTACACGTGTGAAATGAAGCAATTATAATTATGGTGGCCAACATAATTATAAATGCGCCACAACCCACGTGGACATATGCGACCACGATACGTAGATCGGTGTGGGCACACTTAGGAACCAAATTGTGGCGTGGTATTATGTTTGAGGATGTTAAGTATAGACATTGGGAATTCAACGGTTCTTTCCCTTGCGAGATAATGGCACCAAAGAGGGTAACATGCGGCTTGGCCGAGGTGGTGCGCGCAGTGGGTGGAAGGACAGGTGAGCGTGGAGGTAGAGAAGGCGGTAGCGACATGGGTAACAATGACAACAATGTTGGCGGAAACCCTGATTTTGCCGCCATCATCGGTCAACAACTTCAAATCTTGCTTCCCACTATTGTCACACAAGTTGGAAACCATATGAATAACTCGGGAAACCACGGGAACGGTACTGGTGAAACCAACAATGTAGTTGGCAGTGGCAACAACAACAACACCAACAACAACAACAACAACAGAATCGGATGCACATATAAGGAATTTTCAAAGATGCAAACCGGTGGAGTTTGATGGTATAGGAGGTGCTTTGGCGATACCGATGGGTAGAGAAGATGAGTCGTTGATCGACATCGAATTGTGCGACACATCGAGGGTAAAGTATGTCTTTGCTTGCTATCGTGGAAGGTATTGACATGGTGGAACACACAACACAAAGCTAAGGGGGAAGCAAACCATGGTATGACATGGGACGAATTTAAGGCATTATTGAAAGAAGAGTATCGCCGGACAATGAAATGCGTAAACCGGAAGATGAATTTTATCACCACTCCATGATAGGGGCTGGTCACGCAGCCCCACATGCATCGATTTCATGAGTTAGCGGACTAGTTCCTCATCTAGTTACCCCGAGTCCAAGAGAATCTCGAGGTACATATATGGTCTTGTCCCCAAACTGTGGAACCTTGAAAACTACCGAGCCGCTACAATACAAAGTGCAATATTGAGAGCAGGAACCCCAATGATGAGATGGTCGAAATGGGACTTTGAAGAGCAAGTGAGAAGAGGAAAGAATCGAGTGGATCGAGTAGATGATGGATGTGGTAGCGACAACAAGAGAGCAAGAGTTTTGTGGCAACCGGCATCGAACAAAGAGAGTATGCGGTACACATCCCAAATGTGCCAAATGTGCTTATCATCACCAAGTCCAAGCCTTGCCGCTTATGTACAATTTGCAATCAGTCAAGACATTTTTCAAGCCGTGTAGAGAGCGTGCAAGACCGATAACAACGGTTAACGTGGGCAACATGAGGAATAATCAAAGGACTTGCTTTGAATGTAACAACCGAATCACTTCCGGAATAATTGTCCTCATTGAATAAGCCACCGATGCAAGCTAATCTAGCGGTGGCAATTGAAGGAAATAACCCAAAACCCGAACTCAATATCACCCACCCGACCTCGAGCATTCTATATAGGGACCGAGGCAGCCCGCAATGCATAATCGGTACGTTTTCCTAGACCATTAAGTGATCCATTGTATTATTCAGATTTAGTGAGTCTCATTAGATAAAAACCTAGACGCGTAAGTTTTGGCATAAACACTTTGACCATACACTTTGATTTCGCGAAACCTAAGTTTAGAACATTAAGTATCATCGATTGAATCACGAGGACGTGATTCCTCCGACATGGGAAGAATGTCACAATTCTCAATTTTAGTCATTTCTCAAACTCTACATTCATCATACTAGTCATGCATGGGTTTTGCATTTCACATTAAACGATAATTTCATATTAAATAAACGTTATCGCGTAATAAATTATTTTGAACAATTGATCCGATACTTCCAAAATTATCCCAACATATTTTTATACTCATATTAAGTTTATAAAAATAATATTATGAGTTTACCCAATGTTTTAAATTTATTTCGCATATAAATTGTTATATTTATATAAATTATGACGTTTTTCTTAAATTCGACGCGATTATTATTATATCACTCAAATTTTGCAAGAAATGTATTTTTATAATTTTTATGACCTAAAAATATTTTAACTTGACCCGTGAAAATTTATTTTTATCCAACGCTACCCTAAAATATTCACAAGTGACTACAACTTACCATTTAACTTCACAATCTTACACTTATACTTTAAAAAAAAAAAAAAAAAAAAAAAAGATATTAAGAAATGACAAACCTCCCTTGTCGACAAGGGAGGGTGAGTCAATGAGATATTAGCAAAATATCTACTAGTCTTTGTATTATACTAATAAAACATACACATTTCACTTCATTTTACAAAGTGTTTCAAGATCAAATATTTCTTGCTCTCTTCCTCTCCAAAAATTCGGCAGCCACAAGGAGACCAAAGGAGGATCATCATATAAATTTCAAGACAAGTTTATTTAAACACTAGTATCACTTGTTGTATAGGTTTTGCAATAAAACCTCAAGTAATTAGGAAAACCCTTTGTCCTTAAACCTCATCAAGTATTCTTGTAAGCATCCCATGTCCATTTTTCATCTTACATATTTATTTCATAATCATTTCATCATATTTGAGCAAAAACATGCAAGTCATATGATGTTGTACCACTTTTTCATTGATTTTTAAGGGTTATATATAAATAATCCATCCTATAATTATTTCTTGTTATATATTTATTTTGGTGATGTCTAGGAACCCATGACACCCTAAGAAGGTGTATGGTAGGATTAGAATAGCTTCGGAGTTGTTTTGAATGGGTTAGAATAGGTTTGGCGAGAAAAACTCATTTCGACACGCTTTAAATAGGGTCTGTCCATATTTTTAATTCGGGAAAATCCGACAGTGGGTATAATATTTTGGGCTAGATATTTAGAAAATACACTTTAAAACGAAAATGTGGCCGCTTGAACGGATTAAAACGGAGCTATAACGAAGAAGTTATGAATTTTTCAATTTGGCGACGAAAAATGTAAATTTCTGGAAATTTCAGCAACTATTATTTATTTTGTACGAGTCAAAAATGAAGCTTGGGCATTGTAAATTATGTCGACTTGTTAAAAATATGTTAGTATACTTCGATACAAAGCTAAGGATCTTTAAAACGTAGAAAACGGATTTGTAACGACTAAATTATACACTTTTACAAAAGTTGCCGTAACTTTATTCTATTAGCAAAAATTAATATATTCTCTATTAAAAACATACTACGGCAACTAAAGGACCATGTTGGCGGACGTTTTTAACAATGATGTAGAACTTTTTATAACGTGATGTCTTCTAGTAAAGTAAGTTCGCCTAGCATATTTTCCAAAATGTTAAACCGTTTGGTGAGCGGAGTTGTAACGAATAACATATAGTCACTCAAACTTGGCCGAAAACCATCCCTTAAACTATATTTTTGGACTAAAATACAATACTTAACCAATATTTTTCTTTGTGATCGAGACCTCTAGGATGGAAACTTAAGTACTTAAACTTTGAGATAATAACACAAGCTTTCCAAAACTGTTGAGTTCGTTTCCTAACACTCGGTTTGCACCATTTTGCGACTACCATAGGAGGTTGTTTCAACATAACTACTTGTAGAGTATTTTTAGTACGACGGGATGTCATAAACATATTTTGACGATAAACATTATTTCCAAAACGCATAAGTGGTATGAATATCATATGAGTTTGCATTCACGACAACATATCATAACTCAAGTCATGACATTCATTTTAGGTCTTGGATAGTTTCCGAGCCTCATTTTAGTGCACTTCATTTTGTTAGCATATCAATCATACCAGTGAGTTCATACCCGCTTTAACTCATTTAAATTCCTATAAACTATTTGGGCGTAGATATATGCTTATTTATCCAAACATTTAAACTCTTTTGCCAAACAACATTACTTATACTTTAGACTTGGTGCGTGTAGTGACTAGACTTAAACAAACATCCCATCATTTATATGTTGGAAGGCCATTTATTTGGATACAACCCAACGTGAGTCGTTGGAGGAACATCCCATCATTTATATGTTGGAAGGCCATTTTATGGATACAAATCAACGTGAGCGTTGAGGAACATCCCAACACGAGTTGTTGAAGACCCTTGTGGTGACATTTATACTTTTAACTACCTTAATGCGCATATTCATGATTGTCATTCTATTTTAGGCAATGGGTTGTGAACACACAAGTTGCAAGTTTTGTATGGGAGGAACTTGAACCGAGTGGATTTACAATGCCTTTGTTGTGTGAACATTTCTCAAAGTATTTCGATCATTTTATTACAAACTTATGAACTCACCAACCTTTGTGTTGACACTTTTAGCATGTTTATCTCAGTTGTAAGGCGATAGCTTTTCATGGAGCTTTTGGGTCTCATGGCATACATTGAGTCTAGTGTTTTTATCAATTACCATTCGATATGTTTTGTAAACCTTTATGTATTATCAAACTTTGGAATCTCATGTGTTGTAAACTTTAAATTATTTAATCGAATGGTAAACTCTTTATAACGTCTCATTATAGAGGTCGTTTTCTTTATCCATACTTTGTGCTATGACGTCATACCCCAATGACACTATCGTTCCGCTGCGATATTTTGGGGGTGTGACACATAAAATACATTTTAAGTTCTCATCTCTAGATTTGTTAATAAAATGCTTCATAAGATTTTAACAAATTCAGAACTTAAATCAAGCCATAATGGAATTCCTTCCAACAACTCAAATTAGGGTTTATAGAAAAACTCTAATTTAGTATCACTCTTTAACCAAAATTTTTAGCAACATTTTTGTGTTTCGTCAAGCTAGGAAGAACACCAAAACTACAATCTTCAAGCTAGAAAGTGTAGATAAATCAAAAATCCAAAAGGATTTAGGATTCAATTGGTTTGAGTGGAAAACCTAAAATCCCTAATGAATTAGGGTTTTCAGTTATGTGTCGTCTTGAATACCTTCTAGGTTTGAACTATATTGAGTGTATCCATGACACACGCAATTTCTAACCTTGATATGTTTTGGAGGTAGAGCAATTAAAGCTATCAGGAACCAAACAATATGAATAAGTTTTGATCAAACACATTAGACATACCATAATGAAGTGGTATCTTATGAGTTATTTGAATTGTGAAACTATATCAGAATTCTATAGACAACTTAATTCTCTTTGGACCAAATACTTGTCAATTGGGTCGAGCCAAATTGCATATAAAGTATTCACGAACCAAGTGCATGCAATAATGTATATTCATTGAACAATACAAGAACCTTATGTTCACGTGTTCACAAGAAGACAGAGCTGTTCAAGTATTATATGTTCATGTGTTTACTAGAAAACAGAACATGTCAATAATACATTATAAGTCTTTGAATAATTCAAAGGCCTTATGTTTATGTGTTAACTAGAAGACATAATAATTTTACTATATATACTTTATGTTATAAGTCATTGATTGACTCAAGGACTTTATAATTATGTCTTAACATGTAAGCATAATTATACTAACAAAAGTAATCATGAACGCAAACTCTTGAGTTCTATAGTAATTTCAAGTTAATTTTATACTTTACAATTATGATCATTATCATATAACCATAATTATGTTGACTAAAACATGTAGTCAAATGTTGAAGTATCTTTACACTATATTATGACATTTGAATGTAGTAGGGCAACAAAAATCTAGCGTGTTCACGTCCTAGTAGAATCATTATTCGAATGTAATAGGGCGATAAACATCTCACGTGTTTAAGTCCTAGTAGAATTCTTGTTTACATGTAATAGGGCAATAAACATCTAGCGTGTTTAAGTCCTAGTAGATTTATTAGTTTCCTTTACCTTGCGGTCAAGAGATACCAATAATATTATTGTTCCTTGCACACACTTTGAGATTTCTCCCACTTGTGAAAGGTACAACATCATATTATGAAAACAAACAACACGTGATTGATTGTTCAAATAATATGATAATGTCATAGATATCATAAGTAGTTTTAGAACCATAACCTTTAATAAGGAATTGTGGATTATTATTCTATAGATAACGCTTCAGGAAGCGACATCAAGAAGGCAACGTGTTATCTTATAAAATAAAATGCAATTTCCTTTAAGCAATGGTTGTTCATATTCGGAAAGTAATGGATTATTTTAAAGCTAGTTTGAAATGATATGGGTGACTAATGAAATAAATCCCGTAGTTCCCATCGAAATTGACAACATTACATGAATGATATTTCAAGAATAAAATGCAACCGCCCCACTAGATTTGTCAACATTGTAAGTGTTACACTTCAAAGAGAAAGCATATAGCGCTTTTATGTACTTTCCTATTCTCTTCAAATGCCTACGAGTAGCATGTACTTAGGTATTGAACAGAGTATATGAAGTTCTACTTATATAGACAATGGACTAGCCATTCTTTTATTAAATTAATTTGAATCTTTAGCATACAATTCCTCCTTTATCGTCTACATAGCCCCAAGGGTAATTAGCACTCTAGGAATAATAAGAGCCCAAGAAGATTACCTAGCAAATATGCTAGTAATTCATTTACTCTTGTGGTTTAAACTCATACATCGTGACAAGTGCAGGATGTTATTTATTTTGGTAGCTCTAAACACAATGTTTCCAGTTACACAAAATATTATATCTTTCAATTAACTCTAGACCACAAAAGGGTAATGAAAGATCATAAATGAGTTTATCTTTGTAATCCTATCTTAGTTCGTCAACTAAGGAGAAAAGATAGGTATAAGTCTCACTCTTCTTACTAGGAAAAGAGACTAAGTTTGTCTTTCGAAGAAAAACAACTTTGTTTACGAATTATGTTGCAATAACACAATTAATAAGAACAAAAAAAGTTCAATTCTAGTATTTTCAATAATTACATTCTTAAAAGAATTAACTGCCCAATTAATTACTAATTAAGACTAAGATCCATCTTGCAACCCCACTTAATTACCATAGGTCTGACCAATGCGTAAGAAAATAGGACAAGAGGACGAGCGTTAATTGCATAATGCAACTCTTAGACTTTATGAGACTGTTTAAGGCATTAGTATCAGGTAATAATGTCAAAAGCATGTTTAGTTCTCATCTTATGCCTCGGGTTCAAGGTCTGACCAAGCCAACTCGAGATAAGTCGACCAAGTATGAACGTGTACAAATAACCAGAGGTCTGACCAAAGCGAAATAATTACCATGGAAAGGCCCTTAGGTCTGACCAGAGAAGCCAATCCAAATGCACTTGTTCATAGTTGGATGGCATAGACTTAAAATTAACAAATAGGTATGCACATATAAATGTGGTAAAAGTCGTGTACAAAGAAGCATGCAAAACAACTTTGTAACACTAATTTTAAAACTTTGGTAATAACTATGTAGTGATCATCATGGTTCACTGTAGCTCAATCGAACGCACAAGGAGGCAGAGGACTGTAAGTCAGCTCAAGCATAACCTAGCCATCCTTTCGTGTGACTGTCGCGCACCTTTTGAACCCCTTGAGTTTGTTCTAGTGGGTGAGTCGTACATCCCAAGTGTCCATAGCGTCTAGTTTTTAAATTCTTGAAAACGTGCTTCATATATTAGGTCACTTTATTTAACAAAAACGAGTTTCCACGAATCAAATAGCAGGTCACATTGAGCATGATACTTAGGCGTGTAAATAAAGACCCATATTAATGTTATGGTTACGATATGTATTATTCCATATTGCATACAATTAGGTGTCAAAGTAAGTAACAATAATGCACATAATGGAATCACAAACATATAAACATAAACATCAATATATAATCACATATTGTTCCGAGTTCTCTCGCCAGTCTTCCCCAAAAGGAGAACCATAAGACCGTCACTAGGTGTAATACCTAGATCGCCCCATACAACACTTAAAAGCAATTGAGTGGGTCTTGTGGCCGGAAAACACATAAAACATGGCAATCTCAATTAACAAGTAATTATGCAATTTTATGTATTTAATAACCAATATGTAATTCTAATTATCATAATAATTCTAATTAACAATTAATTAATTCTAATTAATTTTTAATTCTAATTAACAAGTAATTCTAGTTAACAAATTTCATTCTAATTAACAAATTAATTCTAATTATCAATATAATTTTAATTTGTGTGTGACTAGTTATTATTTATTAAAATTGACAAGTATTGCATATAGTTGTCAAAGCAAAATAAAACGAATAACTAAATTAGGTTTCATGCAACCTTTTAAACATGTTTATTAATAAGAAACGTGTAACCCTTAATCGCAAAAACGAGATGACTCGTGATGCCACTGTTGGAATTTTAGAACAAGTTAACCAATTAACCTCTACGAGCACGCAACGAATAAGGATCTAGTAATCGTAATTAGGTTTAACACGTAATTAATAAACAATTAATTAATATATAATTAATTAATAAAAGGAATAAAAGAAAACCTAACTTTGCTTGGCAATTGGACTTTAGTAACGAACAAGAAACTAAACGAAACCCCAAGTATCTAAATTAGATACCTCAATGAGTATCACACACAAACCCGATAACATATACGTTCGATTAAAGGCTAGTCGAGAGCGTAAATAACCCAATCAACAATTGACCTACTTGAATATAACTTGAACAAGAAAACCACCCAAGAAATCAAACTTGCTTCTTATCCAAAAACTATTACTGCTCGATGAACAGTAACTAATCAACACCCGATATCCGAAAAGTAATGTCCAATATCTTCTATGTTTCTGACCGAGAAAAACCCCACAACCAGAAGCAAAACCCAACCTAAAACCTTCTGCTTTTTTTTTCTGCTTATTCGACTTGGAATCAGGAATAGCAAACCACTTATAAACTTCTAGTTCAATTGGATCAAGTACAATGCAAGAATAGAACTTATAATGAAACCAAAACTCTAATCGACTAGAGTTCTAGTCGATCGAATAGAGGATGGTTATGATCGTTATAGGGATTAGATTTAGGGTATAGATGTATGTATATGTCGCATGTTCCAATCACGAGAATAAGGTGCGTGAGTTTTTCTTTATAGCAATCCAAACCGACCTCTACTGGGTTTTTGGCTTGGTCGTCAAGCAAACAACCCACACTCATTCTTTTACCCAATTGGATGGAATCCAAAGCCCAAGGCTTGCTCCATATTCGACCCATTCAGCTATCAAAACAACCCATGGATCAACTGGTGGATCGGGTCAATTGGCATGCATAATACGGGTAATATAATTCAAGTAATAAATACGTTCGATACGTATACTCATGTTTATCGTGTGTGCCCCCATTGGCTCACACACTCTTAGTCGTTTTGTCGTGTTTATAACTTCCACAAACCAACACGAGACGTGGCGTGGCAGCATGACCAAGCGTTACGCCTTAACGGGCAATGTGAAGTTTTGTATTTATAAGGCGTGGTATAAGGCGGCACAAAATATGAATATATATATATATATATATATATATATATATATATATATATATATATATATATATATATATATATATATATATATATATATATATATATCTGTTCTATTGAGAAGGTTTTTATTTTGAGAAGATTGAGAAATCTTCGTTTGAGCAAATTGATTCATGTTTTTTTGATTCACAAGTAAACATCATTTTATGGTGAATCGAATCTATAAATCATAAATTTGATTCACAAATCATTGTTAAAATCGAGTTATGATGATGATTCATTAAATTTGTATAGATGATTGATTCTACATATATCACAAAATCAAGAGATTTTTAACATTGATTCAAAAAATTTTACATTTTGAATTTTAATCACATTACAATGAGTTTTACGCTTGAAAACATGAATCAAAGTTAAAATCTATCGTTTTGAAAAACTTCTCAATCTTCTCAATCGATCCGGATTATACATACATATATATATATATATATATATATATATATATATATATATATATATATATATATATATATATATATATATATATACTAGTGTCAAAACCCGTCCGATGGACGGGTATGACTTGTGGTTTTATTTTATGATTTAGTGGATCAAAATATATATATACTAAAAGTAATTAAAAGTTAAATGAAACGGTTAAGATATATAATTGATGTTACCATAATCCATTAAACAGTAAAAGCAAGTAAGTTCTTTGATTCTTGGTTTTATTTTTAGGATTTAGTAGAACAAATATATAGTTAAAAGTTATTAAAAGTTAAATTAAGCGGTTAAGTATAATTGATGTTACTATAATCCATAAAACGGCTAAAAGTAGGTAACTACTTTCTAACATTTTATACTAAACAATATTAGAACATCTTTTTCATTTGATAGTATAATTAACATTTATTATTATTATTTTGTTTTTGTTAATTATGTTTATTTATTTATTGTAGATAGGTGTTTCCAGCTGTTATTTTATCAAATTTAGATGATGTTGACGAATTTGAATTATCTGTGAATGGATTTATGGTTTTGTTTGATGTTGTGATGAGAATATGTATGTATTGTCGGGTTACAAGTGGAGTTTTATTGAAACTTAATATCAGTGTTTGTTAAAATTAAATATACGTGACTTTTGGCGATTCTGATTCCACTTCCTTCAGTTTCTTGAACTCTTTTGTACCAAAGGTTCAATCACATACCTTTAACTTATATTGAGGCAAAAAAGAGAAAGTAGATAACTAATACAGTTAACTTGTCATATGTTTTATACACCATAATTCTTTCATTGATCAATAACATATAACATCAGGTCAAGAACGGCGAACATCTTTAGTTACAAATTAGACCATTATAATGTTACTTGTAAGTTGTAACATACTCTTAAGACTAAGACCATTCTAAGACCGATATATGCAATTTAACAAACAAAATTGATGATGTCACCATAACAACAATAAATTATTGTAGGCTCTGGTCCAAGTTAAGGTAAAATGTCATTTACAAAACCACTTCAAGGAATCAAAATAACATTGATTGTTTAAACAAAAAATAGCTAAGAAATAAAGAGCAAACTTATAGTCGATGAAGGACTTCTTTATAGACAACGTATTTTAAATTGCAATAGTTGTCATATTTGCCCCAACATAACACTTTTAGACTCTTGCTATTTACCTTTTGATACGGTTACATATAATTGTCCTTGTGAAAAAACACGTCATTCCAAATATAGACCCACCTTAGCCACAGTTTGGCCTAGACTTCTGTTAATTGTCCATTGGACGGGCTAGCTTCAAAAATTCTTTAAAAGATAAAAGGAGTAAAATGCTTGATTAAATCACGTTAAAAAATATAATATTACTACGAAATAAATAAACTCATGTTGATAAAAACAGTAAGAAAACTAAAAATACTTTATTCTGAAAATACTTTATTTTGAAAAAGGAGAATAACAAATCAGTGTGCGCTCAAATAGATAGATCCTTTTATACATAAGTATGCATTACAATTAAGGATCAAAAAGTTTATTAACAACGTGAGATCTTGGTTCCATGAGGAGTCTCAAAAGCTTATTTTCTTTAATATTCTTCACCATTAGAATCTCAAAAATAAGTGCTACATCCAAACGATAATTAGATCAAAAATTGAATATAAAAAAGGGTGATCAACAGTAGAATTTTATTAAATTTAGTGTGGTATGCTGTGGTAACATAGCAACTTAAGATGGTTTTTATGCTAACTGGTATCATCTTGTATTCTAAGTTTTAAACCAATTAATGAATTAAATCCTAATCTTGATTGGCTAAGAAAAGATGAAAAAGAAATAGACTGATTTATGCTAAAATGTCGTTTGATTTCAAACCTAATATACTTTTTGTTTTTTTAGATAGAACTTCAACAATGGTAAAAAGAATTCCTTAAACTGGAACATAATTTTTCGAATTACAAAATAAATTAATAACTTGGGAGATGTTTAAAATCATCTAGCATGGATGATAATACCCATGCTCTTGAGGCAACACAAAACTGACACATGATAGGGCAAATAGTAAGGACATGGCAACTTAGCACACTTTGTTTTAAGTTTCTTTTAGATGGTCTCTCCCTCGACTTTAGAACCTTCTGTGTCTTCGACGTCACCCGAAACATCTTGCAGCTGTACGCAACGATAAAGTTCAAATATCATAGTTTTAAACCAACATGTAGAGGTGCCAAGTCCAATCGTTCAAATGAAAACGGGTCAATTCAGGTTGTATATTTTCTATTGCGGGTCAAATGGGTTTAGTAAAAATATTAATAAAAAAGGGCCAATGATGTAATCACTCGAGTAAAAACACCTATAGATTAACAAAGTAAAGGATAAATGACGAACCGAACTTCTAACCCATACTTTAAAGAGCTCGTTTTGAACTGTTAACCATTTTGGCACCTCAACGGCTCAACCTCAACATAGCAAGAAACACAAACAATCTTACCCCCAAGTTCTTTAAACTGACGGTTACGTCTTCTTGTTGCTGCTCTTCTTGTTGCTGTTGTAGAGTAGTTCTTAGTTCTTGAAATTCCTAGAGTATATACACGTGATCCTAATTAGCATATAAGGTCAATGAAGCATTATAGTGTGAAGTTATTGCAAAGGTGCTTACAGATCGAGGCTGGTCCACTTGCACATTGAGAGTTTTCTTCACGTCTGAAAGCTCCTGCAAAAACAATTACGAAAACTTTATTTTTTCATTTTGTTGGTAACCTTGAGTAACAATTTTTAAGGCCCTTACTAATTTGATTATGATCAAAGGTCGAGCTTTGCTGCAATGTTAAATCAGTACATGAGCCGCGGATTCAAGCAGCAGCACAACAAATATCTATTACATCAGAAACAAAAGCTTCTTAATATTAGAGAACAATTTATAGAAAAAAATAAAACCCATAACTTGCATCTGTTATTCTGTTTATATAAAAAAAAGTGCAGGGTTGTATATAGTTTATTTTGCTTGCATGTATACAAGTTAATACACCAAAATTAAAACAACATATTTAGTAATATTGTATACTTGCATCAATAGCTGCTAATATATTCATCTACAATTTTAATGAAAAAATCATCAACGGAATAAAAAAATCTACAAATTAATAAGGGATACAAATAGACCCAAAGACTCCAAACAAAACTAAACATCGAGGACAAAATCATAGAAAGGAAACACACAAAACTTTTAAAGTCCTCTTCTCTTAGACATTTGATCAAGCACTTCTTGAGAAATTCATCAAACATATAGTATCCAGGTTGTAGCAGGCTAAGGCCTTTTCTTTTTGAAGGATTAAAACTGAAAGAGTAAATCTTAAAATACCTATTTCAGTTTAAGAGTCATTACTCAATATTAATATCGTCAATTAACCATCTTTGTTCAAGTTCTTGAATCTAAACTCCATGTCTAGTTTTTCGTGCAGGCTGTTAATTCGATGGGCCATGTGGTTTTTTTATCTTAATAACCCCTCAGTTGAGTGACGACGTGCCTATGTGATTACTATCCAAAGCCACCTATTTGTGCAAAATTTCTGTCAATAGAATGGTGTGCTTGTTTGCCTTTCTTGAGCTTCTAACATCAATCAGTGAGCTATAACACACCCGTTCAATTAAATTAAAGCACGCCCCTGTGAGCCATGAGTTGTTCTTAAAATAATCACAAAGTCCAATACAAACACCCCTATTATGTTGTTGTGTATATTTATGCCAAAGTGAACGTATTGCTGCTGCTAAGACATGTTTAATTTTATTTAAATTATATATATTTTTTAATAAACGATACTATTATAAACTTCTTAGCAGCTACTTTGATCCGAGTCATTCTATGCAGCCTATTACTCATTAGAGACTTATTCTCTTTTATGAAACCTATATGGAAACTGGTGACTTGAATAGTACCTCTATCACTATGCTACACTTGATCTTGGCATGAAATCATCCCGATTAATTCACATACGCTTATTAGAAACAAACGGCATCCCATGTCAAGGGTCGGATAATACAAATTGGCATCACAAAAGTAAATCTGCAATTGATTTTACGAAAAAATAAGATGATAAAATGGTATTGAATTACTTACATCACTGAGGCTATTCATGTTGCAAAACTGCAGGGATTCCAAAGGTATAGCACTTATGCATACCAGATAGTCATCTAAAGTAAAGATGATTATGACAAGCCGACACCTTCTTGAGTTGTTCTTCCATCTCGTAAAAAAGAGAAATGTTTCCAACATATGACTACCTGATAAGAAATTACAAAGTATTATACATTTTGAAATGGAATAAGTTATTAGTTTATAGTTCAAAGATATAGAAATCCATGACAGGGGCCAAAGCTATTATGAAAATTTTGTGAGACAACTTTCTTTCCAGTACATATTGTTTTGCCTTGTCACATTGTATCATGACATAAAGATTCTGAACTAACCTGAAATGTCATCAACTGAGCGATCATCCACATGGTCTGCTTCAACCTCAATGCTCTAAAAATCCAATTATTTAGAATTTTTTATAAATGTCATAAGTAAATGGACCTCTAAGCATATAATCTGATTGACTTTTAGCTAACCATGCTTGTTCCACAGACCCCGCATCGACCTCGTACCCATTAGTATTTGTATCATTTCCTCCACAGCCGAATACATATACAGAGCCATTATCTTTCCCCTATCCTACACACAAAACTGCTCAATTGAAAGTTAATTAGAAGATGAAGAATATAAACAAACACGAAGGGATAATGAGAGAATACTTACATGTGCTTTAATGGCAGCTTCACAATCCTTTTGTGAAGCTCGTTACATTTAATCTGCTTCAAACATACCATTGTGGATTCTTTTAGAGAGAGCCAACAAAGTTAAGATTGCATTTTTAGCCTTTTAAGACCATTGGCTATGCAAACGTATCTCGATACAAATGAAGCTCAAACACATGATACAGATTCAAAGTTGGAAGTAAATGAAAAAACAAACTACCTGATATATATGAATCATAAATGGCATAAAAAATTCATCACCAAATTATAAGTGTAATTATATACCTGAACTACTTGTACCTTCTTGTGCAGGGACTGATGCGTCCTCGTTCGCTGTTGTGCGTGTGTCCCTACCTGCATACCATAAATAATGGGTAACTAAATTAATTATTATCATACAAAAGTGAGTGTCAGATTGTTGCTGCAATTATACCTGAGCCATGCGAATATTCAGATGCAGGTTATGTATATCTTGAACACGCATGTTGGATCCCATCAATTTATGAGAATGTGGATCTTTGACCAAATAATCACAAGATGCAATCATAAATGAGTACCATATAATTTAATTTTGTACTAATTGTTGTACACTCGTGATTCTCAAAGATGAAAGATGGAAAAAAAAAACCTGTGTTTCATAAGCCCGAGGCAATTGAGAGATGAAGTTATGAGCGTTTAAAGCTTTTGCAGCTTCAATCACTTCTTCCATGGTTGCATTTTCTTTTCCAAAAAGTATGTTCTCTTTTATAGTTGTTGCGAATAAAGCAGGCTCTTGACTCATTAGACCCATTTGTGACCTTAACCATTTTAATTGAAGCTTGTCAATCCTTACCCCATCAATACTTATCTCACCCCCTTGAGGATCATAAAATCTTTGCAATAATGCAATCACTGTTGATTTTCCGGACCCGCTCCCACCCACCAAAGCCACAATGCTCCCTGATAGAACTTTTTTTAAGTTAAAGACTTCGAATATCACTGATTCAAATCTTGATGGGTAAGCAAACTTCACAAGCAGTGATTTATAAAGATTCCATACCTGTGCGAGGGTTATAAGATTTCAACTTCACAAATCCAGGATCTATCACGTACTTAAAACCATCGATCATCAACGATGTTTCTGCAATATTAGTGGCCAGGACAACCTTCCCCGCTACTTGAAGAGTTTGTTGAAATATTTTAGCCTGAAGCTCAGTAGGAATATTGGCGTAAATGAGGCATATAATCAGATCTGGTATTTTACTCCCAAATCCCCTCGTGCACCATATTGTGCACCATTTTTTGGGCCTGAACCAGCTTTTTCAAATAGTTTAATAAGCACATATGTATCCTGAAATATATACAAGTCAAACGTGTTAAAAGTAAATTTGGGACGTATGAGATATTTTTGTGACATTAGAAAAATGCAAGATTTAAAACCCTTCTATACCTGAACAACACCTGCATTAGCCAACTGCTCATCTTCCAGTCTATATTCGTGCATGACTCAGCCTGTTCTCTCCCCTTTTCCTGCATGTCCGATATGAAAAACCAATGTTTTAATTGTTGATACGGTTCTACCCCTGTATGTAACATTTTTGTCTTTTCCAGTGGCTTTCCAAAACCCGATTTCAGTTGCACAATTGTATCGGGAGCCACTATTATATTTTTCAGATTTCGGGCAGAAGAAGAACCACTCTAAGTCTCCGTTTTTCGAAGTAGATTTATCTGAAGATTGCAACACAATAATTTATCAGGTAAAGAGCGCAGCATGGATTTCGACCCCATCGAATCCTGTATATCTAATATTAGATCTTTTTGTATGAGCTGAAAAAAAAAATTTTGGATACACTCTTCTTGACTTACTGGCTTCCAATGCATTTCGTGCTGCAATTCTGAAATCATTAGCTAGTGCATGAATTTCGTCACTATTTAGTCTTCGAGGAGGTAGAAATTCAAATAGAACCTTACCACTGCTATCAACCATAGGACTACATGGCTTATCTGTAGATGAAATTGGTGGTTGTCCAGCATTTGGCTCAAAACCAGCGCTTGTAATCAGATTACCATAGTATGACACAAAACGCTAAAAGATATTGTAGCATCTACAACTTCTTAAATAGGGAAGCACTGATTTTTTTTTTATAGAAGATGATGAAAAAAATATACTTTGTTCAGAGGCTCTCCCGGGATGCCAGAGTTGACAAAAGAAGATGTCGCCTTTTGCGTGAACAACATCCACAATGGGTTTCCAGGCATCGATGTGTTCTTTTAACCAAT
The DNA here is from genome assembly GCA_022545495.1 of Chrysanthemum lavandulifolium. Classification (NCBI taxonomy): domain Eukaryota; kingdom Viridiplantae; phylum Streptophyta; class Magnoliopsida; order Asterales; family Asteraceae; genus Chrysanthemum; species Chrysanthemum lavandulifolium. Next base: position 83,967,932 of record CM040238.1, on the reverse strand, counting down.
GTTTTTACGGGATGAATTTACCAAATATGTATCCTATAATGAGGTAAAAAATATCTAAATGACGAACAATTTTGAAGAACTCACGGATCCTTCATGGAAGATTTTTGTTAAGCATGTAAAATATGTCATTATCTCTACATAAGCAAACCATAATATTGCCTCTTTGTAACTTCCAGGTGCATGTCGTTATGTAAAAGATAAGTCAAACATATTACTTCTAACTTTTTTCAAAGTTCAAACATTTTTATTTTCAAACCAAAAGGGCAGATTGCAAATAGAACGTAACATGGTTTAGCCAAATTGATAAAAAGGAACCATCGATCTACAAACACAAACCATGATCGTGCCTTTTTTTGTAACTTCCAGGTGCAGGCGCATGTCCTTCTAAAAATGATAAGTAAACATATTTCTTTGCATACAAAACAACGTGAATACCGTATCAGATTCTTCTTTGCAGGACAAAATCATGCCACTACCTTGATCATAAAAGACATGCTTAGGAGCTAGGATAGGCGTCCTTGATCACGTTCCTAAGATGTGTGTTCTTTCGGTTGCTGGTTCTTTCAGTCGCCAACCTGTTAGTGATTAAAAATAACAAAAGCGACATGTTATTACATGGTCGTTGTAAATATGTTAATCACTGGTCTCTTACTTTGTTACTCAACAAAGTATTTAAATTATGATTAACAATGGGTCTGATGATGATGATGATGATGCAGGGCAAAGGTTTCTAAGAACATAAACCTGTAAAAATCACATATGGTGTTTCAGGACCAAGTTAAAACGAATAAAAATAAGATAGTCGTCACAGGTCATGAGCATATTTCCGATGGGCGGGCATTTGGTGTAGAAACTGTTAATTCAATGGTGTTTGAAATTACATGTAGAAACTGCTTATCATTTTATTTCATGGTGCACAACATCAGCCCCTTCTTGCGCTTTCAATCTCGCGAACTCGTTACTTGTAGTTGTTATGCCATTTTCTGGTGCACAACATCAGGCCGGTCTCCCACACCGCATATGACAGAAATAGTTGTGAAGCAGACCTGGGAAGCATCAATAACTTGTATTCCTCATCCCAATTACATGAGCCCATTCAGTTTAGGGGTGTCACAAAATAACGACCATGGAGACCATCAATAGTGCAAAGCATCAGAATTTTATCAATAGCTTCATATGATTGGTCATCTCTTCATATGATTGAGCATGCTACCCTCACACACCAAAGCCAGCCTATTGCCAAAAGTGTCCAATACCCTTGAAAAATCCCTTAATAAAATCTACTTAAAAGATAAAATTAAAATCCTTGAAAAAATCCCTTAGAATCTACTTAGAAGATAAAATTAAAATGAATATCAAACCTTCGGTTTGGACATAGCCACTACTTTAATTGTTTTATTAAAATCACAGTCAATGTATATGAATTTGTACTTTAGTTTATGGAACCAATTCAATTTAGGATTCATGTGAATGTTCATTTTATTAGAACCAATATCGATACATGAGACATCATATGAATCCAACTTTGTGCATTCTAATAGTTACATGACTCAAACACCTCTACGCCATGGTGAGACCACACTCACCAGCCTATCCATTTATCATTGTGGTGTAACTTTATTGACCAAGAGATCCACCTAAGCTTTGCCAAAACCATATTTTTCTTATTCAAACTGTATTACTTGCTTCAATACAAAAGAAAGCAACATACGACCCATTACCTAGAGTATATATGTATCTGTTACCAATTAATATTGAATATCTTTATATTTGTGGTAGTCTGTTGGTAAATTTATCAAACCAAAACATTATTGTTGCCACATGATCAGGAAGTCCTATGGTCATTGGTATATGATAAGGGTTTTCTGTGATTCAAGTATGATTCGGTGTGAGCATCTGTATGATGCTGACTTTTTCTGTTTAAGTAGACTAAACTCCAAATCATACTTGAAACATAGTGCACAATTGTCTATCAGTTTAGTAAGAAGATTCTCAATTCAATTAAAAATTACGGACTCAGTGAACTAAAGTCCATAGATAATTATTGTGCACTATGTTTCAAGTAAGAAGTAGCTGTTTTATGCGTGCTCGTGTGGGTGTGTAAGAGAGAGGGGTTTTTTTAGCATAACTAACAACTTATAGAGTTTATAAGAAGCTTACACATCTTTCATTTGAATCAGGAGGACCATCTAGAATCTTAATGTCGGCCTTTGATTCCTCGCAGGTTTTCTTTATGTGCTCTCCCATATGACGATTTATGCTACCAACCTTTAAAGAGGAATGAATAATCTAATTCACCCCGAACATCAGGCCATTTGTCTATTACAACAACTTTGACTAAAGTATTGCCTTCTTCCTTCTCCTCTGTAGCCTCGCTTTCCTCCGCATCCGCCTCATTTGTCCATTCTCAAAAACCTGAACTTCTGCTGGGACAGATTATTAACCTCGTTCTTTTTTCCTCATGTCACCTTCCTCTTTTGCCCTTTGTGCTTCCTGCACATTTTATAGTTGACGTAAATAATTAGACAAATTCATAATTTTATCTATATTTTTAGGGAAATGAATGTAATGACAATGTGTCTAGTAAGCGACCTCTTCCTCTATTGCTTTTTTTTTTTTTTTTTTACTTTCTCTGCTTCCTCCAAAGCTTCTTTTTCCATATGATTTTGAAGCCCAAATCATTATTAAGCTCAAAGTTTGAGATGACAAATTTTTTATGCAGCTTGATTGATTTGGGCTATGTTATATCTCAAAAGAGTCAAACGGGTAACGAGTTAAAAATCAACTGTAAAGGGAGCAGGCCAAGTGTGTTCGACAGTTGTGCTACTTATATTTTTAATGCATACAATGTCATCCATGCCTTTGGTTTCCATGGGACTTTGTATCTGGATTTGGTATCTTTGGTGCTTTCCATATCCCATCCTTTTCTTCATCCAAAATATCATGCTATAAGAAGTTTAATATAAAAGATCACCTAAATAGTAACATGCCAGTTCAAGAATCTCCACATTAGCCTTGCAACATAAGGCCACTTTACAAGCATCTGAATAGTAATCAATAATCCAACTTATTAAAGGTTGAATGCTCTTGTAAGATTTGTTAACATCTTAAAGCACTGTGACTGTTGATAAAACTACGAAAACACTAAGTTCAAATTCAAAGTTAAACCTTCAAGAAAATATTAAATACAGCTGAAATTAGAGTAAAAAACATACCTATAAGATCAACCATGGATCCCCCAGTACATGAAACAAAATGACTTCACAGACAGGTGCAAATTTGATAGTTAACAAACTGCAATTTTGTCCGTTACAACCTCAACCTGTTATGATAGTAATATGATTTAATCATTAAATAGAAATTGCAAACCAAAAAAATGATGAAGTGAGGTACAACTGTAAATGCGCCTCAAGATGAAAATATTACAATGATGATATCACTTGCTCCATCTATATCATGGAACCCATATAATATCTTTCCAGTTGTTGTTTCATGCAGAGTATATATATGCAAAAGTATGATAAGCTTTTAAGTTTTACCCAAAACCCAAGAAAAAATCAAACCAAAAGTCCAAAACAAAAAGCCACATGATTCCACATTATGGTTACAGACTTGAAATACAACCACAATCAAATCTCGACATAAAATCAAATACACAAACACGCTACACACCTTAAAGTTATCCTTCTCTGCAGTAAGATCGCTCCTCAAGAACCGAATCATTGTAAAAGTCTGTTTGATGTAATAAACACATAACGGGCAAAAGACATAAGTACTTTTTGTTGATCCTATATGATGAAGATATAGATTGAAAGTACCTTATGTAATCAGGAATACCGCAGTCTGCTAATCCCAGCTCCACCAAGAACGATAAAATTTTTACTGCACAAGTTGGAAAACTTAAGCATATATAAGATTTTATAGCTTTAATTGCAAAAGATACAATTAGTTATAGTATGGCGACAAATAATCATAATAAAAAATATGACTTACAGTGGTTGAGAGTAGTCATCTAATAGGAGAATAAGAATTATCTCGTTCAATTTCATCCAATGTACCATACAAATCATAAACATCATCCAATGTACTAAGCATGGAATTGATCCTTGTTAGTGTTTTTCCGTGACTAAACTATCGTAAAGAAAAACAATTGATATATACCTTGATGTGTGTTTTAGATCTTCAAAATATATATCTTGGAGCATATCAAAATCCTAAATGCTTTATTAGGGCTTTTGGTGAATATATATGGGCTATATTTAAGGGAAAGATTTGATGATAATTTTTTTTAAATATTGAATTGTGGAGTTATTAAGACATATATATTTTGTTTTTGAATTGTCCATCACAAGTTCTGTCTTGCTCCATTGGTTGAACCACTTGTTTGTGGACTAATACACCCATGTTCGAATCTTGTAAATGCCAAATTTTGGATTTAATTAATACCGAGTTTTATACCTACAAATCATTGCTTAGGTGGACATGTGATGACATGGAAATATGACGTGGCATTATGGGATGCCAAGTGGCATTATATGTGGCATGCCTCCTCTTATATATAATGTATAGATATATATATATATATATATATATATATATATATATATATATATATATATATATATATATATATATATATATATTATTTATGCTCTGTGGTGTACAAGCTTAAAATAGATAAAATAGGTACACATATCGTCCGTTGGATCATGCTTGATTGATGAGATCAAATAAAATAATAAAACTTAATTATATATTTAATATAGGGTATTATGGTAATCTTGGTTTGTCCATTATCTCTCGCATTATCTCACACCAATTAACTCATCCGATTTTTTTCCCTAGGAATCCCATCAATCCCATCAATAACTCTAACAGCTAACACACAAATCATACGTTACAATCAAAATCATAACTAATCGGATACATATAAAGATGAAAACCATCAACCCACATCAAACGACATATTCAATTGACAAACAAATTACTCAAAATTGCCCAAGATGTCTAATTCACTTGAGGATGATTCGATGCAAGGTATGTCAAATTTTATGATTTTTGTTTTTTTTAACAATAATATAGAAATTGTGGTAATGTTTACATTTTGCCAAGTATGTCGAATTTGCCCAAGATTTTTTAGGAATTAGACATTGAAATTGCCCAAGAAGTTTATTTTATGGATATAGGAATTGTGGTAATGGTTAAATTGTGGTAATGTATTCATTGAAATAAAGACTTTGACAAGTATGTTTTAGGAATTTTAGAAACACCGTTCTTATTAGTCATTTTTTTTGTTAACCATTTGTAAAATTTTAAGCGATTTCACTCGTATGATTACAATTCACCATGATAATGTAAGATGCGTGAAAAGTTTTACGTGTGTCAAGAGGGAATCATATGACGTTGGATACTTTATATTTTACAATGTCGCTATGTTTTAGGAACTAGACATTGAAATATAATGACATTGCTATTGATTTAAGTTGAACAACTCATGAGTTTTATTTTATTTATCCGATTCATATTAATATGTAATGTTTATTTGTTATAAGGTGAGCCTTCAACTCCACGATCAACTAATACCGTGCAAGACAATGTTGTTGATGATGCTGAAAGTGTTACACAAGTTGGGAGTTACCAACCAACCCCGCCAGGTAGTAAGTTTTGGATTCCCGAAGCTAAGAATAAACCCGTGGAGGGAACTCAGTTTGATACTATTGAACAAGCTTTAAAGTTTTATAAAGAGTATGCGAGGGAAGGTGGTTTCGAAGTTAGGAGGGTGGGCGTCTAATAGGAAAAAAAAAACAAAATCCAGATCTCAAATACTTTTGTTGTTCTAGAGAAGGCGTGAAACCATCGCCGAAGGATGATATTTCAAAGAAAGATAAGTGAAAGACGGATACCCCATCATTCGATATTGCAGAAGTCGTAAAGGTGATTAAAAGAAGGAAACGAGCATCCCAACGTTGTGGATGCAAAGCTCTACTTCGTCTTAGGCAGACCCCTAAAAATAAGTTTGTTGTGTACACCTTTTTTGAGAAACACAACCATAGTTTGGTTCATGAAAATGATTACAAGTATCTTCTGGCTGCGAGGAAACTTACTTTTTCTAAACAACATTTGTTGCGTCGGCTTTCCAATGCTAATATTGGTCCAACAAGAGCTTGGAAAGTGATGATAGAAATGTATGGCGGGTTTGAAAACATAGGAGTTACAGATGTTGTGTGCAGGAACTATAGGCGGGGTTTGGATAATTTCATTGGTAATCGGATGCGCAGATGGTTGTCGAGAAGTCATGAGCGATGTGAGTTTTCTCGACTTTTTGTTGAATACAAGCAACACAAGAAGGAAAAACCTTGATAGGGTTGTTTTGGGCAGATTCACAAGCAAAGCTTAACTACGCCGCTGCTTTTTTGGTGATGTGGTCTCATTTGACGCAACGTTTAGGTCAAACAGGTATATTGTTACATCTACACATATGTATTCTACAATGTTAATTTATTCAATGATTTCCTTTTTTCCTAAATGTTAGTGCAATGTACTCTGCAAAATGTGTTTCTATGGTAGCTCCCATTTTGACCCGGTGCATTGTGAACACCGCCTTTGTGTACTGTATGTGGTGAATACCGGGGGTATGTTGTGATCATATCCACATCCTTATGGTAGCCCCCCATTTGACCCGTATTAGGAAGTTTGTATTAGGAACATAACTATTTCTCGAACCACAATTGTCCAATCGGTTTCAAAGGGAAATGTATGTTTGGTATCCATTTGTCCAATCGGTGGGTACTTTATCAAGATTTCAAAGGGAATGGGAAACGACTAGTATTGATTGTGAACAAAGGGAAAATGGGAAATAACTATTGTGTAATCGGTATTGATTTTGAACACCTTTCTGTTGTGTACCATGTCTGGGAAGGATGAACCAATATTTTCAAAGGGGTAATTGGGAAATAACTAATGTGTACTAGTAGAGTTTAACAATTATGGTATATGGGTTGTAGTATTTACTTGCATTGATGAGCTATCTGTTTTCACTTTCATACCCCTAAACCAACGATATATTATATTTTGCTATTATGCTAAGCTTTAATGAGTCAAATGATAAATGTTGTGTGTCTCAACTTAGTTCTTTCATTGTGACTTTATTTAGTTTCTTATTGATATTCTTCACTCTTGTATGCATTATATGTTCTATATAACATATAGAGATGGTATGGAGCGAGAGAGCTGGTATCCCTTTATAATATACGTTTAGGAACACTTGACGGTTGTACTTTGCACAACCCATGAATGCAAACGTTTGACAGTGTAAAGGCGACTTGTATTCTTCTAAAAAAAAAGTTTACACACGCCCAATATAGAACTACAAATCAAGAATTTCCGTACTAGTAGAGATTGTGAACACCTTTTCATTGGTACTATGTCTGCTGCGACCAAATAGGTAGATCCGCATCATATCCATATCCATATCCTTATGGTAGCCTTTGTTGGACCCGTTAGGAAGTTTAAAAGGGTCTTCTTAAATTGTGTTGTCATTTTCCACATTCGCTGTCGTGTGTTTTTCCACATTCGATTCTTGTGTTTTTCCATATCCTTATGGTAGCCTTTGTTGGACCCGTATTAGGAAGTTTAAAAGGGTCTTGACAAGGCGAGAATGGTTATAATTTCCACCGAAAACTTAAATTTATGTAGGCGTAAAGTGGTTGCGCATCAAGTGTAAAAGGGGTTAAGGGTTATGTTGATTTGTTGAAGACGATGGTGCCATTGCAATCTGGTGCTATTAGGAGTGGCAACTTTGATTTGTTAAAGTGGTATTGACTTTAGTAGTGTTTCAGTGGACCCAAATGATCTTTTGACCAAGTGGTAATAGGAGTGGCAAGGCTGAACTGGTATATCCTCATGAATTTTTTTATGCCATACCAGGTTCCTTAAAGTGGTATTGAACTAGTATATCCTCATGATTTGTTAAAGTGGTATTGACTTTAGTAGTTTTTTTGTACAAGCTTACAATATATAAGATAGTACAGCCTATTTTTATGCCATACCAGGTTCCTTAAAGCATATAGTGATTCAAATATTCTTGTAGTGTTACGGTCATTTATGTAAAACACTTTTTACGTGATTATGTACTAGTTCATCCTTCAAATGCATATAACTGTTGTGTACCATGTCTGGGAAGGATGAATCCGTATAAGCATACTTGCTATGTGGCTCAACTTAGTGATTTGAACATAACTGATTTGAACAACAAGTTTTATGTACATTGAAACATCAGATACGCGATATTTTATCGTCTTTCACTGGCATATAGGTACAACATGGTGTTGGTTCCTTTTACGGCATAGACAATCATAATAGATGCATTCTCTTTGGTGTCAGACATTACTAGTAAAGCAAAAGCAAGATACTTGGCTATTGAAAAGGTTTAAGAAAATATTTGGTAGTGCGCCAAAGGTAGTTGTAACCCACCAAGACCCTCGATGAAGATTGCCATAGAAAAATATTTCCGATTCAAGGCATCGCCTATGTATGTGGCACATAATGCAAAACTCGGTGGAAAGGTATTATTTTCCTTCAATATATAATTATATATCGCTTAATGTATTTTCTCGATAAACTTCATATCACTTACATATTTTCATTTGTTGTAGGTTGGACCACTTTATGTAGCAACACCGATTTCAAACGACGCTTATGTGACATTGTTTGGACAGACAAAATCGACCGATGTGTTTGAGACCGAATGGGTATCTATCATGAACGACTTCAATTTAAATGACAACAAATGGTTGAACGATATGTTTGCAATGCGACTAAATGGATCCCTCGTGATACTCCGCTATGAACCCATGTCTAGCCTTATGCGCACAACATCTAGGTCCGAGAGTGAAAACCACTTTCTTGGGCAAATTACTAACCCGCACTTGAGTTTGATTGAATTTCTTAGCCATTATGATACTGCAATTGATTCACAAAGGTTCATAAATGGCAAGAATACACATGATTCAAACTACAAGACTCCTGATTTTAAGACTCATTTGCAAATTGAAAGGGAAGCCGCTGAATTCTACACACACACAATTTTTTATGATGTTCAGGATGAGATTTTCTCATCATTGATGCATTGTTGTTCACTTAGTGTAGTGAATCGATTCGTGTTCTACTTTGTGATTCGTGACACGTAGCCGATTACGTAATCAATGATTCATTTGTGGAAGCCAAGTATGAGGTAACAATAAACATCCAGCGGTCCATATCCTTCACATTACGCACATATGAATAATCGCATATTCATCTAATTGTGTAAATGTTATTATCACAATTTATCCAGTTAGGTACGCACTGATCAATGCTTGCCTGCACTTGTTTAAGGTACGAATGTTATGGATTATTGTGTCGTCACATCTTTTACGTGCTCCGTATGTCCAAGGTCTTCCACTTCCCAAAACAATACATGGATAATAGATGGTCTAAACAAGCTATCAGTTACAAATGTGTTGAGTCTAGGAACGCCTATACAGCAACAACAAATTCGGATTCTGTGGTTGATGCTACATTAAGAGATATTTACAACAATGTTGAAGAATCTATCAATCATTTGGTTGGTGACATTCAAAAGCTTCACATATATAGGGATGACCAATTAGCATTGATGGAAAAAGCCAAAATTGATGTTCCGAACCCTCCTAAACTAAACACGAATGAAGCTTATGCCAGAGCACTTGGCGTAACTGAACCTGCAGAATTGACTATTCTTACCCCTACAGATATTAATAATAAGGGTCAAGTGATTCGTACAAGGCGCAAATCAAAGGTTGAAATTGCAACGGAACTAGCCGACAAGCCAAAGAGAAGGTGCAAAAGTTGTGGCAAGATGGCTAGGCATGATTCTAGGAACTGTCCCAAGAAGAAGAAGGGCCTTCAAGACGAGGACGTGGACGAGGACGTGGACCAGTTCATGGATGATAGTGAGTAGTTTCTGTAATCGTTCCTACTGATTTTCCACTCATTCTGAACTATTTAAGACCTTATTGTTATGTTAGACTCATCAATAAGTACTTTTTTACGCTTTCTCTGGTTGTCAAAACTTACTTTGTTCAATAAGCACCGAGACGCAGAGTTGATGTGTTTTATTCCATCTTCATAATGTTTTACGTATTCGGTTGATACACGTTTTCAACATAATGTTTTACTTGCTTTTTAGATTGCTTTGGGAACTGTCCAGCTTAATGTGCATATGCTACTGAATTTTCCACATTCAGTTGCTGTGTTTCTTTTCCATCTTCTTAAAGGTTTTCAGTGTGATGTATTAGTTTTGTTAATCATTTGTAAAATTATAGAAACTATAGAAAGTGTGTTCTTAAATTGTGTTCTTAAAAATTGGGTTAGTATGATGCATTACTTGCTTTTTAGCTTGTTTTTATTACCGGATTTTCCAACTTAATAGTTTTGCATTTGTAAAATTATAGAAACTATAGAAATTCTATTGAATTTTCCACATTTAACCACATTATTCACTTTTAATATTGTATCACTCTTTTTTTAATTCCTTTATTTACTCAAATCAAATCCCATTACAATAACTAGTGTCCTTATATAACCACAAATTCTAATTACAAATACCCTACACAAGCTAGTAATCACCACACATTTTCCAAACAAAGCAACAATGCATTCACACCATAACATTCACCTTCGTACCAGCGCACATATTACAGCCAGTAAGGATTGCGTCCAAGGTAATTTTTTTGTATTTTTCTGTGTACCGTCTGCAATACGTTCCTAATTGTATATCCTCATGACTTTTTTTGACCCTGTGTTCATTTTCTTGTCCCCGTATGTGTGTCACAGCTTTTGAATATGAAACTTTTCATGTCCATGTGCCTAAATCAAACACCATGAATGCTACTGACGTAGACGACATTAAGAAGAGAAAGTGTGGTTATTGTGGCAATTACGCATACCATGATGCAAGGAATTGCCCATTCAAGACCAATGGCCATAACTAACTGCGGGAGTTGTATGCTTCCGTGCTTCATGTCTTTTATGTTTCCGTGTCATTTGGATTTTATGTTTCAGAATTGTTGCCTCTATATTGAGTGGTTCTGTTTTATGTTTCAGAATTGATCCTAATATATGGAACGATGTATCATGGTTTTCTGTGATACATTGTCCTTACTAATCTTATTTGTTGCCATACTAATACTAGATGCATCTTAACACATACCCAAACTGTTATCGCAACTTAATGTGCACACCATTTAAACAAAATACATCATAGCATAGCTGCATTCCACTTTTTTTAAAACATATCTGCAAACACAATCCTACTTAATATATGTTGCACATCCGATCTAAATATGCCCATAAACGCGCCCATACACTATCTTGAATAACACACAACAAACACCATCTGAAAGTAAATTGCTTTGCTAGTGTATGTACTAAGCAACAAAAATCATAAGAGAACCCAACTGTTATAAGTTTAATGCACATCCGATTTTAACAAATACCCAAACTTGTATACTAATAAAGGAGAATTCCAAGTCTTAAACTTAAACACACGATTACTAGATTAAAGGTTACTCGGTAAGCATACACGAGTTTTTTTTAAACGACAATAAACTTAAACCACCCAAACATAATAAACTTGCATTCTTTTGTGCTACTTATTAAATCCAAACTACAGCAAAACCCTTCACATTTTTTCAAACTTGGTCGCTACACGCAACTTGATGGTTTCAAACGCAGCGGTGTGTAACCGCTTCCTTTCTTCAACTGGTAAGTTTCTGAATCCATGCACTTCCTTCTCAAACTCACTCTTCACCAAGTTGCAATCGGACATAAGTATCTTCGCAAAGATACTTGATACGCAGTTCCCCGTTCTTTCACTTGTTTCTTCCCTTCTTTGCTCAGCAACAAAGGTCAAGACCATCCCCTAGGTTTCCATGTGGCGCATTGTAAATACACCACATCTACAAAGTTGCGGTTGTCCCGCATCCCAATTGCAAGACCTTTCTTGTCGCACGAGTCATTCTTTCATAGCTCGGATTATTCTTGTGCAATAGATAATCCTCAAACACAGAGATCTGATATTCAAAAAAAAGGGACGTTACATGTATAATTTTAGTATAAACAAACATATGCACCAACCACATAAGTTGCATATTTTTACATCAGTTTACACCTTCGAAACGGTAAAACATAAATTACATTTACCAACGACACAAATTGCACAAGTTGTGTACTACCAATCAATTTGAGACTCCTAAACCTCGCTTTGCAAAACTCCAAAATGACCATTAACTGCAAAGAAACACCTAAGTTGTAACTTACGCAATGACAACTTGCAGACTACCAAACCGGTAACTACAACAGAAGTATTCAGATAACAAATACACACGCATGTGTTTTCCCAAGAGCTTGTTCTGTTAGCTGGCAACTGATTTACTAGGAGAGTGCAGTTTGAAATTTGTTCTCATGTACATTATATTTGCCCATTAACAATGTGAAATGCTAGTGGTGTGAAAAACTTGTCGCGTCAGGTTAATGTGCCACTACGTTTTTTTATGCATCTCACTTTATTATTTGCTCGTTTAAGAAACTAGTATTTAATTATTCTGTATTTTTCCCAACGTGTGTATTTGATTGGTACACAAACACACACGTTCTAGACTACCAAACATGAATGCACCGCGTCTAATAAACTACCACTCTTTAGTATACTAACATAGTAGATGCTTACACAACAACGTACCAGATTAATGATAAACCAAGTGAATCTTTCATCCTCCTTTGTATCTGGCAAAAGGAGGTTATCCAAAATCTGGACTTCAGCATCTTTCATGTTCATGCATAATACAAAGAAATGACGTCCTTGAATAACCGGGAAAAAAACCTGCCACACATTTAAACAACAACCTATAAATACCTGAAAACTTTTTGAAATCATGCTGGGTTTTAGACTAGTTAATTAGATACATACCAATTGAACACCATCGAGGGTTTTGTACTCGCTTCTATTCACCACAGTATCCATGTTTTCGACAAACTTGTCCAATACCTTTTCGCATCTCACCTACCATGTCACTAGTCCGCATTCACATGAAATTGTGTTTGTAAGTCGTACTCTTAAGATTTATCAATCACATATATTAAACCGATATGTATTCACCGTCCTTCTGAACTTACCAACATAGTCGTGTGGCAAAAGCCTCACACCGTGAACTTGCTCCTGTGCTTCTCTGCATTGTTAAGTACATGCGTGAACAGGTCAATCGCTCCACTGGCTATATCTATGCCCGGAAACAGACTTTCCAACACGACCCGTTCTCCATCCACATATCGTGTCTTGAACACAATATCCCCGCTATAATACACATTAGTTAATCACTACATAATACACATGTTCTTACTTACTACTAACTTTTTATGATACATCTTGACTTACGTTTTTGAAGTCTAGCATCAAGAAGCAACAAGAACTTTTGTTCGTGTTTGAGATGGCGTCTCAATGGTGACACTTCCCTAGTCATATAGGGTGACCTTAGCACTTCGTGTAGGAGTCTCATGACGTTCGCCTATCTAGTTCAAGCATAGGTGCAACTACATTTAAAGGCACATGATCTTCATACGTGCACGATCCCTTGCTTTTATTTGCCATGCTCTCTCTACCAAACCTAGATAACCTGTTTGATGTATTGCTCCCATGAACACACACTGGAATTTGATGATCAGGCGTCTTAAAACCACCACCATCCGTTGGTTCCTGTGATACATAATCTATTAGACTATCCAAAGAACACTTGGTCCGCTTCCATGTCGCTCACAACTTCTTTTCCTTGCGTTGTCTTTGGTACCGTGTAAGATTCAAATCGAACTCGCATCATCTTCAAAATCAAGTCGTGGGAATTTGGTTATGGTTTCTCCCATTCTCTCGCAAACTTCATCCGACATGGCAATTATTTCGGTAGGCGTCCCATATACCGCGTAAAGGAATACATACTCATCTTGTGGGCCACTCTCCTTTATCCTCACCCCTTCTCGTGTAGACCATTTCATATGCTTCCTCGCTGGATCTTCATTGTATTCGTTTATCAGCTTTTGCACGCTCCAAACAACTCGATCCCTAAGTTCTTTCAACTCCATAAATCCATAATCACCTGGGTTATCCCGAATTCCTTTATCTATCACTGTCTCGCCATATCAATCGGTTCTCCACCCTTTTGATATAGTAGACGCCTTCTTTTCATCACCTATCGAAATAAATAAGTAAATTATCAAACTCTTTGTTTTAACATCACAAATTAATGAAACAAACAATATAACATTATTTGATTTCATATGCATATACCTCCGCATCTCTTGGTACACCGCCGCCATCGCCTTCAAACACATCATCTTCCAAACCTATATCTTTATTAACGCTGCGATAAACATACAACTTTAGTTTGCAACTAACATACAAGTTACTAGACTAGTATACCTACTAGTAAATGACTTAAATTAATAAACAAATTCCCTCATCATATATTTCTTCAACGACATCTCTATCATCCACGACTGCATCACCAACAGCGCCTTTGGGAACATGTTGGCTTCTAGTTTATGCAACAATTCAAGACCAAAGTGTTTGATAGGTGTATCTAAAGCGGCATACACAACCTGTGATTCAAATTAATAATTAATAATTAATAATTAATTACCAAAATACAACTTTTGTGTATTTACTAACAAAAAAATACACACGGAATTCATAACAAGTATCATACCAGTAGTAATATTATAGGACCATTGAAATGTGCATTCCGATTCCATGCTCTCTTTGTTCGGACCAAACACTCTATTATATACGTGCACCGGTCCGCTTTTCAAGATATCATCTTCGGTGTTGATACACGGTAGGAACCGAGATTGACCAGATTGCTCAAATTCAACTCACCGATTGTTGAAAAACAACACCAAGAAATTTAACTTAAACAACCACCCACCTCGCTTTGTTTTCGTGGATTTCATCCGCCACACGAGTATTATAAAACTTTTTAACATCCTTCCCAAATTGTCCCTTCCACTGCTTTGTTAGCGGGTTCCTATAGTCTGAGTTATCCCGGGCCTGTATGTGCACATCCCCCATTGGTACACCTAACATATTTTTTACTAACTCTGGTGTAATGCTTATTCTCCTACCATTCACATCCAAGGTGCATGTGTCTGCATCAAACCTGTCTAACAACCAATACGCTAGTCGGGTTGGTATATCCTTTATCTTAAACTCAAGCATTTCACCAAAACCCATACTTCTTACATCATTTTTTTGTATCTCGAGTTGTGTTATCACACTAAATAAATTCTGTGCGGATTTCTTGTATGTACTGCTCACAATTCTACCGACACTAGCACCGCTATATCTTTCCTCTTTTTGTCTAATCCTACTTTACGCTTCGTTCAAATCTTTTGTAGTAAAGGTTTTTTCAGACTACATTAAGTTTTGGTATCTTTGTTTTATGTCGAGAAACAAAATCATCGTCTGTGGAATGTCCATCTTTAGTCGCAAGATTCTTATCTCCTAACACACCAAATACAATTCGACCTTTAGATAACTATATACAAACACATACACACTTATCATTTGTTGCATTCACAAAAAAATAAAACTAAATCCAATTACCTATAAACCCACGGTTTCACCGCTATCGATATTGTTTTCCTTTTCCTCCTTTTGGTTCCATTTTTCGCTTACCGCCCACGTTTCTCCGCCAATACAATAATTGTTCAGAATTATACAACTCAATAATAAATACAATGCAAAACAAGTTTGATGTATATATTAGCTATAAATTACCTTTACCACTCCTTCTATTTCAATCTCCATTCTTTTCATACCCTTGTCCCTTCTCAACTCCTTTTTCTTATGTACCGGCTTTATTCAAACTAGCATCTGGTTCATTTGCCTCCATTTCCTCCTTTCCAACGGGCTTCTTCACAACATTATCCACATTTTCTCCTTCAAGTTGCACACCATTATCTGATTGATCACATACAACAATAAAAAATCAGCTACAAACCATACAATCTAATACAAACAAGTTATCCGGTAATACACATTATTTATTATAAAACACTATTATGCTTAGTCCGATATCAACTACAACACACAAGTTTATATTAACCGACACAAATGAATGCTTTGCACATAATACACATTGATGCATCTAATACACATGAATCATTACTCACCTATTCGCCACTTACATCTGGTACATAGTACACACACACAACAACCACTACACAATGGCTTACTACAACTAATACACATAATCAACCATATCTCAGTACATTGCACGACTCATTAAGCATTCAACTCATACACATACTTAACACATGTTGTACACAATCTCGACTATAATTTTTTGTTCCAAACCTTGAACAACTATAACACATGTTCAACTCATACATGGGTACATTCTAACAACATCCATATAGATATAGTATAAATACTAATATAGCAGCTTATTTTTGAATACCTATATGAAACTTATAACTACCTAAGTACATACCACGTCGCATTCAGCATTCAACTCATACACGTGACCACCAAAAAAACTTATTACACAAACATCCATATATAACTAATACACATGCTCACCTACCTGTTAATTACCCAACCCCTATCTGAAACTTATAATTAACTACAAACCTTTCACACATCATTCAACTCATACACATCAGTTAGGTTTTGAGCTTACACTACCAGTTCAATTAACTTACTAACAATATAACACAACCAATCCAAGTACCTTTTCCGTCTTCATTATCTCCATCAAGAGTTAGATCAATAGTTTCATAACACATACTCAACTCATACATGGGTAATTCCAACATGCTCACATACCGACTTATTTCAAGACATATATTAAACTTATAGTACATAACTAATGCATAGCATTCAACTAATACACATGCCTTATACATGTAGTACACAATCTCAACTATAATTGCTAATTCCAAACCTTAGACAACTATAACACATGCTCAACTCATACATGGGTACCATATATACATAGTACAAATGCTAATATAACAACTTATTTTTAAAATCTATATGAGGCTTATAAGTACCTAAGTACAGATCACGACACATTCAGCATTCAACTCATACACATGGCCACCAAAAAAACTTCTTTCAAAAACATCTATTTATAACTAATACACATGCTCACCTACTTGTTAATTATCAAACCCTTATCTGAAACTTATAATTACCTAAGAACCTTTTCACAAATCATTCAACTCATACACATTAATTAGGTGTATGAGCTTACACAACCAGTTCAATTAACTTACTAACAATCTAACACAACCAATTCAAGTACCTTTTTCGTCTTCACTATCTCCATCAAGAGTCAGATCAATGGTTTCATACTCCTCATTATTGTGGTGTGGTCGTCTCTTATTATAGATCCTTCCACTTGTCCCGATCGAAACCAAAACACCATCCAATAAATTAACCAACACACTACATATAAATTAATAAGAATAAAAAAATAGTATATCAATTACCAAGAACAATTTCTTCTTCATTCCTATTGTCGCTCATTTGATGTTCAAAAAGCACCATTCTTGTTTTTTGATTACAGACACACCTTTGTTACCTGTATTTAAAGATACAGCAAGGAACGAATATGTGGGGATTTTTGATTGATTGCTCTGATTTGGGGATTATGGTTTTCATTTTCAATTGCATGATCTCCGGTTATGATTTGTTGGGAAGGGCGGATTGTGGTACCTAATTTTTTTTGTAACTGAAGTGTAATAAAACAGATAATCTCATATAAAAAGTGGGTACACATATGCCATCAATCTTTAACTAAATTACAAATGTGCCACTCATCTATTTAGTATCTAATCTCATATAACAAGTTTGATCCAACGGTCCACATGTGTACCTATTTTATCTATTTTAAGCTTGTACACCACAATAACGCCTATATATATATATATATATAGGGGTGCATACATGTTTTTTTTATATAATGTAAATTTATAACAAACAAAAACATAAATGTTATACACAAAATTCGATATCGATTGAAATAAAATTCAAATTCAAATTTCTAAAAAGCATAAAATACATGAATCTGATCGATTTATACACGTGTAGACGAACATTTTTAGAAGTCGAACATATATGTACATACGTAGCCGCGAACATTTTGAAAAGTCGAACATATATGCACACTCGTAGCCGTGAACATTCTTTTAATTTCACCTGATACAAAGAAAAGTATAAAAATTAGCAACATTAATATTATTAAAATAGAATTACAAAGAAAAAAGATATTCATAATAGGAAATAAACTTTTTAATCAATAACTAGCCTAACACATATGCATAGTTTAAAACATATACGCATCTATTTAACCTTGAATCTATATTAACCTTAAAACATATATGCACGTCACTTTTATTAATTTTGTACAAGCCAAAAAACATGTATGCATCATAAAACATGTATAAACATATATGCATCCATTTAACCTTGAATCTATATTAAGCTTAAAACATATATGCACGTCACTTTTATTAATTTTGTACAAGCCAAAAAACATGTATGCATCATAAAACATGTATAAACATATATGGATCCATTTAACCTTGAATCTATATTAAGCTTAAAACATATATGCACGTCACTTTTATTAATTTTGTACAAGCCAAAAAAACACGTATGCACCATAAAACATGTATGCACCCTAGAACATGTAATTAGTTAAAATACCGTTACGACTAAGATATTAAACATAAAGCAAAAACAGATACATATATTATATTAATAAGCAATTGCTATAAAAATGTTTTATCACCTTATTGCTCAATCATATAAGCTTTTTTCCAAATACAACCATCTTGATACACTTTGAGTCCATGAAATTAGATGCATGTTTCAGAAATCTGTTCGAACTACTTATAAATTTGTATTTTAACAATGAATTTGTTTCTTTGGGAAGAACCACATATAATTGATCACGTGATTCATATAGACCCATCATCCACCATATCAAATTATTATTTAAAAAAAAACAAAACTTCTAATTTACTAGTCTATTATTATATTGTTATCAAAAAAACAAATTTACTCATCTACTCAAACGACAACCAATGATTTATACTTGCAGAACAAATAGAAATTATCTAAAACCTTCAGCGGCAACGAGGTAGACACAACTATTTCTTAAAAGATCGAAAACCACTTTTTATATCTATTTTTTTCAGATCGAAACCAATATTTTGAAACCACAAGAATCAACCGAATTAACTAAAAATAATGAATTGATATAAAAGAAAAATGAAGCATATAAAGAAAACCAACCTCATAACAAGCAAGGTGATTGACAATGGTGGGGGCGGCTGGGACACGAGGTGATGAGAGTAGCGGTGGTTTTGGGCGGCGGTTTTTAGGGTTTACAGAGAAGAAATGAGAAATTGAGAGATAAGAATGGTAAATGAGATATAAATTGGTTATTGACAGATTTTTTGGGATGAATACAAAATCACTAAATTACCCTTTCACATTTACAAATAAGTGCTTTATCTTTTAACTAATTACATTAATGGAACAATTAATAATAGTCATTGATCAAACAATCTAATGGTTCAAACAGAGTTCTCGCAGCTTTATATATATATATATATATATATATATATATATATATATATATATATATATATATATATATATATATATATGTGTGTGTGTGTGTGTGTGTGTGTGTGTGTGTGTGTGTGTGTGTGTGGAACGGTGTACACTTTTATTAAATAATAAATCGACACAATTATTAAATAAAGAATGTAAAAGCATGTAGCAGGGTAGAAGCGGAGGCATGGACACTATAGAACGTTAATTAAAGAAAAGCAGTAAAGGTCGTGG
Organism: Chrysanthemum lavandulifolium; assembly: GCA_022545495.1. NCBI lineage: Eukaryota > Viridiplantae > Streptophyta > Magnoliopsida > Asterales > Asteraceae > Chrysanthemum > Chrysanthemum lavandulifolium. Next base: position 83,948,002 of record CM040238.1, on the reverse strand, counting down.
CAAGAAACTCGGCTAACACGATTCCCCTTAAAACAGATTCAATCTGCTTCCCGTGGTACAACCGCAAAAGCGATGTACAAATGGACGTGAGAAACTGCCTGAAAGATCACTTAAGCAACTTGCGTTTCGATCGAATGAATTCCGGAAATTGGTACTGCAGAGGAGTACGTACGTGTTTAAAACCGAATGAGATGTGTTTAATATATAGCCTAAACTTATCTTGGTCACCAAGAAAAGATATTTGCTCGAATAAACACGTATACGCAAATCTGTTAAATATTAAACACGATTTCAATATCTTCCATTTATTTAAACCGATTATGTCTAACTTGTTTACAAAGTTTAAATCGGCCCAAAAATAAACGGACACAAAATATGGAAATATATGATAACGAATCTGCAGAAAAGATACGCGGTGTCTGCGAGGTTTTGAAGTCGCATTCGTGTCCGTTAGCTTGCTGGCTCGCATGAGTTCGTAAGTTTGAACCCATTTTGGCCCGGAAATCCTAAAATCAGCACCCCACCCTCAGCAAGCGTAGGTGTTGGAGTAAACCAACAAATCAATTTGAAGGTTCTTATCAAGATTCCTATATAAACAAGGTTTCATTTCTTGTTTTGGGCGATGTGGGATACCCCACTTTTCCAAATTTTGTGTTTGCCGCCTCACTTCGAGACACGATATCTCATTCATATCAACTCCATTTTTGACACTCTTTGGCTCGTTCAAGCTCGTCAAGGAGAACGTAAAGCTACCAAGAAATATAAATATATACATATACATATATTAAATAGTGTCCAAAAATTTTAAAACCACTTTGCAAAACCTATTTTTCCAATAATATATATATATATATATATATATATATATATATATATATATATATATATATATATATATATATATATATATAGAGAGAGAGATGGGATCATTTAAAAACTTGATCTCAAGAGAAAAGTGGGGGAAGTGATCTCAACCGTTGGATCATCCCCCCTTCCCCTCCTTTTTTTTCACCAAACTACAGGGGCCTAAATGTAACATTTTGTATTCTTGAAGGTGAATTCCGTAACTTTTTACAATTCCGTATATAATGTTTAAATCAAAATCATTTTTGGAGATTATCCTTTCCAAAATTCTCTCCTTTTCCCTCTATAAAACGAAAACTCGCTTTACGCATTTGTTTCTGTCACAAATCAATAGAGCTCGTTGATGCACTGATTTCGTCAATCACAATGACTCATTCCGACATCAACTGTATGTTAATCATAACTATAATCGTTATTTTTTTTGCTTTAATTATATGATTATGTGATGTAACACGTTTTCCCCTTTATTTTCGATGTTAATATTCATAAGTGATTATGTTATATGTTGATTTTATTGATATTTGACCTAATCGTGTGTTATCGATGATTTGTTTGTTTTTAGTCTATTTTTATTTTATTTTTGTTACTTTTGTCATATCGTTAATGATTATGTTTTAGCAGTTGTATTGTTAGCTTAATCATTTTTTTTTTTTTTTTTTTTTTTTTTTTTTACGGATGCACTAATTTTTATGAATTGCGGTTTGTTTTGTATTATGATTTGTTATTTATTATTATTATTATTATTTATTTATTTATATATATATTAATATAAATCGATTTGATGTATATCTGGATGCACTAATTTATCAATCATGTTCATATTAAATTGTTATTCTTTGCAATAGTTGATATAAGTGTTGTTGCTATTGTGATACAGATGATTCAGATTTGTTTATGTTCATATTAACGTTGTTGATATTGCAGTATTTGATGATAAGTGTTGTTGATGCACTTTTATTTTTGTATCATATGCACTTGTATACGAATTAGTGTATTAAGTTTGTGGATATACCTTTATTTTTGTATTCATATGCATTTGTATGTGATTTATATGAATTAGTTGATTAGGTTTTTGTATTCAGTTTCATTTGTATACGAATTATGGAGTAAGTTTGTTGATATTCACTTTTATTTTTGTATTCAGATGCACTTATATGTTGATTGATAAGTTTTATGCGACAAACTTATCAGGATGCACCTTTATTTTTGTATCCGGATGCACTTGTATGTGATTGATATTAATTATTAGATTAAGTATGTTTATATGCATTGAATGTATAACTTGAAGTGATACGGATTAGATAGCTGTATACGTATAAGCTGATTAAGTTTATATGCACAATGTATAACTTCAAGTGAAGTGATAAGTTGATGTGATTGATATGAATTTTAGTGGAGTAAGTTTGTTGATGCACCTTTTTTGTGTACAGATTCACTGAATATATACAGACGCACTTTTTATATTTGGTTATAAGTAGTAGTTACGCAAACATGTTATAATTGTTGTGTTTTCATATCTTCAGGTTTAGGTACGATTTATTCTTCAAACAATGTTGGCAAAGCGTGATTTGTAGTTATGTGTGTGGGGTAGTTCTAGTTTAGGTTCGATGGTATGCGTGTATCTAGCTCGGCTCGATGAGTGATGATTCTAGTTCGAGGATTGTTAGTGCATCTAGTTCTTCATCCATTGTTAATGTCTCAAATGTTGGTGATCGATCTGTTGGTGTTTCGTCGGTTATTGATGGGTCAAGGGTTTGGGTTCTCGATGTGGATGTGTCTCTTAAACCGACAAAAGGCGTGTTTGTGTCCTTGGTGCAAGCGTACAACTTTACGGACATTATTCAAAAATGGGAGGGTTTGATATTAAGCTTGGTGCGAGAGCAATCCCGATGGTAGCGATTGTCCTAGTATTAAGTACTTTAGCTGTAATAGAGGTGGGAAGAAAAGAGATTCTATGTATGATAGACATAGGTCTGATTCTGATGTTGCTGTGCGTGGTAGGGTGAATGGTAAAGGTGCTAATGGGGCGATTGACAATAAGGGCAAGGGAATTGACTTGTCACTGGTTGGTGATTCGTTTGCTAAGAAAAAGTTTAGGAAGAATACCTCGTGTAAGACTGGTTGTTTAGCTCAGTTGAGGGTTAGGAAAGTCGATGGGGTTATGTATGAGGTGTACGTGTTTGTTGAAGAACATAACCATCCGCTAGTTTCAAAGAAGACATGCGTTCTTAATGAGTTCAAGGGACATGGGGTGTTCTAAGCAACATTTTCGATGCAAGTATCAATTCCAATGTTGGACCGTTAGAGTGTTTAAGCTTATGAAAGAGATTTACGGAGGGTTCGAGAACATTGGTGCAACTATGGTGGTGCAAGAATTTTAAGCGGATGTTAGTACCTTTATTGGAGACCGTGGATTTACGGATGGTGGTGGAGAAGTTAGAGAACCTTGAGAAGCATTGCGAGGGTTTTTGTCGATTACTATAAAGGTGAAGGAGATTCCTTATCGCTTTGTTTTGGGTGATAGTTGTGCTAAGATGAATTATCGGCGTTTTGGAGCGTGATATCCTTTGATGCAACCTTTAGGTCGAACAAGTATGTTTCATGCTTTAGTTTTACTTTTTGTTGATTTATTTCTTGTTCAACTTTTCGTATATATTGGTGCACCTTTTATAATAAAGCGATGCACTAAAATCAATTGCAGTGCGAGAATGGTGTTTGTGCCTTTTCTGGGATTGATAATCATAACCGATCTGTTACTTTTGGTCTTTGGGTTGCTTGCGATGAAACAATAGCGTCCTATAAGTGGCTTTTGCGGGCTTTTAAAAGGCGTTTTGGTCGATCCGCAAGTTGTTGTGATGACAGACCCGTCGATGAAACAAGCCATTCTTGATGTTTTTCCTAACGCGCCATCGTCTTTGCATGTGGCATATCATGCGAAATTATCGGTTAAGGTATATTCGAATTTTTAAGTTTTCTAATAATGGAACATTTAGTGTTTGATGCACTTATTTTTATCATTCGATGCATTTTTTTTCTGTTGGTTCTTGGTTTGCAATAACACCGATTTTAGAAAACGATTATGTGTTGTCGTTTGGAATGATCGAGTTCGCCAATTATTTTTGAGGAAGAATGGAAGTCGATCATTGATGAGTTTGGCTTGTCACGAAAATAAGTGGCTTTTCGATATTTACGATATGAGATCTAGATGGATTCACGCTTTTGCGCGATGAAGACTTATCCGGTTTGATCGTACAACATCTAGGTGCGAATCGGAGAATCATTTTTTGGGAGATGGACTAATGCAAACTTAACCCTTGTTGAGTTTATTAGTCATTTTGATTCTCGCTATGGATTCTCGGAGGTATTCTCGGTGAAAAAATGATCATGAATCTAGGTATAAAAACCGGATATGCGTCTTGGGTTGAAATTAGAAAAGGATCTTCTGAGATTTATACTTTGAGCGTGTTCTTTGATATACAAGAAAAAATTTACATACATTACAATTGTTTGTCTGTTAGCACTCAAGATATTGGTCTTTTGAAATTTTTCATTCGGGACACGGGTGTTAAAAGTGGAATGACAAGGCGTTTGAAGTTTTGAGGTATGTAAATAATTGTTTGTATATTTTTAATTTTTGATGCCCTTTTTTGTTGTGTTTAGATGCTCTAATTACTGTATTTATATTCAGTTTATCCTTAGATTAGTTAATATAGTTTGATTTAGTATCCTTTTAGGACTTCACCATTCTTATTCTATCTTAAAACTGCTTATCCTCTTGTTGATACTGTTTGATCTTTGTTATTCTTCATATCTTATTGTTTATATTTGATATGTTATTCCTTTTAGAATCCTTTAGAAGCTTGTAGGATTAGCTTATTAGGCGTGCTTTTCTTTTTTTTCGCCCTCTGCACATCAGTTTACCATCTATCTCAATCCACTATTGTTTTTTATTTTTAAAATCTGCATGATGATGTAGTTTTTAGCTGAAAATATGTAAATATGATATTTGGTTGGTTGTCTTTCACTATATTATTTTATTTTATTTTTGAGAATTTCCTAAATTAATTGAATTTAAGTTCAAATCATTCTCTTCAGGGCTGTTTGGCCTAAGCTTTAGGAAACCTGATGTTGTGATTATATGATTTTAACTTGTGCTTTTAGGGTCTAATTCAGTTGCGAGATGATAACTTTAATGGTTAAGTTTAGTTTTAGGTAATGGAAGCTTCTGGTATCATTGTAGTAGCTTATAGCGTATTTCTTAGATGCAATTGTATTAGTTTATTTCTTAGATGCCCTTTTTTGTTTTGTTTAGATGCACTAATTGTTGTATTTATATTCAGTTTAGGTGCAGTAAATTGATTATTATTGAATATTTCTGACTTGTCAAATTTAAATGATTGTATTATATATATCTTAGATGCATTAATTAATGCAATAATATTTTTATTTTTTTAATTATACAGGTGTTGTTTTGTTCATCTGATATGTCTGTTACCTGTTCATGCAAGAGGTTTGATTTGTTTGGGTTACTTTGCCGCCATATCTTTTATGTTTTGAGGTTAAATGGTGTTGAGGATTTCCCGAGAGAGTATGTGCTTGATAGGTGGTGTAAGACTCCTGATGATGTTTGTTTGGATGCGTTTGTTAATCTGTGATTCGAGCTCGAGATCTTGTTATTCGATCAATTCGTCGTATTGTTGAAGATACGGTTGTGAGTTGATGCCTTGTAGAGAAAAGCTTGATGTCTATCGTTTGGAGTTATCCGAACTTCTATCTAGGGCGAATCGATGTTCCAGTTGGGTTAAAGAAGAGTAAATCGGATACATTTTGTTCAATGCTTGGTGTTAGTGAACACGAAGGTGTTGTTATAAAGGTTCGAAACAATCAAATAACAAAGGACTGGGGTTCATACTCGATGGAAGAACATTGATGAGATAATTCGCAAAGAATCAAGCGAGGAAAGAAGAGCGGGTTTGTTTCACTTGTGGGAAGGTGAAGGACATAATTCGGGACATGCCCTTATAAAGACACGATCGGTCTCGGTAACAAAAGAGCATGCCGTTCTACTCGTGACATGGATGTTAATTACGAGGTGACTAACGTTTCTTGATTATGATATGCACCTATATACACTTTCAATTGCAATTTGTCTTTTTGTTTTGTTTTGTTTTTTTTTTTTTTTTAGGATTTTCTAAATAAGCATAATATCTGAGAATAATGTCATGCTTGTCGATGCATGTATATGGATTGTTGATTTTTACGGAATTGTCGTGCGTATTGGATCTCGGAATTTTATGGAATTTAATTGCATCTTTGTAAAATTTGTTGCTTGATGCAGTATATTTTAAAATATTGATGCACTGATTTTAATATATTGTATGGTTAGTTATTAAGTTTTCATAATGATGCAGTATATTTGATGCATTATATTTTACATTTTTTTTTTTGATATATTGATGCCATTATTTTCAATATTAACTTTTCATATATTCAGTTATTTTTACATCATTTAATTTATTTTTTTACATCATTCACATATGTATCAGTAATTATCATTTGGATGCACCTTTTTTTATCATATTGATGCACCATTCTAACCCATGTATGTTTAAACCCATTTACATCATTTAATGTAATTTTTACTATATGAAACTTATTTTACTGATTTTACTATATTCAGTTATTTTATACGTCATTCAATGCAATTTTTAACATCATTCACATATGTATCATTAATTATCATTTGGATTCACCTTTTTTTTTTATCATATTGATGCACCATTCTAAGCCATTTATGTTTAAACACGTTTCAACTTGTAAGGTAATGTAACTTGTAATTCATAGAATCACATGTGAAAGTTATTAAAACATTATTTAACATAAGTTCATCATCATTCACATGTGTATCAGTAATTATCAATTTGATTTACCTTTCTTATATCATATTGATGCACCATTATAACGCATATATGTTTAAAGACATTCCAACATCATTCATTATAACCCATATATGAAACATGCCATTCATAGAGTCAAAGACATAAGTTTTGATTATAACATAACATTGTTTTATGTCCTATATTAATCTGAGACCATCATAATACGGTGAAATTCGTAGATCTAGTTCGAATTGAAATTTATCACATCATATTGTTTTCTTTGGTGTAAATTTGTTCGAAAGCTCCATTTTTCTTGAGCTCTCTTCGTGCTCATCATAATACTTTCGAACCCTTGGTTGAAGACGTTGAAATTGAGTCTTATATAAATTCGACTTTTGAGCTTCGTTGAAATTGTTGTACCTTTTCGACTCTTGTTCTAGCATCTCTCTTTTTTCGTTGATAGTTGTCATCAACATCTTCACCACGTACTTCTTTCGAAGCCCGATTAGCTGGTTTAGTTGCTGGACACTCTCTTTTTTCAGACCAGAATTGAACTCTTTTTTCCTTCCAAAGAATGTCTCCATGTGTCTCATTACAAAAATCCCAGAATCAACGCGGTTCAATCCTGTCTCCCATTCCAGCTTCATGATTTTATGTTTTGATGTTGATATTTTAGCTGCGGATGGGTGTTCCACGAGTGCGAGATATAATGCAAATGTTTTTGTGCAGTAATTGAATGTGTTAATCGGTACATGTTAAATACATTTAGATGCACCTTATTTATAATCTTTGATGCACTAATTTAGATACATTTAGATATATATATATATATATATATATATATATATATATATATATATATATATATATATTGGCATACGTAAAGCGCATAATAAAACTAAAATATTTCATGCATTGCATCGTTCAGTGCATATATATTATCCATACAACTATTATTAGTTACATTTGCACCACCAACTCAAACCATACTACTAAGTAATATAAAATCTGAACCCAGATGCACTATTAATACAACATCCACACTAATAAACTTATCACTAACTCCATACTAACCTATAACTTTGTTATGTATGATACATCAATAAACAAACTAATTCCCTTATGATATTTAAAGTATGAATAACTAAGTTTATATATAAATTACGAATCACGTCATATTTACAACATATATCGTATTCGCATTCAATATGTCAAAATATCCTCATACATGTTATGTTATATGTATTATCAATTAAATCATACCGGCAACGAAATGAGATCGAAAAAAGTATCAATCAATCATAAATCAGATTATCTTCTATTATATTAACATCAAACATTCATTTGCGTGCGAATAAAAGTTTCTTACCAGTGCCTTTGGAATGTCCCCGTATCTTTTATGTATGTCTTGACTGTCATCATGTTTGTTATCGATAATATCTACTTCCATTGTCTTCAAATTGTAGACAATAAGGTAGTATCGATTCATTTCTTCTGTTGGCATGGTTATTGGGAAAAAAACCTGATTAGTATACATATTTACGTTAAACAACAGTTTTAATAAACAATGTATTGTGTTTTTTGTTTTAAATCTTACCAGCTCAACTTTGTCAAGGTTATTTTTTGTAGAATACTCGAGCACCTCATCCATTTTCTTTTAAAGTCCTCGGGTTTGCGTGACATCCGTAAAAATAAAATGCATTATACAATATGTCATAAATTTGATTAAATTTTATCAATTGTTTTTGTATATTAAAATATCTATGAATATTATTGAATTCATGTACCATCATTCTGTTTTGCAAAACAAAAGCGTGAAGATACCTGTTTTCGACTTCTCGTCATTGTTTTGAATTATACTCCATCGTCTATAGTTGCACTTGTCACCGGTAAACTTTCACGCATGCTCTCAAATACCACCTTGGGACCTCCATGTTCATTGTTTTGAAAACAATATCATTGTTCATATGTAAACACGTCGGTTTAATAAAAGGGATGCACTAATAATTCAACCGTGATGCACTAAAAATAAATAATAATCTATATATTTGTCAAATTAGCATTTACTTACTTAGTAAGAACGTTCAGCGAATATGAACTCGACGATAGGTTTCTCATTGACCGCAAATTGTTTGTGATCTCGACCTTCCTCTTGACGTATGGAGATAGCAATACACTGATAATACCCTCTCCCTTTTTTGTCTTACTTCCTTTTCCGGTTCTTCCTGATTGTCATTTGTGTTTCCTGGTTTCACGTATCTTATAGGAACCGCTTTAATTGCGTCAGCTGGTGTCATACTTCCATCTTCAGTGCTTACCAACTGTTTCGCCTTACTCCTTGTGGTTGGTGAAGGTTGCCCTTGAACCACTTTTGTTGTAACCTTCGGGCTTTTGGTTTTTACAGTTTCAGTTCTAGGGTCTTCCGTGTTCTTCTGAACTTTTTCCAATTCTTTTTTACCTTTTTCAACATCATTTTCTTGATTGGTTTCATCATCTTTCCATCATCATTACTTGAGTAATTGGTAGCTTCAATACTTTGTCCAGTCCAAACATGTCGTCGCTCTGTGAAAACAAATTGAAGCTTGGTGGTGTGAAATCCAAATTTTTATTTGTTGCATCTTTACCAGTTTTCGAGATTTCCACCGTTTTTTCATTGCTGAACTGCTGTCTCACTGCGTCTGTATCATTTTGGAAACGTTTTAGTTGACCTTTGCTTCTCATGTTTCTCATAATCTGTGAAACAGTCCTTGTAGGTTCAATGTATTGTTTTTCTTGCAGCCCTTCACCCAACGTTGTCTCTTTTCCTCTGTTGACGTTTTCTTCCTCATTGATATTTGCATCTCCCGTTGATACAACATTTGTATTTTTCTCCTTTTCCAGCCCTGTATTTTTATCTTTATCCACAACCTCACTATTATCTGTTATGTCTAATTCCACATTCATACCATCAGTTTCTTCAGCTGCATTTCCCGAATTATTTACCTCATTTACAGCATCACTTACCCCATTTTTTACCCCATCTTGCACCACATCATTATCATTTACCCCGTCATTCACAGCATCACTTACCCCATCATTTATCACATTTGTAGCATCATTTACCCCAACATTTACTTGAGTTCCGTCATTTGCCCCATCATTTACATCCATGTTTTCAGTTGATTGGTTCTCATTTCCATCTTTATCTCCGTTTCCTCCTTCACGTACCCTATCGATTGCCACTGAACCCCATCATTTACATCCATAATCGTGTTTTCATCAATATTATCGATGTCAATGTCTATTTGTGGACTCTCTTGTCCAAAAAAGTCATCCGTGCTCATGTTGTTGTCTTCTTGTGATATATGTGCGTCGTTCACATCTTCTTCCGATTCAACCACGACTTTTTCGGTTCCGCCATCCGATGTGATCTTCCCTGGTTTGAATGCTTTCATGAGTTTCTCGTTTCTTGTTTGAACAAGTGCTTTTAAACCCTCATCCTCAGGGTAAGAATTCGAAGCCAATTCGAGCAATTCGTCTACCAGACCTTGTACACCTTCTGATATGGACAATGTCTTCGTTATTTGCATTTTCATTTCCTGAATTATATAATTAATATGCGTTAAAAAATAACAATAAAATAATATTAATAATAATAATAACAATTGATAAGCTTTTGATTTTGTGCGTCGATGTTGTAAATATACAATCGGATGCACTTAATTTTATTTATTTGATGCACCAATAATATTATTAAGATGCTTTAAAGCATCATACGGATGCTCTAGCTGTAAACATAACTAATCATTATATCCATATGCCACAATCAGAACTGTCAAATGATCCATACGGTAAAGAACCATATCGCACATCACGAATACATACCAATAATCATGACCATATCCCCAAACAAGCAAAACTCAACCAATTTGATTCTACATTCTCAATCACTAGGACCAGAAACTATCATTATATAGCTACTATCAAACCGAAACTCTTAAACAAATTTACCTAATCTTTCAAAGTACACAATCACAAGTGGAGAAGATGATCAAGCAATGCCGAGTTCAACACCAATATACATGGCCATCCGTCCCTAACTAACCCAAACATCCAAACACTCCACGAGTTTGTGGTAGCAGAGCAAAAGCTCATTAATCGAGACACAAAATCTCGAAATGGCAAACTTAGCCACTTGGGTGCGAGAAACAATCCTTATGGAGCTACTATCATTAACTACATTATAACTCGAAATGGCGAACTTAGCAACTTGATATGCTTTAATGATTTTGTGCAAACGATGTTCTAAATATACAAATCAGATGCACTTAATTTTATTTATTTGATGCACCAATCCTATTTTTTAAGATGTACTAACCCTGATGTACTAAATATACATATGTATGCACATACATACCTCTGATGTTTTACTTTTGAATATTTTGAATGCTTCAGCCTTATTTGAAGGTTCACCTATCCCACATATTCCGTCGCCAATGTCAATTCTCGGTGTATATAAATGGTGTATGATGTCTTCTTGTGCATACTCCAATTGTTTCGCTGCAAATTGATTTAGTGATTATTATTAAATATCACGAAATTATTGTAATACATTACAATTTGTAATAAAAGCTAAATTGTACATATTACCTGGTGATTTTTTGGAATTCCTGATTGCCGACTTTGTAAGACCTCTTTCTTTTCGATTGCAATGTACTGCGCCTTCTTTAATTGGTAACTTTCCAAAACCTCCCATTTTCACTTCTGTTTTTTCTCGATCTTGACTTTTGCGTGTCCCATGCTTTGATATTTGGGTTTTCTTGAGCAACTTCAACCTCTTCGAGATGGTTGAGTTTAGATACAAAAGTCGCAAAGATAATAATACAAGGAAATTAGCATAAAGATACAATGCGGATGCATTATTTTGTTGGATTATGATGCACTTAAATGTTTGTAATACTTACCACCATTAACGCAGTGGACCCCGAACCCGGATGAACTATTATACTCTCTTTTGATTTCTTCATTGTTTGCAACAAGTATGTACACCAATCCATATTCTTGATATCTTCTTCCTTTTCTATACATCGCAAAAACTTACGGTTTATCGTCCCATTTTTGTGCATTCGCCGATAATCGAGATGAATGCAACAAGGAAGTTTAGCTTGAACTCCCGTCGGTGTGATGCTCTCACAATCGTTTCTCAACCACATTTTCAAGTAGAATCTATCATCGGATAAGGTGAACCTTCGATTAACGGAACTCGTTGTTGCGACCGCACGCGCGCGATGATGATATATCCCATCGGGATTCAATCGATTCTTGTATCATATCTGCAGTGATCGATTGATCTACCGTCTCCGTCTTGATTGTTGACGTTTCAGGATCAAACCGGTCTACAACCCACTTTCCAGTTTTGTTGGTGTTGTTTTATATTGAAGTCCCCGTCCAACAATGATCCAAACCCCATATCGACAATGTTCTCCTTACGGACATCGACAACCTTGTTAAAATTTCTAATAAATCCCTTGGCGACGACCTAGATTTAATAGTTGGGAACGTATTTTTGGTACAATAACCGTATTTTCTTCCGCAACCTTTGCTTTTTGTCATGGACACGTTTAATTGGTTGTACTTCACTTGATTTCCTTTTTTTGTAGCTATTTTCTTCTTCCTGCTACGGCTTTTATTTGTGTTTCATCGAGATTGTCGTTGCCTACATAATGAAACACATTCGAGTTAGAGGGCGCATTAAAAGTATGATGCAAATATAAATACTACATATGTCGCAATTATGATCATATTGATGCACCTTAAATGTATGAAGTGATGCACCAAAATTCAATATTACATACGGATGCACCAAAATTCAATATTACATACGGATGCACTAAAATTCAATATTATACACAGATTCAATTTGTGTATACCAAATGATGCATAATAAATAATAAATTGTATACGAGATCTTTGTAATATTATCCATCGATGCTCCTAAAATATACAAACCGATGCTCCTAAAATATACAAACTGTACAAATAATTTTACACATCAAACAAGTAACGCTTACTGTTCATGTCTATATCACATTCCCAACAAGTGAAGCTAAAAGCACATCACCTTCCGGACTACCCCGGACGTTTCTTTTCATGCACATTTTAGTTTGTTTCCTCTTATTCGTCCACGAATTCGGTTTCGTATCATGTACAACCCTTCATTAACTAATCTTAAAATAACATCATTCGTTTCTAAATCATAAACTACTTTCATATATTATTTTAAATCATTGCATTTTGCATTCGGATAAATAATCCCGATATAAAATCGGTTTCCAGCATGTCATAGACTACATCCAACCTAACTCATGCTCAAATGCCATAAATTAAAACCTATTACATCTTAGTTCAACTCTAGTGGATCAAATAAATTAACAATTACAACTAGAATAATGCTATACAGATGCACCAAAATTCAATATTACATACGGATGCACTTTTGAGTATAGCAGATGTTTGTAATATTAACCATTGATGCTCTAAAATATACAAACCGATGATCCATAATTAAAATTATTCTTAACATGAAACACATGATTAAATTAAGAGTGTATATATGCCGTATTGAACAATTTAATTTATGTCGTAATGAAATATATGTATCTTGAGCAATGCAAAATATCGTCTGATAAACATGTAAGTATATTTGATGAGTTAATGACATGAATCATATCTTTCGCAATGAATATTGTGTAGTATGTAATAAATAAATAAATAAATATTTATACATGAAGTATTCAAGATACACATAAATATTATCGTATACATATCAAATAAAAATAATAAAAAAAAATAAGCGATATTGAAATAACATGATCCGTAAAATCCCATGAATTCTCGAATATCTTCCTCGACTTACTATTTTGAGATGTTTCATTTTGAGAATTATGCCCCCATTGCCTTCTTCTTCTTCGTTTCTTTGAAAATTTGAATTGAACATAGGTGTCATAATACTAATAATCTTGAAAAGGCGTCATAATAATGATATTAGATGCTTTAAACTTAAGTTTAGATGCACTAATTATACATTTAGATGCTTCAATCATTTTAACTAACCATTTTTTGATGCACTATGATTGGTCCCAAACGGTTAACCCAAATTAACCAGGTGAATGGTCAACAAGAGTCAATCACTGAGAACGCAATGCAATTAAGTCCAGGAGAGTTTAGTGTTTCCCGTGTCGTTAAGTCCCAACGAGGTGTGAAAGCTGTAATAAAGCGAATCATGATCGGGTGATATTGAGCAGGAAAAGGTTATGATTGATTTTACACTAAGGAATCAATCTATTAAAGACTTTGAAATCATTTTAATTCTATATTTAAAATCGATTAACGTTTAAAACCTAAAGCGACGTTTAAATAAAATTACGTGAGCGCACGAAATAAAAGCGTGAAAATAAAGAAGTAAAATACCTACGGATATGGAAAATACAATCCTAAGAAACAATTAAACGATGCTAAATTACATCCTATGGTGTTAAAATGCAAAAACGCGAGAAACCGGGAAAACACCGAGCCCCGAAAGTGAAATTTATGCAATTTAAATCCTACGAATTCAAAACTAATTTTCCTACATTCTAAATGACTAAAAATAATTTTAGGAAAAAGCTGGGTATTTTTTCAACTTTTATTTTATTTATTACGAATTAAAAACTAAATTAATCTAATTAATTAATTAAAAATACTAAACTAATTTGGAAAAATCAAAATTTCTGAAACTACTTTGACTTATGCTTGATCTAAGAAAAATAAGAAACTAGGTGGTTGTTATGGAAATAAGCTACAAAATAAGCTAAAAAGGAAATATAAGCTAAGGACTGAAAATGCATATAAGAGATTTATTTGTGTAAACTACAACAAGAAAAGACCCAAGGGCGTGTTGGTGTTGGTGTGGTGTGTTGGAGCGTGGCTGTTGTGAGGGGACTGACCTGGGTTCGAATCCCAGGCAGTACCTTTTTTGGCTCCTTTTTATTTTTGAAACTTTGAAACTTTTCTAAATGAAGACTAGAAAATAAACTAAAACAAATAACATTTTGTGAGATCCACCTACTGATAAACTACCACATCAGATGAAAAAGTAGCAAGTAAAAAAAAAGAAATAAAAAGCAAATAAAAAAAAAGCTCAAATGAATCAAAAGCTAATTTAAAACTCAAGTACCTGTAATGCCTAGAATGGTCCTTTCTAAGACTAAATAAGCAACTTTAACAAAAACTAAACTTGAAAAATAAAGCTAAATTAAGTGCCTAACGACTTACTACTCAATGAAATGAACTAAAGGGTTGTTTGGATAAGTGGTCGCTAGGACATATAAAGCTACAAAAGCTAATCAAAAGCCACTAACAAGCCCTACGAACTACTCAAGGCTAACACTAATCCTAACAACTACCTGGGGGATCATGGATAAGCAATCAAAAGCTACCAATGTGCACTATATAAGCTGGAAGTGATCTATTCTAACTTAAATTTACTAAATAACACCTATTGGACAATTTTGAAGAAGCATAAAAAAGAACAAAAGGTAGCAATTGATAAGCACTTTATTGACAAGATTAAGTTAACACCTACATATCTTAACCAAAATAAGCCACAAACAATCCAACATCAATGAATACAAAGGAGAAAAACAGTTGGCCACATGAGCTAAACTAGAGAAATCCTAAACTACCAATTGGAAAAATAAGCTATAGAAACTAAAAATAGCACTAAATAAGTTGTAATTACACTACTTCCTAACTAATTATACTAATTTGATCCTAAGGGATCTAAGTAAACTACAAAAAGGTACTAATAAACACTTACAAGAAAGAAGCACAGAGCGGCTGTTGTGCTGTTGTTGTTGCAGCTAAGACAGGTCCAAGGGGCTTACTTGGGAGCTTATTTTTGATAAGCTAGAGTGGGAAATGGCTCTTGAGTTTCTGAGTACATGGAATCCACCTAGCCCACTTACTTTTGCCCCTATCTTTGACTCAAATAAGCTGCTTAGTGCTTTTAAATGAGCTGTTGTTTTCTTTGTTTGGGATCACGTGATGATGCAGGTGAGAAGAATAAAGCTGGAACATGTTTGGAGAATCACTAGAAAACACAATACCTTAGCTGGAAGCTTAATTCTAGTCTTGAAACAACTTAGGAACTAAATTTACTTATAACCTCAGATTGATCAAACAGTTAAGCTCAAAACCTTGACATTTTAATAAATCCAAACACACCTTCAAATTATCAAATATGCAATTGAACTTTTGAAAATTAATGAAATCTGGGCTAAGCTCAATTCAACAATCAAAGTACATTAAAACTTCATTAATATAACAAACTTACAGCAGAATTTAAACTAAAATTCATTTGACTTTCAAAGTTGACTTTCGTTGACTTTTTAATAAAAACTTAAATCAGGAACTTCTCATTAACATAGACAAATTAAAAGACAGGAAACTTTTAAATGGAAATTAACTTTGACATTAAAGTAAAATTACAACAGAATTAAAAATGGGACTAGAACCTCAAAAGATTCTAGACTAAAACTAAACACTAAATTAAAACTAAAAAACTAACTAAAAACTGACTCAAAAGCTACTGCTAAACTGATTTTAGAACCTAAAATGGGTCAAAACTCTCTTTTGACCCATTTTGACCCATAAACCAAACACGTCCAAACAGGTAGTAACTAAGAAAAATTTGTGTTAGAACCAAGAAAACTAACTTTGTAAAACACAACTGACTTCAAAGATGATTGTAACTTACTTCTAATGAATCTCAGAACATAAAGATGCAAATTAAACGGACATGAACAAAGTAAATGAACTGTTTGAATTTAACAAAAACTAAAAGTTGCATTAACTTAAAATTAAAGATTACATTAAAATTACACTTAAACTAAAACTGAAAACTAAATTAAAACTAAAAAAAACAACTAACTACTAACTAACTCTCTCACTCAATGGCTACGAGCTACTTTATATGACTCGTTCTTGGCGCCTTCAAGTCTCTTTCTTCTCTTTCTTGACTGAGAGTGATGGGTTGGTGATGGGTTCCTGGTGTTGCAGGGAATGGGTTGTTGAGTGTTGCAGGTTGAGTGGGGAAGAGGGAAAGCAGGAAAGCAGTTGGAGATGGGTTTTATTTATTTTATTTTTTTTCTGGTTTTATGGGATAAAAAGAAAAGGATGAAGGGTGGGGTGACTTATGGGTTAATGGGTTTATTTTTTTGTGTTTTCTGGTTTTGATTTGGAAGTAATACACAAGGACCATATTTGCCATTTGACCAAACTTGAAGGACCAAAACTGTAATTTTCCACATTTCATCATAAGGACTAATTATGACAAGATTAATTTTTCCAAGGACCAAAAATGATAATTTTCAAATTAAAAATGTCCCGGGGTAATTTCTATCAATCTTTAAAATTCCAAGGACTCAAGTTGTCATTTTGCAAAACTAGACTTTATAAGGCTAAATTTGACAACTTAAAAATTCACGAGGCCTTTTATGAAAAATTACATGTTTTGAATAACCGAGGACTAGATTTTTACAATTATTGAATAAAACACGCCTAAATATTTTTCTGCTCTTTTGAGACTTTTCACGTTGTTTTAGAATTGTTTTTGCGATGTAGAAGGAACAAAAATGATGAGTATTTACACACTCATCACACTAATAATGCAAACATATCAGTTTGATACACTAATTATACCATTAGATGCATTAATCATATAATTTTGCACTGAAGTTAAATTTAGATGCCCTGATCTTTTATATTTGGATGCCTTAAACTCAAATTTAGAATGACTTAAGTGTATATGCCATAAATTTAAATTTGTATTAACTAAACATTTAGATGCTTTAAACTTTTAAATCAAACCATTTTTGATGCACTAATAATGATAACTTATTTTTATACGCTTTAACCATCGTTTGATGCCTAATAATAACATTTTGATGCATTAATCATATATTTAGATGCTTTAACTATCAATTTGATGCCCTATTTTTTGCATGTATAATATTCGACATTTTATATTCATCGCAAACCATCATATTGATGCACTAATCATACAATATGATGTCATATCACCTAGTTTGATGTACTACTCAACTATTCGGTGAACTAATTCTACTAAATATTATTTATTAACACGGATGCACTAAAATTATACCTTAATCATATCTACAATTACTTGTTGCATATTACTAACTAAAATTAATAAAACAGATGTAATCGAAACTATACCTTAATCCTAACTAAAATTACTACCACGGATGCATCAATTATCCAATAAAATATAAATACCTAAAAATATGGCACTTACATTCGACCGATGTTGTTTGCTTATTATTTCCTTCTCGATTGTTCGTGGACTCACACGAGTAGTCAAATTGAAAAATCAAATAAAATTGTAAATAGTGATTTTGATCGACTAAACACCGAAAATTAGGGCACTTACGATTCCTATATGTTTTTTCTTCATTTTATTTTGATCGGAGTCATTTGTTTGATCGGAAGTGGTGGCGACGGTGGAGTCGGTGGAGACGGTGGATCCGTGGCGATGGTGGTGTTGGACGGATTTTGATCGGTGTGTTTATGAGTGTGTGTTGTTGTGTGTGTTGTTTTGTGGTGAAAATGTACAAAGACACGCATAAGGCGTGTTTATTTTTATTTTTACTTTTGACCCTCAACTTTCATATGTTTACGTAATCTACCTCAAACTTTTTTTCACTTTTCTCTCTAATTACACTTTTCTCTAGAATCGGACTATATATATATATATATATATATATATATATATATATATATATATATATATATATATATATATATATATATATATATATATATATATATATATATATATATATATATATATATATATACTAGTGTCAAAACCCGTCCGATGGACGGGTATGACTTGTGGTTTTTATTTTTAGGATTTAGTATAACAAATATATACTAAAAAGTAATTAAAAGTTAAATGAAACGGCTAAGATATATAATTGATGTTACCATAATCCATAAAACGGCTAAAAGCAGGTAAGTATTTTTATTTTTGGTTTTTATTTTTAGGATTTAGTTGAACAAATATATACTAAAAAGTAACTAAAAGTTAAATGAAACGGTTAAGAACTATAATTGATGTTACCATAATCAATAATACGGCTAAAAGCAGGTAAGTACTTTGATTTGTGGTTTTTATCTGTAGGATTTAGTAGAACAAATATATACTAAAAAGTTATTAAAAGTTAAATTAAACGGTTAATAACTATAATTGATGTTACCATAATCCATAAAACGGCTAAAAAGAGTTAACTACTTTCTATCATTTTGTTATAAACAATATTAATCATGAACATTTTTGCATTTGATAATATTATTAACATTTATTATTATTTTTTGTTTTTATTAACTATGTTTATTTACTTATTGTATATAGGTGCTTCCAGCTGATTTTTTTTTACCAAATTTAGATGATGTTGATGAATTTGAAATATCTGTGAATTGATTTATTGTGAGTTTTGATGTTCATTGTGATGAGAATATGTATGTATTGTCGGGTGACAAGTGGAGTTCGGTTGTTGATACCATTTGTTTGTTAAGTGGTGATGTTTGTTTGTTTACCAGGATTAGGGGAAAAAGGTTGTGGTTATATGCTTTTGATAATGATGGTAAAATCCTTACAGATGTGGTTTTCAAAGGGGCAACTTCTTTAAGGAGGATCCAACTACCGTTTACTGAGTTAGAGCAGTATTAGTGTTTTTGTTCAGACTTCTTAAATTTTATTGTTTAAATTTGATTTCATTAATTTCTTAGTTTACATTATAATTATATTCTGGTTTGTTACGTGTTTTAATTATTTTTTTGATGACGTAGTTAGTAGTTATATAAGGTTTTATTTTCAATAAGTTTTTAAACGAAATTTTATAAAACAAGATACACGATTAAGATAGCCCGAGTATGTGTTTTTAGAATTCTCGTAAACTTACGATTTTTTTTTAATAAAAGTTTTCAATCCTAGCTGTGGTGAGTTAATAAAGCAAAAGCCTTAATGTTGATTCTGGTTAAACACGCAACCTTTAGTGAGGGAAATATGTATTTCAAAGAAACTAAATCTTCCTTATTATGCAATAATTAAATCTTCTTTTTTTTTTTTATAAAAAACATAAATTATAATAAATAAAGCTTTTTCCTTCCCCCGATGGGCTGGCTTGTTTTGTGAATATCGTTTACAAAAAAAGGTATAAATATACCAAATTTTTTATTGAATGCATTAAGAAAAAAAAATATACAGTTATCGAATATGAGAGAGAAAAATGTTTTGAAGTGATACGTAAGATCAAAGTATCAAAGCGTAGCCCGTCCTATGGACGAGAAAACCTTATGAATATAGTTAAAAAACTTAAGTTAATGAAAATAAGTTTTAAACATACAAAATTATTTATTGATTTCATTAAGAACGGAAAAAAAGCAAACATTTATAAAGTATGAAGGAAAAAAGGTTACAAAGTGGTATGCAAGAGCAAAGTATACAACCAAATAGTAGGATGTCGAGTTATTAGGTTTAGTATACGTGAATTACACATTTAAAAGAAGTGCAACACACTTAAAGAAAAAAGAAATAACAGTAAAGTATATTTTTTTTACTAACATAGTTAAAATATAATAGCTTGCACACCAACCACATTCGCAGATGCAATGTGATCCTTTGTGTTTCCACATATAATTCTCACATATAATGTACTAAAAGCATTCTTGCATAACTCGATATAAATCAAATTTAAAAGATAACTCAATACAAATATTCAAATATATAAAATTCATTCATGTCATACCAAAACATTGTTATAACATGTTCTATTATATGATTCTAGCTTCATAATCCTCACACTAAAAATAATTTATTTGTAGCTTTCCTAATTTTCATCAAAATTTATGATCCTAAAACTATTCTTCAACCTTTAAGACCAAGGTAAAATGGTTCACCCGTTCCTTTCAAATTTCTTCATTTCCTTGAACAAATACTCCACCATGTACTTCATAGCCTCATTACTATCTTTAATCACCTTATACCCTTTCCACTAAACCCTCATATCCATACCGCACCCCAACCACATTTGCATACTCACCATCAAAACACGTATCTAATGCGAGAATGACAGAGAGATATAGCTCAAGCTCTCTTTGTTGTCATGGAGAGGTGATGGTTCACATGTAAACCCATCAAGAATATCACTGCGTTGATGTATATATAAAGAATAACTAAGGTTACTGAGGTGCCTAATATGAATGCAATGCATATATTTCCTAATCGATACTCCTCCGTCCCAAAATATAAGTCCACTTTGCTATTTTGTTTGTCTCAAAATTTATGTCCACTTTTAATTTCAACCAATCAAAATGCTTGTAAGTAGGTAAGAATGAATTTTATTGGTTAATATTGTAAGGACCCACTTTTCTTAAACTTTGTAAAATATGAAAGTGGACATATAATTTGGGACGGAGGAGTATATCACCCAACATGGATGTCTACATGTCTAATAGTAGCAAGGATATGTACTTATACGCCTTAACACACATAGTGTGTACACACTATATTATATAAGCTACAATAATACCTACATTAGGGTGTGCGAGATTTCTAACTTTCGTGGCCGCTATGGAAAATCGGCCTCCATTGTTACCTATACTTAAGAAACTAATGTTAGCAAAAAGAAGCATATAAGCGCAAGATGATCTAATCTGAAACTATAGGTCTTGGATTGCATTCGTGATAATCCTTCGAGTAACGATTAGCTAAAAGATAGCGAAAGAAAATCCAAGACCTATATCCGCGTTTAGGAAAATCCCGAGTAATAATTAGCTAAAAGATGACAAAAGATCTTACAAAATGAAATGACACACATAAGGCAAACAAAGATACTTACATGTATTGGATCGCTTTCAGACCGTTTTGGTACCATGGTCGAGGATTCATTGATTCGAACCGTGTATGACTTCTTTTACCTTTAGAACATAAGTAACTTACATAACATGCATTGTTTAAGCATTTAATTATTAGAAAATCAATAAGCTTCTAACATTTTAGCAAATTGCTTTTTTTTCCTTTCCACAAGCCAATCATGCAGCAATTATTATGTGGTATTTAGATTTGTGTGATGGATTTGATCATCTACGCATTCTCATTTCAAGTTGCAAAAGTTAGTATTTACTCTTTAATGTCTTAACAAACAAATTATAACCAAAACCAACAATTATCAAAGCATTTTAGAAAATCCGCTTTGTTATTTCCACGTGAGAACTCTGCAGTGAATATGAGCTATGAAGCACGGTGTCTGGATGTACGTTTAGAGCTGTTTACCTCAATTTCAAGTCACTATTATTAGTTTTCAATTTTTGATAAGCATAGTCTAGGTCTAAGGATAGAATAAAATAAAACTCTTTTAACCAATATCTCATTATTAACAAGAATCACACATCTAAGCCTATCTTCTATACCGACGCCTTCAAGCTCTTATTAGCAATAAAATAATGTGAGAAAACTTACGTGTTTATGAGCCAAAGATCGCTCCTTCAAGATTGTCACTTACAAGATAGCCAAACGCTGAAAGTTGACCAGTCATGTACTCACTGTCACTCTGTCAACACAAACAATAGCAAAAACGATTAACTTTAAGTGGTAACATATATTCACATTTTACCAAAAAAAAGTCAAAAAAATATGAATTGAACCGAAATAAAAAAATCACAATAATAATAGAAGCTTAAAAAAAGTAGTAGATTTGAATTGATAAACTGATCTCTGTTTTTTATATGGTCCAACGTATAGCTAACTATACTAATTCACCCACCGCCACACAAAATCAAACCACTTAAACCAAATCAAACCCACTTAGTAATATATGGGAACCAAAATGAACCGTTTTGACCCATACTTAATAATGACATGCTTTAACTTTTAACCCATATCCAGGGACGGATCCACATAGTAAATGTGGGGGGCAGCCGCCCCCCATGGCTAGCCGAAAAACTTGATATTTTAGTGTAATTTTTATTTAATTTTGACCATTTTTCGAAAGTGACCCCCACTAAAATTTCAAATTGCCCCACACTCACATACTAAAATCCAACATTTAACTCTTTAAAGTCTTATAAATCCTTCATGTCTAGGTAAAAATACTCGATTTACCATTATGTTTCTAGTTTTTTCTTTCACATTTTGTTGCTATCGTAAAAAAAAAATTTTGCCCCCCACATTCTATTTTTCTGGGTCCGTCACTGCCCATATCCAATTTGACCAGTTACCTTCAAGTGTCTATACTTTTGCAGCTGAAGAAAACTCTCGTGCATTTTTCGTTGTCAATACTTCACCACCAAATCAGTTCATTGTTGATTCAAATGACTTTAACATAAAGTCGATATGGTCTCAGAAGATCAGAATGCATTTAGTTTGCCTTTTGACGACTTTCATTCGCCGAGCCTTTCCTCGTACCAAAATCGGCATGACAACTTGCACACACACAATTAGAGGAACCAAAGGCATTATACTCTATTGGAGGTCCTACACAACATATATATGGTATGGATTAGCAAATGACATGTGATAACATAAAGTGAGAGTAACAAATTTTGAAATGCATGGGTTCATCGTATATGACCAACCTGCACATGAAGACGCTGTTATGTGTGTCCACGCATCGCTTGTTTGTTGAGGCTCCATCTGTGGCCCTCTTCTTGCATGTGCAACTGTCCTTGCTAGAGGCACACTGAAAATATTGGACAAAATATGTTCTGCCTCAATCGTCAACCTGTAAAGAAAATTTTTTGTGTTTTAATATTGGCATGTTTGATCCGTCAATCAATCCAAATGACCCTCCCATTTTGCAGCCATATCATTAAGCATGTAAGTGAATTCAAATTTACCTTGGCCCTGGATCTCTCGTTTCTCATCAAAGAATATCATGAGCTTCACGCCATCGGTTGTTCTTTTTTTTTTTATTCTACAATATACAAATATCCTCTTTAATTGGGGCAAAGTCACCCATAAGCTTGTTCCTTTGAGGTATGATCTTTAACTTTGACGAAATTTTATTTTGGACTTCTTGTGGGTTTCTCAGAATCAGAAAACGCTGTTGCTACCCATCGTAATTCAACCTATTTTACATTCACATATCAAACAAATTAATTACGTTAACTTCACCATAGCTTAAATGTATCTACATGGCCAAAAATGTTACAATCTTAAAAAGAACATTATTATTTGGTTAGATACCGATATCTAGAAAAGAACAATAGTAAGGGCAAACACATGGTTTGAGTAATGGTGCATGAACCTCTGTCCAACAGGTAGTGTTTGCTTAAACTAACTTTCTCATAGTAGCATCCTTGGGTCGAACTGTGCATGTAAGATTCCGATGATCTTTAAAAAAATTTGAATGTCCCATTTTGTAACTTTACCCAAGCTGCGCGAGTTTGGATTCTGGAACCACAAATGTTTTTAGCGTAACTAACTATATGTGAAAAATATACACAAATTCAATGACCATAACATAAAAAGACTTAGAACATATAAGATCATAAATTACAAATAACACCTTTGTATTACTGTGTAAGACTCGGTTTCCCAAAAAAAACAGAACCTAATAACTTGGAATGGTATTACAACCCACAGTCGTCTTCAACCCCGTCAATTACCTCTGAAACAAAGGCCAAAACCATAAGCTAACAAAACCCATAACCGAAAACATGAACCAAAAATAAGCAGCTAACACAAAAATAAACGTATTATTGATAAAACAAAACATTCAAACGCAAACATCAACAAACCTTATATGACCAGTGATACAACATATATGGCATGTAAATCAGTTACAGACGAAAATAGACCGTCACTTCCATTAACATCTACGTTGTTGCTCTATTTGTTGCGTTGGTTTGTCTCATCGGCCCAACAGCTGCCACAAACATTCTATATTTTTGATATACGCGTTGTTTTTAATTTAAAAGATAACATGTGAATTTGACCTCCTAAACCCCAACACTTGGACTTTCATTCTAAAATTACAACCATTCTTGCAAAAGAAGCACAAACACACACTTTAGGCACACATATTTGTCTTTCCTTTTCATTTACATTTCCAAACACGTTCATAATTTTGATAGAAAAATAAATGAATAATGACCACAAACCAAGTATCATGTCCCATAAAGTTAATGACTTGACATGACTTTCGGGTAAATTATACAACTTCTGGAATTGAATAGAAATACAAATCTCCTTAAAATCTTTGAAGTTGTTTTCCTTTAAGGTCTCATGAAATGAAATGATAAGCAGTTTTACAGACATGAAAAGTAACATATTTTTTTCTCCAGCTA
Source organism: Chrysanthemum lavandulifolium (assembly GCA_022545495.1). Taxonomy (NCBI): domain Eukaryota; kingdom Viridiplantae; phylum Streptophyta; class Magnoliopsida; order Asterales; family Asteraceae; genus Chrysanthemum; species Chrysanthemum lavandulifolium. Next base: position 83,922,869 of record CM040238.1, on the reverse strand, counting down.
TTAAAGATTATGAATGATGACAGTGGTTAATACTTAAAGGCTGTTAACAGTGTTCTTTACATATGACCATAAACCGACTAAGGATTTTACATTGTGAGAAATAAGTGATCATTAACTAACCTTGCAATCTTCCTAGAAGAGCACCAATATCGAATCCAACAATTGCAGGGTCAAAAAGACCATCAGGCTCCGAATACCTGCTTAACCTCACAATCTCTCGAGCACCTGTCATGAAAAGAAATTCATAAAAAACCCAGTATTTCTTCGTCCATCGATTCAGTCAAGTCATTATTTCTAGTTTTATACTTGAACATGTACAAAGTACTCAAAATCACATTTCATAACAAAACAAATGTAAACGATACAAAATGAAAGGCGAGATAATAGTTTACCACAATAGCAATCGGTCACGATTGTGAGATTAATAGCGTAAGTTGCAGACATATTCGCAAGACGGTGAACTTTAGATGTTTCGACAATGTTCCAAGTCCTCCTCCCACAATTCCTAGTTAATAAACAAACAAATATTCAGAACTTAGTTACAATCTCCTCTTAATGCTGTTTAGACACTTTACTCACAAACTTAATACAAATTTCTTACAGCAAATAATATTATACATTTTATATACATATTTTCTGGCATGGGGGCGTTTGTTTAAGCTTATTTATGAGCTTATATATTTTCGCCTTATGTTTTATAAGTGACATTTTTTTGCTCATATTGGAACTTATGGGCTTATACAGGGTGTTTGTTTTTTCTTATTTAATTTCGCTTATGTTTCATAAGGCCAACTTTCTAGTTTATTTTGAGATTTATAGGCTTATATAAGCTCATTATATCATAATAACATGTTATATAAGCTCATAAGTCTCAAAATAAAGAAAACTTCTCGCTTATGGAATATAAGCTAAAGCAAATAAGCTCATAAGCATATAAATAAGCTTTAACAAACACCCATCATAACAAACTTACCAAGATGCACCGGCTTATTCCAATGGCTAAAATATGTTTTATATAAACATTTGAAGTCCAAATACACTTGCCATGCATGTTCCCTTATAATTGGTTTTAAGTTAAAAAGCTACATACCTCCTTATACTTGTATCTTCTCATCGTCTTTTAGTCTTCCGAACTTTCATCCTTAAATCAACATCATAGGCTGTAAAGAATTTAAGCACAAGACAATCTAAAACAATTATTATTATACCTCTAATAAAGAAAATCAAAGCAATATCAAACAATTAAGCAAAAGACAACCTGTGTCAAGGAAGTATTCTATACTACAGGCTCATGAATCAAAGCAATATCAAACATGAAGCATAGTAAGTAAGTCACTTAAAAGGCTAATAAGCTTAGTGTAGTTTAAAAATCATGACATTAAAGGCATCATCAAGAAACACATAAGAAATTTAATATCAAATCTACATAGATCTCGTATGCTTGCCTGTGTATGTTTGAGCTGCGAAAGGTGTGATGGGTGTTGGGATTGTTCCTCCGACTGTTGTGGATAACTTCGGTTGTTGAGATTGTTCCTTCGACTGTTGTATCAAACCCTCCGGTTGTTGTATTTTGTTATTCCTTCACATTTCTAATAATGTTGATGCAGATAGGAGAAGTAACAAAACTTGCCATTGGATCAACTATATTACTTAGTTCCATATTTGCAGGATACAATATTTTTTATTACTAAAATGTCTCACTTTTTTGTTATTTATTTTCTTAAAAGTTCAAAACATTTTTTTCCTTCTTGTTGGTGAAGACCAATATCAGGTGCATCAATGAACCCAACCAGGATGCCATGGCCACCATCGTGTCAAACCCATCACTTTCTATTATTGCTAACACTTAGCTAATATGCATGCTTATTAAATATAAAAGTTCACAAACATATATCGAGAACCACTGGAGGCACCGCCTAATCCACTCTTTTAAGGATAAATATCTTAATCCCATTATGGTGTGCCATGTAAACATGCTTAAACCTGAACCAACTAAATAACTAAAGATAAAATCTAAAGTATAACTACTGTAATAAGAGCAGCATTTACCTTATGTAGCATAACTTATAGTTGCTTCCATTAACCGAGATATAGCTTGCACATCAATGATCAACCATATTTTCAAACGTTGTGGCAGATTCTCTAGGATCTTCTGCAATTCCAACAAATAGCATATAGTTCACCTTTTTCTGCTTTTTTTGCATAAAACCATGGGTAGAACTTATGGTCATAAAGTAAAGAGATAGATTCATCAAAATCTAAGATTGCAACACAAAAAATGTATTCATCAAAATCTATGATTCAAACTCCCCTAGCCCTGGGAACGGAGACGCAAAGGAAGTTGAAGGAGAAGGTACAAAAAAATGGAAAATTTTCTGTTTTCAGTTGTAATTTATCTTTTTAATTAATGAAAATTTTCTCTTAGCTTATCACCTACTTTTTCTATTTATATGCAAATAAGCACATAAGTGCTTATTTGCTTATCGCCCATTATTATCTGTTTTTAAGTTTCATTCCAAGTACAAAATTAGTTTTACAAAAGTAATTCCAGGTTCAGCTTTGAAAAAAATCAGTTTTTATAATGCTTTCCACCCATAAAGGGGTGTTTGGTTTAGACGTGAATTTAGAAGGATAAGATTTGGAAAGAACCTGCAATAAAGAAGTCACTTAGACCTTCCTCTCAGGAGATACATGAGTCTATATCCAAGAGAATCCATGTCACCCATCCTGCTTTGCTTTGCTCTGCCATTGACAACCATATAACTTTAACATAAACAACCAGATGAAATTTGAAGGAATCTTTGCAGGTTGCCAGTACCCTAATATAAAAAAACAAAGATTTAGAAGCATTTACCTGCTTGTTGAGTAGCAACTACCATTGAAAACCAGTAATAACCTAGATTTTATAACTCGCCTCTTTTTTTCTTCTCCTAATCGATCGTGAATAAAAACGTTTAGATTTGTGCGTTGAGTTTTAGGGTAGGAGAATGGATGTACGTAGAATGATATGGAATGAGTTGGGAAGGATTCTTTTGATTAAAGTAGGGAGTAAATAATAAGGTTTGTTTATCCTATATAGATTTTAGGCTACTGAATCTCAACAAAAAATATGTCGTGGTTTAGTGGTTAAGATACCACATAATAACTACTTGGTCTTGAGTTCGAATCCATGTAGGTGTTTTTTTTCCAAAAAAAATATAAATCCGAATTTAATAAAATAAAAATGCTTACGTGGCCAAAATGTGATGACATGGAAATATGACGTGGCTTTATGGGATGCCAAGTGGCATTATGACGTGGCATGCCTCCTCTTATATATAATGTATAGATATATATATTAAGTTTACAAAAAGACGTGACATAAGGAGGCATAAGGCATGACATGTCGGTATGACCAAGCCTCACGTTATTGCGGGGCTTTTGCGCGCCTTTTAGAATCATGTTTATATATATACTTTTTTTCGTATTGTTGAAAAAAAGAGTTTCTTTTTAATTGAAAACCAAGTTGATTCGGTAATCGAACCAATTGAACTGATAATCTGATGAATTGATCGGGTCGATAAAGACCCGGTTTTCAAAACATTCGTTAAGATGAGCCACGTTGTTCAAGTTTGTAACCTCCAATATAACTTTTACCATCGAAGTTTAGGTTGTTGACCTGGATTCATTAACTTGTTCTTTTTAGAGTGCCAATGATATGTCCCTTAAGAACCTGCGATTAAGGAACGCTCTTAGCTTTATTGATTGCTAATTTAGAGACACACATATACATGTCATTGTCTTACATATTGGGGTGTGATAAGGACATAACTTAAATTCTAGAATATCCATAACGATATCTAAATAGTATACTTCTCAATGAAATTTAGCGGCAATTGTGGATAAGAAACTTCAATGATAATTGAGATTATTCATTGGAGAAGGGTATGGAGAATTATCAGGTGATGCGAAGGGGGAGAGTTCAAAATTTTCATGTTTCTCGTTCTTTTGTCGACTTGTTCCTGGCGGATCCCGACATTCAAAATAACAGTGGCATATGGCTGAACCTTTGCATTGTCCAACCGTGCGACGTCCAGGATGAAGGATACGGCACATCCCAAAACATGTATCAAATGTACACGCGGGAAAAGGATGATTGTCCTCACAAGTCATCTGGGCCATAAGCATCTCTATACCTGCAAATTTGAATCACATATAAAATGCCATAAAGATTACATAATTCTTATAATGCTCAAACATAATTTTCGTACTGCCTCATTAATCCATGAAATTTTTTATACCTGCATTTAAATTATATAACGGCGTTTTATAAGAATATTATATATAAAGTTTTACCGCTTATAAAATATAATGCAATAATTATCTAAATGTTCTAACATATTACTCATTTAAGATATTTTCCTCTTAATATTTTTTCTTCTGAAAAATACGCTACACACGATATAATTATTAACGGGACAAATTTTGGTGCTAAAATTTTACTGAATGATCATTCACCTGACACCCTCAAAGACTACTCGATAATTGTGCTAGTCCAACAAGCGTATTTTCTATCATCAAAACCAAATGCAATAAAAATTACTCGTATTTCTCTAGCCAAGTCTAATGAAAATTTAAAAGCCAATATTCTCATTTGAGTGGTTATGTTTATGAACTCATATAACCTATAAGCTCAAGTTGATAAGTTTGTATACCATTAACAATGTCCTTTACATTTTGCATTTTAAATAAGCTGCTTATACATAAACTAAATTTAGCACCTACTTAGGCAAGAATAAGAGGATTAACAATTACCTGCCGTCATGAGACATAGAAGAATTGTCATGGCAACTAATGACTTTACCATGTTGATGTTTGTTATTATTTTTAAAAGTGATATATAGGATCCGTAATAAGCATCTTATATAGGTGGATAAGTAATGAAGGTTTATTTGTTAGATCTTGTACTAATTGCATGCTGAATTGATAACAAAAATATTTTAGCACTCTTGATTAAATTTGAGAATATTTTACCTGTTATAGCTATTAATAGGGCGATATGAGATCTTTATGTTTTTATTTTTACCAAATAAAATAATTAAAAAAGAAAAAGGAAAAATAAATCTTATTATTACACTAGTTATATGCGAGTTGTAAAAATAATCGATCATTTCCCTCAAATCCTCACTTAGCCTTTAAAATAGGCTTTTTTTTTAACTTGTTCCGCAATAACATTTGTTAAACACATTTAATCAACTTAAATTACTATATTTAAATGTTAGTTTGCATTAATAATTTTTTAAATCTTTTCTAATTACCATGATTAACTTTGTATTATTTAAAAATATATTTATTTTGAAAAACAATTTAATTCATTAAAAGCTTCTAAACAAGTGTAATGGTGGCACATGTTAGAAGATCCCTTTAAAATAATATATCCTTACTTAAATTTTGAAAAGAAGACAATAAATACTCATTATGATTTGGTTCATTCTAAATGTGTTTAAAGGTTGTAATAAAATACACGAGTTTTATAACTTGTGCACGTACGAGGTTTGTGTGGATAGCGGGGTTGGTCTTGAGGTTTTTGATGCCCTGAGCAAAGCGATCAATAATGCCTTTTATCAAATGTTTTAAACAAATGACACGCTATTTTATAGTAGTTTGACCTCAACAAAATCGTATATCAACATAATAAAACGTATAATGCATACGTTTTTAAAAAATCTCACTCTATAGAACACAAATATGCGGAACTGTATATAATAGTAATTATGTGCTCCATTGATCGCATAGACAGTGTTCACTTTAAAAATGCACATATTTTTAAGAAATCTCACCATATACATTACTCACCAATCAAATATTTTCTTTAGCCAATTGACGTTTATTTTAGATTTTTAAAATAATATTGTTAGCAGTTAAAATATAAAATTGAAATTTATTTTGGATTTTCAAAATGCTTGGCCTTTCATAACAAATGATAAGCAAATATTATTCGGAGTAATCTAGATAATCGAAATTATATTGAAAAAATAATAATTAATAGTTTATGATGTGCAAAACCTCTATTGTTGGTGTCTTCCAGTTAGATATTTATTCTCACAAACACACAAACACACAACAATATGGCTCGTATAAGATAGAGTTTTAGAGAGAGAAAGTGGAGCATGGAATCATTTCTAGATAGAGAAAGTAAACAAAAGAAAGAAAGGTTAGATTGAAAGAAAGGTCCAACCCTCTACTTTGGGAGGTAGAGGGTATTTATAGTTACATACTACACGTCCTCCTTCGGACTATGGATCAGGCATACAGTGGGTAAAGACCCGTCCGTCCTCCACGGTGTTGCTCTAAACTAAATAACTAACTAAATAACTAACTAAATAACTAGAAAATAACGTAATGTCTACGAGCTAACATATGCTAGACTAGAGTTGGGGTGACCGACTCTTCAACATGGATTTTCTAAATTCTAACAATCTCCCCCTAAGGGAGGTCACCCCCATGAAATACATTTTGTATCATAGCATTCTATCATTATCTTCATGCTCGAGCTCGTAGACTAAAATTCTTCAATTCCGCAATCTTTGTGCTTTAGCAGTGATACTTTAAAGTCCGACTGCTTTGAACTTTCAGTGGAGGTCTTTAACTGATCCACGTCTTGATGATCTTCGTGCTTTCTTTGAGATCATCAACCACAACAAATCTCTGACACATCCTTTGTTGTATCGCCATTATGTGAAGTTATGACTTTTGGACCGACATGCTCACATTTTGGATCATGAAATCTTCTCATCAGAGTAGCGGAAGCTTTGTTGATTCATGATATTTGCAGCAGCGTAGCAGAAGCATGGATTGAAAATATTAGAGCCAGTTGATGAAGATATGCACTTATCATGATTTCTTTAGAAGTGAATGTGATGTGTGAGCATGCGGTTATGGATTGACTCCTCAATTCTGATCAGCCGCAACCGTCGGGTGTCCCTGCAAACAACAGTTAGCAATAAAGAGCACGAAGGTGTCTTTGATCACATTCGTTGAATAGGGTTGCAAGAACCACGGTTCCCGCTGATCAAGACAAGCATCGCTCGTGATCGTGTAGAGTTCAAGAACCTCCTTGAAAGGGTTTCGCACTAATCAAGTTGTTCTCAAACCGAACGCCTCAAAGAAGACATCACGGAGTGAGTGAACCAACAAATTAAAATTCAGCGATTGATGAAAATTGATTTGAAAACAATCGCTATTGTGAAGAAAGAGTTTTGCAATACGATGAAGGTTTTATAAGAAAGATCAATTTTCAATCGAAATACTTTTGTGTTTGAAAATGAATACACATTCGATGTGCTAGAGAAAGAAGATTGGCACATCGAACGGTTTTTCCAAAAGTATTCGTCAATTCATTTCCTGGACCAAGGTTGATTCAAGAATGAATCGCCCCATTGTTTCTATCCATTTGTCACAAGTTTGATCTTTAGAAAAGATCTCACATGTCACCCACCAAGAGCTTGTTTGATGTTGGCTCTAGAAGGATTTCCATCTTCATCGTGAATACTTTTACATATCACTCGGATGTTCTGGCAATACCACAAGGATAATGCGTAGGACTCTCAATATATACTTACTTTCCACATTGTGTGAAACAGTAAGTCTTCATTAATTTTTTGTCCTAATGAGATTTTGTAGATGATCTCTTGGCTCTAGACTCAATAGCGCATATTTGGTTTCCTATGCCGGAGACTGGGGAGAGGGTCTCCTTCTTCAATGTCAGCAATCTCTAAGAGATAGTTGATAGATTATGTAGGTTCCCCGTGAGAATGAAACAAGTCCTTTTAAGAGGAACTTGAGTAGCTTGGGAAGTTTAGTGCAAGCGTCATCGGTCCATGACATCTTGTCTTCAATACAGTGTTACCTTAGTAACCACCAAGAGCATATGAATTGAACCCGATTTACGCCTAAGGTTGAATTATTGGAGGGCTATTTCTTTTCACCCTTTTCCATTCATTTCTTTTCATTCTTCAACCCTTCAAGCTTACCGAGACTTCATAACTTGAACCTTGTTGGGTTTATTCCAGTTCTAGCTCTATCTCATCGACACTCTTCCCATTTCTCACTTTTCTCCTTTTTTCATCATACCTAAGGACTTCTACACTATCTAGTGGATTGTCACCTGGTAGATCCTCCCGCTCAAGGGATCATGGGAACGAATACCTAACCTAACCATCCTTATAACACCATGCATAAAGTAAATTGGTCGGTCTTTTGGTATTGTTCTTTCCTTCTTGAAACCAATTGAAAAATCATTTGGAAAATCAATCAAGGTACTTGTGATATAAAATCAAAGCATTTTGTACCTTAATTGTTTTGATCATTTAGAAATGCTCCCCCTCAACATGTGCATATGATTTTGAAATTGTTTAGCACATGGAGGCAAGAGTTCTTTGAAATATATTCTTGATCACAATTTCCTTAGAAAAAGCCATTTGATTTTCTTTGTAAATTCTCCTCGTCAAAATGTGCGTTGGTTATTTGAAATCATTTAACACATAGAGGAAGGATGTTTTTGAAGTACTTCCACGATTGCCAATAGAAACCATTAGAAAAATCAATCAAGGTACTTATGTTGAAACATAGAAATCTTTGTACCTTGAAAGTTTGTTTTCTTTTGAAATGCTCCCTCTCAATATGTGCTTCGAGATTCGAAAGCGTTTAGCACATATGGGAGAGCAGCTTGCACTTTTGAGTCAAATCGATCATCATTTATCAGATTTCATATTTAAATCACAAATTCTCCCCCGATCAAAAATATCAAACCCTTTGAGATTTTGGATCCCAAGTGATTTAATAAGGTTTTAGAAGACATGGGAGAAATTGTGGCCTTGTTTAAATACTCCTCTTGTTTTTGGATAAATGCTCCCCCTCAACATGTGCATTATGTATCGGAAATCGTTTGGCACATGGAGGCAGGAGTGCCTTTAAAGGACTAAAACCAATTCCATTTAAACAGATAAGAGATTTAAATCACGATCTCTCCTCCGATCAAAAATTTCAAACCTTTTGAGATTTGTGATCCCAATTGATTGAAATCATTTAAAAGACTTTGGGGAAAGACGTGGCAAGATTTAAATTTTGAAATTGACTGATGAGGACCAATTATAGACCTTAAAGATTGTTATTGTCAGGTATGATAGTTTTTAAGAGATCTTTAAGTAAAATAAAACAATTTCAATATCAAACAAGAAAAGAAAAGATTTCATTTTGTAAGATCTTTAAGTTTTAAAGAAAATTATACCATGACATAACATTAAATCTTTAAATCACCACTTTATGTTGTACAAAACGCACTTTTATAAAGAAATATCATTTGAAAATATTTTATTTGAAATCACTCTCCCCCTCAATTAATGACTGTAGTCGTTGATTGAGTGACTTATGTTTAAAATGAAGTCCGGTTGATTTCCAAAATTTGAGTTCAATTTATTTTCAAAACAATATTTTTCCTATTATCAAAACAATATTTATAAAATTGTTTTAAGAAAAGATGGTATCATCCACTACTTGTCCTGCATAAAGATACGTTAGGAAGTTAAGCTGCTTCCGTTGTTGTTGTAAGGCTAGAAGGAAACCGTCTGCTGATGCAGTGAGACCTCTGACGTTGCATTTGTCATGCCAACTTTCCATATAGGTCCAATTAAGTTCCGTTTCTTCTTTTGTCGACCCAAGAAATAGTTGCCCTTTACTTTCGGCATCCAACCATCTTCATATGTGGAATCCGGATCGGGAACATTCTTATAAACCATCTTATCTGCATATGTTAGTCAACATATATACAAATATATGGTGGTCGACATCACCCAAACAACAATCAACTAATAAAAGTCAATCCAACATATCAATCAGATCATACAAAGGCATAGGGATTATGTGTTTATCAAACTATAGTCATCTAATCCTAACAATCATATCCTAGATTCCTAGTCCTTCATCATAGGCAAACAACGTTTTTAGTTAAGCACGTAAGATGATTATATAAGTTCGTTAGATGATATAAATTTGAAAACATTCTCCCCCTCAATCAATGACTCATTCTATCAAAAGTTTAAAATAAGATGAAGTCATTGATTAGGTTTTGCAAATTTAGGAAAAACTTGATTCTGATTGATTTTCAAGCAACTCATTTACCACAATTTAGTTAAAAAAAATATTTTTCTAAAGAATTTTAGAAGGAAAAATATTTGAGTAGGAACAACAGTCCTTCGACATACTTTCCTCATTTTGTTTTAGGATAAGTGCACGAAATATTTGAAAATTGGTTTAGCGCAACACTTTCCTTTCTTGAAGAACGAGTTGCTATTTGAAATAATAGCAAACCATGGTTTAATCACGGGTTACAGTCTGACGTAACTGTAAGCCACATTTTGAGACATGTTTTGAAAAGAAATATTTACACCTCCTGCTCGAACTTCATCTATGGTCTCGTGCCATTGTTGAATGACATTTCTAAGACCGTAGATGTTATCGATACCAGAAGACATGTCTTTGAAAAACAATATTTTTTATATTTTTCAATTTTTTTGATTTTTATGGGTTTTTTTTATATATATATTTTTGCATTATGGTTTTTGAAAACTATTTACAAAGATAGAGAAATAGTTTAAGAGGATGATGATACGAGTACCAAGAAAAGGAAATCGTTCAGCACTTTGTAGAAGATAGAAGTCATCGTCTCTTAAACTTTCACCACCAAAGCATTCGAGGCTCTTGAATCGTCGCAAGAACTTGAGCCTTCAAAAAGTGAATCTTTGGCAGCTTCCCCCAAAATCGACAATCCTCGTAAAAGGACCATTTCCCTCAAGAAGAAGAAGTGAAGCAAACAGTCTAATTGTATGAAGCTCAAGAACCCGAAGAAGACGATAACAACGAAGTAACAATTTAACACGGATCATTTCGGTTATCAAACCCAAATAAATGATTAAGCCCGATCACATGATCTGTTGTAGCGTCCTCGATGTACACATTACTCTTCGAGTTTGAGCAATTGTCTATTCGGAGAACAATATATCAACATCTTCATTTCACCAAATGCATTCCGCTTATCTAACATATAACCAATCACCCATAATGTACAAATGTACCCAACAAGAGTAAACGATGACATCTATGTAACATGTTGAGTCACTAATCATCTCTGCGAATGTCAACTCCTAATAACTGAATTATCTCGATCAAGTGAACATGTTGTGCATCCACGATGTACACATATCTCTCCCCGATGGTTGCGATCTCATCGGAATCATCATTGCATTCTCGTACATGAAGCAATAACCTAAGCACTACCATAAATCATATAGAAGATGTCGATAAGCAATATCATCTCACGCCCACATATTCTTCTCATATTTCTTCCCATCGAAAGTCGAGTTAACACATACCAAAAGTATCCGAGACCACTTCCCCAAAATGGTTGGAATAATGCATCATTCCCCAAATAGTTGGAATAAGATATCCTTCCCCAAATAGTTGGAATAATACATCCTTCTCCCAAATAGTTGGAATAACACACCCAAGGCTATGAGTTAAACACCGAATTTCTCCGAGGTTATGACATTTGTCTTTCCGGGATTACTTCAATAGAGAAGAAGTATTAAGTTCATCACGTACTGCTGTGTGTTTAGATGTATATCTCCTTCCCCTTGCCGGTTTTGATACCTCGTAATCAACAACACAATATACATGCCAAATACTCTTGAAATAGAGAAGAACAAACAATTAGCTCAAATTGAATCTCGTGAGAATCAATCACTATGTAAACTCTCTCGACTATCTTTATCAACTCATATGTAGACAATTTGAAGTGATCACTAATGAAGAAAACTCGATATGCCAAACTTGAAACCAAGTCAATTCCTTACATTTGTATCCGAAGCTTGCACTTAATGATGGAAGAACGGTGTCGAGAATCTATGCTTCAAGCAAATCTCTAAGTACTCACTACTCAAACAAAGTATGAGACATTAACACCTCTTGAGATTATCCACATCGCCGGTCTTTAACCATCCACCCCGATCGCCGGTAACTAGATAAACCAAGTCTTCAACTCAAATTCTTAAGCCCGAGCAAGTTATCAAATAAGAACACGCCTTTGTGAAAGTCAACTTCAATCTCAAATAAGTGATAAATGATTAACTCCGAAGTAATCAACTTGTGTCAAATGTCCAACACATGAATAAAATATACAACCGGATGTACATTGACCCACTGAATGAACCGGAACAAATGATTCCTCAACATCAATGCATTCTTCCTAAGGTATACATGTAGAGACTAATCTGGAAGATTCACCAATAATGTTTTCGAGCAGATGAGGTAGTCATTTTCCTTAATGTTCATGTGGTTGATTTATAGCGTGCACATTGAGAGGAACAATAATCCGTGAAGATTTGGCAAAGGAATACCAAAGAGTGGATCATTATTCATGAACAATAATCCGTGAAGATTTGGCAAAGGAATACCAAAGAGCGGATCATTATTCAATAGTGCAACTGCAATATTATGATAGTCATTATCAACGCCTTGAGGAATAACTGGAGATTGGGTTTCTCAAGTAGTCTGAGTTGTACTTCTTAGATGGAGAACCATATTGAGTCAGCAGGAACCGGAGCAGGAGCTTCAGGAACTGGATGAACAACATTCGTTGGAGGTTGTAAGTACTCATCAAACATATCTTAAAACAATGAATCCCGAATAAATAATAAATCCCAATTATCCTTAGTAAACATTAGGCATTGGAGAGTCATATGACCATAATTCAAGCATCCATCAACATGTAGTATAGTCACTCTTCTCCCCCTCAAAAATTACATTTGAAGTTGCCATTTTGATTCGAACAAGTGAATAAGAGTATACACCAATGAACGTAGATCCACTTTTGAGGATTGAATGAGCATAGGAAAACATGGCTTGTTGATGAAGAATGTCGATGAGAATGGTCATATACATAAAGATTTCTCTTCTTCTAAAGATAAAGCGCATTGAAGCGTACACCTTTCTTTTCTTTGAGGAACGGGGCCTGAAGAGTTATCTGCAGACGCCATAATGATGAAGTACGAGGCCTGAACTAAAGTGAACAGACGTCATTGCCGATTGAATATCAAGGTTGAGTTACTTGAACCCGTGAGTTATGAGATATCAATCCTTTTGTTATCCATACTTTAAGCCAGTCCATGTATTGAAGGATCGAAGTATCTGCAACTGAGTAAGGACTACATGCACTAACATTCCAAGCTTGATTACATATATATTGGTTAGTGACATTAGTATCCAAACCCTTTGGGGTTTCATGGTCAACCTTGATTTTGCCATCGGTAAACAGCTTTCCGGTAGGTATCCACCTAAGTCCAACATCCTTAAACATTCTACCAGACGGTATATGTTAGGTCACTAGATTTACAACACAAGCTTAATAGAAAGAGATAAAAGCGATTGAACAAGTATCCAAACACATACACACGATATAAAGGAAACGGTTATGCGTAGAGAGTGAGTGAAAGAAATAACTTGAACAACCAACCCTCAAGTGAGGGTTATTACATAGTATTTATAGGCAAGGAGCTAGGGCAACACTCCTACTCCTTCCCTTTTCCATATTGGACATGGGCCTAAGCTTATGGGCCTTCTACATAAGCTAGACCTTAAACAAACATAAAGGCCATAATAAGCTACCTATTACATATGAGTAACAAACACTTGAATTAAGGTTTAGGAGTGATTCCAACAATCTCCCCCTCAAGTGTTGGTGATGAAAATGGTGAAGGCGTTGATGTAATAGTTGCTTTGACGCCTTCCGACATTCTTCTTTCTTGTGAGAAGGAATGCCTTGATTCAACAATCTCCCAAAGTGTAGAGATAGTTTTATTTGAGCAGTTATGCTTTGACGTCATCTTTAACTTTGTTCTTTGATCATTGTTCTTGTGATGAAAGTGATAGTATGTTGTTATCGCATCAAGTGCGCCTCGTGTCCGCTTCACCGCAGTTGTCTCCACGTCATTCTTCAACATGCTCACACGCTCTTTGACGTTGGAGTTTAGTCGATGAAGTTCTTTAAGTCTTTAACTTTGTAGATTCTTTGATTTGACGAAGAATCATTTCGATTGTGTTGCTTTTGGATAGAACTTCCATTAGTGATGATGTTGGCGTGAGCATGATAAGAATCGCACGATCATCCCTCCCGAGCTTCCATAAGAAGAAAACATTTAAACGGTTAGTAATAAGCGGATTCCGCACTTACAAGTTTGAACTTCGAGAGTGTTAAAGATAGTGTGAAAACACAACTCTAATTCTCATAAAGGCCGTTCTCGAACCTGAGACCCACAAGTGAGATAACGCGATGTACCAAGTACATCTATGATTCGATGAGTCGAGGTATACCAAGCATCACCTCACGATCGTAGACCGCTTGAGACACACTAAGCTTAATCCACGGGAGTTACCGGAGTGACTGCTGTTAGGGCTGTTTGATGTTGACCTGGCGGGAGTTTCCATTCAATCACCGAGGATCACAGTTGTGACCTCTCATAAATGTTCTCGACAGTTGCTAAGATCCGTGAAGGACTCGATAATGTACCACCGATGCTCTTATTGTTGAACATCAAGTGATGAAATGTCAAGTGTACCTAAGAGATCTTTTGATGAATCTCGTGGCTCTAGACTCAATAGTGCGTTTTGGTTTTCCCGAGCGGAGACTAGGAGAGGTCTCCTTCTTCAATACCAATGATCTCAAGAGAAAGCCAATAGTTTACGAGGGTTCCCTGTGAGAATGAAACAAGCTTCTTTTGAGAGAAACTTGAGTGGCTAAGAAGGTATAGTGCATGCGCCTTTGGGTCCATGACGACTTTTAATCTTCAATACCCGACACTAAGTGACAACCAAGAGTATATGAATTGAACCGTGTCTCGCCCTAAGATGAATAATTTGAGGGCTATTTTTTTCACCCTTTTCTTTGCATTTCTTTTAATTCTTCAACTCCTTCATCACACCCCAAATTACTGCTTTGTAGCGGAATGGAATTTCGGGATTGACCGTCATAGCATCACAATCACAGTTATATTGAACGACCTAAAGTGTCGTTTGGAAAATACATCGCTTGATTTAATAAAATAATCGAGTTACAACATAGGTCCCAAAAGTTTACAAAGTTTGCGGAAATATAAATATATTACAAGTCCAAACGATGGTTTTAAAAGAAAGTGCAATAATGTACAATGATGTAAGTCGACGCGACTCAAAAGGTGGTTCCTTGACCATGCCATGATGATAATGCCTTAGATACCGAGAATAAACATGCTAAAAGGTCAACACAAAGGTTGAGTGAAATCCATAGGTTTAAGTAATTCGTTTGAACACAATAATCGTAGTGTGAGTTAAATGGTTTCACACTCATCGTTAAAAACAAAATCGTATTTATTTCACTAAGTTCATGACACCAAAGCGTAAACATCGCACCAATAAAATTGGTAATCATCGCTTCATCGCCGCCTAATAGGTAATTTGCCAATTTACCTTAATGATTCAATATAGTGCGCTCGATTTCCTAAATGGGTCAATAGGAGCGGAGTGTTAATTCAATAGGCCTATTCACAATATTCGCTCACCGCAAGTGACTAATGGTTCATGATGTAGGGACTTGAACATGGCAAATACTTAGTGACAATAAAACATTCGGATATAGCATACAGCTCAAAGCATTTGTGTTCGATTAAAAATGTAGCATGTATCTCCCCAGTGTTTGTAAAAGCAGTTAAAAGAGTAAAAGTGGGGCTATGAACTCACTTGGTAAACGGTGTAATGACAAGAGTGAGTACACCGAGGTATAATGTGATGCGTTAACCGGACCTATTACGAATGATATGATATGTCATGAGTTGCAATGTAATGTTATGCATGCATTTCAGTATGTTATTTATACCATTTGCGAATTTTGAAAATATTAATTATCGACGAAAATACTCTTTGACGCCTTGACCCTTCAAAAATCACTTTATAAGTTTTTACGTCAAAATGTCATCCTACAATGGTTTTATAATGTTTATGGTGAAATTTTCACTTTTCGTCCGTAAAACAATGTCGTCGGAAATTTCTTGAAAGTAGCAAAAATGGCTTTGGAAAACTAGTCGTAAAATGGTGTACGTCGATCGTTAGAGAACGAACTCGACGGTTTTGGAAAGTTTGTATCGAAATATAGAAGTTTCAGTTCAGGAGTTTTCGTCCAAAAGGTCTCGAACATAAAGATAATAAGGGTTAAAGATGGTGATTTTGGCTAATTGTAGTGCAAAAAGTGAGTTTCGGCCAAGTTTAGACATCCGTAATTAATTTATTATAACTCCGCTATACAAACGGCTTGTTGTTTTGAAAAATATGCTCGGTGAACCTGATTTTATTAGAAGACATTTTGTTTCAAAAAGTTTCACATCATGGTTAAAAACAGCCTCAAACATGGTCGATTCAGCTACCGTAACACTTGTATCGTAAAAATAATATAGTTTTTCAGAAAATAATAGTTACGGCAATTTTATGAAAAAGTGCATATCTTTGTCGCTTCAAATCCGTTTTCACGATAATACGTCCTTAGCTTCGATCGAAGTAAACTAATATATTTTTGATAAGTCGAAATAATTTGTGAAGCTTAAGGCTCGTTTTTTACTCGAAATATACAAAAACATGTTGCTGAAATTTCTGAAAATTATATATTTCGTCGTCAAACTTTAAAAATTCATAATTTCTTCGTTATAACTCCGTTTTTATCCGTTCAAAAGGCCACGGATTTGTTTTAAAGTATATTTTCTAAATATCAAGGCCAAAAAGTCGTGCCTACTGTCGGTTTTTCCAGAAAATCGAAACAAGGACAGAACATAATTTATAGTTATCGAAAATAGTTTTTCTCGGACAAAACCTATTCTAATCCCTTCAAATCAACTCCAAAGCTAATCTAATCCTACCATACACCTTCTTAGGGTGTCATGGGTTCCTAGACATCATCAAGACCAAAGAATACCAAGGGGATATTTATAGGATGACCATAATATATAAATAACTCTAAAATCATGAAAAATGGTATAAATCACATATGTCTTGCATGTTGCTCCAAAAATGAAAAGATACATATGAAATGATAATGAAACATGAAAATGAAAGAAACATGCTTACAAGTGAATATGATGAGGTGCAAGTAACAAGGTTAAACCTAAACACTCTTGGTTTTTATTTCAAAACCTTATAAAGAGTATAAACTAGATTGTATAAACACTTGAGAAAATTTTGATGATGATCCCTTTGAGAACCTCTATGTGGCCGGTTCTTATGGAGAGAAAACAAGGAGAAGAAGTTTTGCTACTAGGTGAAAAATTTTGAGAATGAATGAGTTAGTAAGTCAAATAAGACTTTAAGTATTGTGTAAAAGATCAAACAATCAAGAACCATACTATAATTAATGCTACCCTTGACTTCCCCCCCCCTCCAAGGCCGGATTTGGGGGATTTATGTTTCACAATTATTATTATTATTTTTTTTTTTTTCTAAAATGTAATGTGTATAATTTGTGTAATTTGGTAAGAAAATGAAAGTAAAGTGTAGATAATTGTAACTTTTTGGTACAAGTAAGTTTTTAATAGATCAAAATAGAATGTAATGATATAATAAAAATTGTAAAAATACATTCCTTGTGAAATTTGAGTGATAAAATAATTATCGATAGTTTTTAAGAAAAACACGTAATAATTTAACTTTAACGATTAATGTACCAAATAAATTTAAAACACTAGGAAACTCAAAATATAGTTTTATAAACTAAATGTAAGTATAAAAATACATCGGGATCATTTTGAAAGTAATGGATTAAATATTCAAAATAATAAGTCACGCGATAACGTTTATTAAATATAAAAATTACGCGTTAAATGTGAAATGAAATGTCATGAATGAACTATCATGATGCAAATGATGTCAATGAAATGTAGACTAATCTTAGTCCATATGAAATGTACGTGATGTTATGATCATGAATTCGCCGCTAAACCTTAAAGGTTACGCGAATTTGGAACACGTAAACCTAGTTTACGATAAATGTTGAAATTGTGAGGCATAAATTGTTTCGAGAAATGACCTGAAAGTTCGGGTTGTCACATTCGCCCATCCAAAAAGGAATTCAGTCCTTGAATTCAGTTCGCGTTAGTCTATCGGGTTTAGGGTTTGATGTGGCAAACTTTCCCATTCCCGAGCAAAACCCTCAAAGACTTTTACCAACCAATTTTCACTTAATCTCACAACTCATCAAACAAGAACTGTCATGAGATTAGGCTAAATTGGTTTGAAGGAGGACTTTGAAAATTTGGCTCGACACGGATTGCTTACACATATAAGCCTACTACTCCCTTCATTGCATGATTCTTCCTGAATTAGACATAGGTGATCAGGCTATGTATAATTTAGGAGTAACTATGCAATGCTTGGACTAATCGACTCATATGTTGTTTGGTGTTGAGTCAACTGATGTTAAAATTGTGATGAACTTCGAGAAGAGAAGACATGGAGAAGTGTAGTTAAAATGATAGTTGAAGTAAAAAGAATTAAAATCCTCGTAAATGATAACAAATCGGAAAGAAAATAAAGTACGATAGATGAGAATATTTTACAACGAGTGGTTTATCAAACAGAAATACATCTTAGGTTATAAAGATTCGGATACGATGGAAAACATAAACTTAGTACGACATAGAACATAAGGAGAAATAAGACTGTTAGTTTCCGAACTTCTTCAGTCTTCCGCGTCGTTGATACCTTGACGAGCTCCTCCTCCTCCTTCTAACATATATACATTCCCATGAGCACCTTCAACTGGTTGACCTTGGTTTTGAGGACATTGGTTCCGATAGTGTCCTTGTTCCCCACATCCGAAGCACGTAACTATGGCTTTACCTTTACAATCCTCGCTAGATGTCCGGTGTTTGGCATTTGTGGCACTTGGCGGGCAAGGACCCAGTGATGAAAATTACATCGATTACATAATGGGTGTGTTCCAAGATACCTCTACCTCTCATTGGTGCAATGACATAAACCATTCCGCTTCTTGCCTTCTATTTTGTTGTTGTTGATGGTTAGTGTTGCGGTTTTGGTTGTTGTTGTTATAACCTCCTTGGTCGCTTTTCCCATTTTCTTTTGTTGTTGTTGATTTGGTTATAAATCGTTGTTGTTGTTGTTTTGGTTATTGTGGTAGTTGGTGCGGTTGTTGGGGTTGTTGTTGTTTTGGTTGGTGTTGGTGTACTTACCTCTCTTCACTACACGGGCCATGAGCTTTTGAGTCACCCTAATAGCTTCCTCGATTGTTTGTGGATCAAACGAAGTAACATCTCCTTGAATCACCTCGAAGTCCCCAATGAAAGCCTCTAGCAACTTCTCATTATCGAAACCATGGACGGGCATAACGCCAATTCTTGGAATCTCCGAATGTAAGTGTCAATATCGTACCCAATAGTTACTAGTTCATAGAACTCGGTCTCCAACTTTTGACTTCGACGAGGACAAAACTTCTTAGTCACCAAACCCTTAAATTGCTCCCAAGTAAGCTTGAAAGCATTCTCCATTCCAATCGGTTGAGCATATGAATTCCACCACGATAATGCTCCATCGAGTAAAGTACTTGTAGCATATTTGACCTTACTATCATCCGGGCAATTACAAAGCAAAAACACGGATTCCAACTTTTCAAACCATCGTACCATGGCCGTGGCTCCTTCAGTCCCCCTAAACTTCGTGGGCTCACCACTTTTGAAATCTTTGTACGAACATCTCTTAACTCCGGATCCTCGGCATTTCCAAGATGTGACTAGCCTAGCGGCTTCAAGAAGCAACATGGCCTCAAGAGAAGCAAGCAGCCCACTTGTTTCCTTTCGACTCTTAGAGCATTAGCTATGCTATCATTCACCAACTTTTGAATTCTTGCTTGGGTCATTTCAACTGTAGCTTTCTTGATTGCCATATCTTCTTCAAAACAAGAGGAAATGTGAGGCGTAGCAAAATCCCATGTTAAAATATGCGCTCTAAAGAGAGGTGATAAGAAATGATAAGTTTAAGGTTATCTTTCAAAATAATCGACGGTTTCCTAAGAAATGGGTTATGAGATGTCGTAAGTGCTTCAAATGTATGATGGTTTAGTGACTTAGAGTGAATAGCGTGTAACTCGACATGTTAGTGATGAAACAAAGGAGTGAGAGTGACTTTGCGTACTTAAAGGTTTATCTCAAGATTCGGCGTTATCGGTGATGAGTCAATGAATGTAAAAATTATGATAGGGAATGTCAAGGAATTCTCCACATTAGAGTATGAAGAAAGAATAATGGAATGGGCATTTAAAGGCATCCATGTGACAATCGATATGAAATGAAAGTAAATAACTCGAAAAATGTACGTATAAATCGCACGCAAAGTGAACATGCACGTATGATGAAATGATGAGATGCTATGATGATGTAGTTATAGTCTAGGGTCAATGATGCAACCTAGTTCTCTATAATCAAGCTCGATGCCAATCTGTCACACCCCAAATTACATTTTGCGTGGAATGGAATTCACGGGATTGATTGTCATAGCATCACAATCACAGTTATATTGAGCGACCTAAAGTGTCGTTTGGAAAATACATCGTTTGATTTAATAAAATAATCGAGTTACAACATAGGTCCCAAAAGTTTACAAAGTTTGCGGAAATATAAATATATTACAAGTCCAAACGATGGTTTTAAAAGAAAGTGCCATAATGTACAATGATGTAAGTCGACGCCATGACTCAAAAGGTGGTTCCTTGACCATGCCATGATGATAATGCCTTAGATACCGAGAATAAACATGCTAAAAGGTCAACACAAAGGTTGAGTGAAATCCATAGGTTTAAGTAATTCGTTTGAACACAATAATCGTAGTGTGAGTTAAATGGTTTCACACTCATCGTTAAAAACAAAATCGTATTTATTTCACTAAGTTCATGACACCAAAGCGTAAACATCGCACCAATAAAAATTGGTAATCATCGTTTCATCGCCGCCCTAATAGGTAATTTGCCAATTTACCTTAATGATTCAATATAGTGCGCTCGATTTCCCTAAATGGGTCAATAGGAGCGGGAGTGTTAATTCAATAGGCCTATTCACAATATTCGCTCACCGCAAGTGACTAATGGTTCATGATGTAGGGACTTGAACATGGCAAATACTTAGTGACAATAAAACATTCGGATATAGCATCTGATTCAAAGCATTTGTGTTCGATTAAAAATGTAGCATGTATCTCCCCAGTGTTTGTAAAGCAGTTAAAAGAGTAAAGTGGGGCTATGAACTCACTTGGTAAAGCGGTGTCTTGACAAGAGTGAGTACACTGAGATATAATGTGATGCGTTAACCGGGACCTATTACGAATGATATGATATGTCATGAGTTGCAATGTAATGTTATGCATGCATTTCGTATGTTATTTATACCATTTGCGAATTTTGAAAATATTAATTATCGACGAAAAATACTCTTTTGACGTCTTGACCCTTCAAAAATCACTTTATAAGTTTTTACGTCAAAATGTCATCCTACAATGGTTTTATAATGATTTATGGTGAAATTTTCACTTTTCGTCGTAAAACAATGTCGTCGGAAATTTCTTGAAAGTAGCAAAAATGGCTTTGGAAAACTAGTCGTAAAATGGTGTACGTCGATCGTTAGAGAACGAACTCGACGGTTTTGGAAAGTTTGTATCGAAATCTAGAAGTTTCAGTTCAGGAGTTTTCGTCCAAAAGGTCTCGAACATAAAGATAATAAGGGTTAAAGATGGTGATTTTGGCTAATTGTAGTGCAAAAAGTGAGTTTCGGCCAAGTTTAGACATCCGTAATTAATTTATTATAACTCCGCTATACAAACGTCTTGTTGTTTTGAAAAATATGCTCGGTGAACCTGATTTTATTAGAAGACATTTTGTTTCAAAAAGTTTCACATCATGGTTAAAAACAGCCTCAAACATGGTCGATTCAGCTACCGTAACACTTGTATCGTAAAAATAATATAGTTTTTCAGAAAATAATAGTTACGGCAATTTTATGAAACGTGCATATCTTTGTCGTTTCAAATCCGTTTTCTACGTATAATCGTCCTTAGCTTCGTATCAAGTAAACTAATATATTTTTGATAAGTCGAAATAATTTGTGAAGCTTAAGGCTCGTTTTGACTCGAAATATACAAAACATGTTCTTGAAATTTACGAAAATTATATATTTCGTCGTCAAACTTTAAAATTCATAACTTCTTCGTTATAACTCCGTTTTATCCGTTCAAAAGGCCGCGGATTCGTTTTAAAGTATATTTTCTAAATATCAAGGCCAAAAGTCGTGCCTACTGTCGGTTTTTCAGAAAATCGAAAAAGGACAGAACATAATTTATAGTTATCGAAAATAGTTTTTCTCGGACAAAACCTATTCTAATCCCTTCAAATCAACTCCAAAGCTAATCTAATCCTACCATACCTTCTTAGGGTGTCATGGGTTCCTAGACATCATCAAGACCAAAGAATACCAAGGGGATATTTATAGGATGACCATAATATATAAATAACTCTAAAATCATGAAAAATGGTATAAATCACATATGTCTTGCATGTTGCTCCAAAAATGAAAAGATACATATGAAATGATAATGAAACATGAAAAATGAAAGAAACATGCTTACAAGTGAATATGATGAGGTGCAAGTAACAAGGTTAAACCTAAACACTCTTGGTTTTTATTTCAAAACCTTATAAAGAGTATAAACTAGATTGTATAAACACTTGAGAAAAATTTTGATGATGATCCCTTTGAGAACCTCTATGTGGCGGTTCTTATGAGAGAAAACAAGGAGAAGAAGTTTTGCTACTAGGTGAAAAATTTTGAGAATGAATGAGTTAGTAAGTCAAATAAGACTTTAAGTATTGTGTAAAGATCAAACAATCAAGAACCATACTATAATTAATGCTACCTTGACTTCCCTCCAAGGCGGATTTGGGGATTTATGTTTCACAATTATTATTATTATTTTTTTTTTCTAAAATGTAATGTGTATAATTTGTGTAATTTGGTAAGAAAATGAAAGTAAAGTGTAGATAATTGTAACTTTTGGTACAAGTAAGTTTTAATAGATCAAAATAGAATGTAATGATATAATAAAAATTGTAAAATACATTCCTTGTGAAATTTGAGTGATAAAATAATTATCGTATAGTTTTTAAGAAAAGCAGCGTAATAATTTAACTTTAACGATTAATGTACCAAATAAATTTAAAACACTAGGAAACTCAAAATATAGTTTTATAAACTAAATGTAAGTATAAAAATACATCGGGATCATTTTTGAAAGTAATGGATTAAATATTCAAAATAATAACTCACGCGATAACGTTTATTAAATATAAAAATTACGCGTTAAATGTGAAATGAAATGTCATGAATGAACTATCATGATGCAAATGATGTCAATGAAATGTAGACTAATCTTAGTCCATATGAAATGTACGTGATGTTATGATCATGAATTCGCCGCTAAACCTTAAAGGTTACGCGAATTTGGAACACGTAAACCTAGTTTACGATAAATGTTGAAATTGTGAGGCATAAATTGTTTCGAGAAATGACCTGAAAGTTCGGGTTGTCACACCTTCTTTCTCCGATTCTCATTTTCTACTTTTTATAATCGTACCTAAGGACTTCTAGGTACTAACTATTTGTGATGTCCTTGGGTAGATCCCTCCGGCTCTGGCGGATTATAGGACGGTTATTCCTAACCTTAGTCACCTTATCACTCCATGACTAACCTATGTTGCCATAAAACCAATTTTCAAGAAAATCTATCAAAGGGTTTGTAAATGAAAACATGTTTGAACCATCGTGAGATTTTTATCTTTTCGTGAAATACCCCCCACATGTTCTTTAGAGTTTTGGCGGAAATATGCACTTTGTGTGGGAAGGGCCGAACTTTGAATTGATCAACTCAAGATAGACACTCCCCGAGACACGGTTACATTGCATAGTTAAAGAGTTACATTGTCGACTTTTAGGTGACAACTAGCTCTAATAACTACCTTGAAGGTGTAGACAAGCCTCGAAAGGTTGTCATACCCGTGAGAGTTCATGTCTACCAAGAGATTCTCGAATGGTACTTACTACTCGGACAAGTCCTTTGCGAGACACGTTTACATTACTAGAGAACTAGCTTGAAATTATTACCCGTCCCGGACAAGTCTTTTCGAGTTACTAACAGTTTAGTACCGTCAATTCGTTGGTTAAGTCTATTATACAAAGATTCATTTGCATTAACACAACATATTTCTTATCACATAATTTTCTCCCCCTCAAAAATGGCATATAAAATGTTATTTTTGAAAAGTTGAGAATAAATATGACCATTTCAGTGTTTGGGAAGATGACCACTATGAACAATTTGTGAACAAAGTTTTAATTCAAATACTCCCCTCAACAAGTGATATAAGCGGTTGAGGTCTTTGAAATCATACGGAAGTACTTGTCCTTTTGAGCAAAACCTTGAAAAATGAAAGGTTTGATAGGTTTTACTCAAAAGTAAGAAGCTTTCGCTCCATTATAAGGATTGTGGCATTGAAGCGTACCACATGGTCCTTTCTTGACAATTACGGGTTGTACACTATAATGTGTGCACAAGCCATTCACATATATAAATCATACATCCAAAGTAATAATGAAAGAAGCGGTTTACGGGTACGGGTAGTCGAGAGATGTCGCCGAGTGTGAATCGGGCGTTGAAAGCCGGTGATGTTAATCACGGGTCGACCACCAACATAGCTTTCAATCTTACGAACTAATCCTTCTATACAACCGTTCATCAATCATCGTGATGATCCTCTTCACATCCCTTCAATTACGAGAATTCCATCGCTTAGGAGACCCGATCTTTTGGTGTATATCCTTCAATCGATAAGCCAATCCATCCCTAACCATCTTCAAAGTGTGATCTCCAAACTTGTGAAGATCTCTCGCACGCCATCAAGAAATTTCTTTGAAGTTTCTGCGATAAGCGCCGAATGGTTTTTGATGAGTGTAAATTGTGAGAGAGTGGTTGATGTCGGAAGATCAAGCTGCGGTGGAGTGAAGTTGCACGGGTGCGATAAGATTCAACCGCCATCCGGAGATCTTCTACACGTTCTTTGATAACTATGCGTCGATGAAGATGAGCGACTTGATGAATTCACGTTGTACTTGGTGGAGAATTGTCTCATACGACCACATGTACTTTGGCAAGGTACATGTCTTCGATGTTGTTGATAGACAAATTCTCAAAGTCGACCAGAGAATGCATAATCCCTTCGTCTTGTCTTTTGACTACGATCTTCTTGAGATCGTGTAGTCCCATTTGAACGAAAGATCCGTGTTTAATGGCAGCGATGTTTTAGTCTTGAACACGCATGTTGAGACTTCGAACTGGCGACACGTAGTAGATTCTTGACGTTCGCCAATGATGAATCCCATACATTGCATCTCGGTCGTATGCTTCCACTTTGTTGGAGAACAAGTGATTAGCTCTTTCCTCGATAGCTATGCGGTTTGAGTATTAATTTCTTGGGAATGGAAGTGTCAAGGATGTAGCATATTTCCTTGAACCATCGCCACCGTGAAGAAGAAATTCCAAGTCTTTGTTGAATAAATATCTGAATGGAATCCTAAGCGATCCGGTTGGCCGATCGTTGGTAGTGGTTTAGACCGATCGGTGTAATATGGAGGTTGTCCCGCTTGGTAAAGTCGATGTTTGTTTCGGGTTGAGCCAATCCATGTTATTAGACATAGCTCGAGCAATGTTTTCAAGGTGATATTCGACCTCGATGGCACTTTTCGAGCTATCTTTCCACAGTTGAAAATCTTTATTCTTGATTCACCTCAACTCGGATTTCATCATCTTCTTTACTTTGAACTTTTCTTGCGAATTTTAGCATGCTCTAAAGTATTACGTTTACGGATCTTGACCTTCTTGAGGGTAGGGAGTGGAATTGACAAGTGTAGAGAACCATTCAAATTCCTCTGTTGTATCTTCATCTAGCCATGATGACGTCGGTAGTGGGCGCCTTCTTCTTTGTTTCTTAGGCCTAGATGAGGGTCTTTGGTTTTGTACTTTTTCGGGTGAGGCGGTTTGTTGTTGGGGCTCATGGTATTCTTCATTCGTCACCACCCGTATACTCAAAGTGGTCACCGGTTTTACGAACGGGGTGGTGTCTCGAATCATGAGGTTTATTTGCGAAGAGGAGGAGAAGATCTTTGTTGAGCAGGAGTTCGTTGTGGTGGAGGTTGCATCGAGTCTTGAATGAAGATGATTCATCGACTTCTTTGTGCGTTTGGGCTCTTTATCCTTATCCCGATCTTTGTCTTCATCATCTCTTGAACGTTTGGGCCTTGACTTCTTCTCGGAATGAGGACTGTGTTGGTATTCTAGTAGAGCTTCAAGCAGTTTAGCTTCGTGTGAGGCAAACGTTGCGAGCGTTTCGACATTTCGCTACTAGCGGTTCACCAATTCATCATCCGAGAAAATTGTGGATTCAACCGGATTGATGCTTAAATTCATCGGATTTGATTTCATGGCTTGTTTGGCTAGATGCAAGAGATTTGGATCGATTATCGGTATACATCTCCTTTGTCGTTTTGGAGCGACCTCCATAAGGAAGCGGTGAGTGTATCCTTTGATCATTTCGTCCATTTTCCCTTGAAGATCATCTTTCATGAGCTTCGGACATACTCCTTTCATCTTGCATCTTGTCGATATCATCATGAATATATCATGATCGATCGGTAGAAATTCATCTTCCGTAGAGCATGTCTTTCTTTTCGACTTGTTTGACAAACATTCCCAATTCTTTTATGAGCATGAGAAATCCAAGATCGAGTTGGCTTCTTCACCGATTTGGATGTTGATTTGGTTGATCTTTTAGATGGTGGTGTAGAAGAATGAGATGAAGAATCGATGATGAGCGTATATCCTCCTTGGAGCAATTGAATTGTTGAGAAGATAATCATCATAATTCTCTTCGTTATCTTGTCCAGTTAGCTTTTCTTCCGTCGAGCCCGGGCTTCTTCATCGATCTTTTCTTTCTTAGTCTTATCCTTTTCGGTTCCTCAATGTTATAATCGGTAGACTCCTCCACAAGCTTTTCTTTGTTGCACAAGAGTGGTGGCACAGTTCCTTATCGGGTCGATTAACCGCATCGGGATCGGTGAAGAGTGGACACCACCACTCAACCCTCGGGGCCACGCATTTGATCTTGTTCAAATTCTTTAGCCTTTTGAAGGTGTCTAAAATTTTAAACTTCTTCCGTAGGATTTATCCAGTTGCTCTTCATCACTTTCGAGCTTTCTTCATATGGCACAAGCACAGAGTCTTCCTTTTCTAGGTCAGTTTGGAGGACTAGGAGGTTTTGCTACCGAGGAGGTTGTTCGGTTGCCGATTGAGTAGTGGACCTCCTCATCCGATTGTGTATCCTCGAGCTTTCATCCGGTAGCTTTCTTGGTGGTTCGGTGTAGGAATAGGAGCGACTTCACGAGAGGGAACTTTCTTCTTTGGAGTAGGTTTCCTCTTTGGGACCTTCCTTAGACTCTCTGTGCTTACTACACTTCCGGCACTTCCTCTTACGGTTCTCCGAGTAGGAGTTCGAAGGCTTTTCATCGAGATGACCAACTTTGCCTTCTCTTCACGCTGCCGATACCTTTTATGCGTTTCAAGCTTCTTGATTTCGTCGATCGATGGGTGATCGGGTAACACGACACCTGTTTCTTTGTTGACGATTCCTTGATTACGGCAGACGAGGATAGGCTCGATCAACATGTCGTGATTGTCGGGGTCATTGAGCCTCTTGGGGATATCGGGATGAAGTCCAAGTGCTCTCGGATCAGCAGTTTGTGTATCGACATAGGAATCTTTGAGCCAAGCTTTTGAGAAGCGTCATCATGTCATCCCATATCGAGCTTCAATTTCGATGTCCTTCTTGTTGATTAATGACGGAAGATTTGCGGTTCCATGAGCTTGGGATGCTCATAGCACTTTCACGACCGAGACCGATTTGGTGATGATGATGTAGAGGTTCTCCACGGTTGAGGAATGTTCTTAAGCTCCACATGAGAATGCTTAGAGATAATTCACAAGCTTCATCATATCCAATATCAATCAAGAATTGAAGAACTGTCTCCTCGATGGGTGTGGCATAGAAGTAGGTTGGCACGATTTACGGAATGAGAAGAATAGCCAGTAAGTCCGCATGAGTGATGGTGACTTGTTTGTGATTGATAGTCACGATCATCGCACTTTGACCCTTGATCCTTTGCATTGAATTCGAATTGTTGAATGTAGATCTCCGATCGTAGCAGTGTGAGAGCATGTTACGGTAGGGATGATTCTTAAGAATATCCACAAAGAATGAGACAAGAAGATTACGAGCATGTGAGGGTTTCAAAGTCAACCCTAAGGTTGTTCTTTCCAACCTTTCTCGGATAGCCATTAGGGAAGATGTCAAGAATTATGAGAACTTCGGTGCATCCACATTCATTTGAGCAGACCATGTCGTGATGCGAAATAACATTAGCCAAAAGAACCAACATATCGAAAGACATAATGTTAGTCAACAGAAGGTTTTTATTGTCTAATTATTGAATATCTGATGTCAAAGATTATTCTGAGTCCAAAGTCACTTGTTTGTTCAATAGTCCAATGTCGTTGTGATAAGTTTCGTGAGTTAGTTAACTTTAAGTTTTAAAGTTTATTTTATCACTTATTTAACACAACATATTAAACGATTAAGTTTATTAGTGACATTATTGGTTTCGTGACGTTATGATTCATTTATTTACAAGTTTGTACGCGTAACAATTCATAATGAAGGTTTGATCAAGGCTTATGCGTAGGAATAGTAGCTTATGCGTAAGCGGAGAAGTATCTGGCGTGAGACGCAAGCTTATGCGTGGGATCCTTACTTACGATAAGAAATATTACAGCGTGGGAAAAAGTGAACCTTATGCGTAGAGCTTAAGCGTGGCGTATAAAAACCTTACAGCGTAAGGATTACTCGTAAGAGTAAACCTTATGCGTGAGAGTCATCGTTCACATATCCTTCACGGGATA
The DNA here is from genome assembly GCA_022545495.1 of Chrysanthemum lavandulifolium. Lineage (NCBI taxonomy): Eukaryota > Viridiplantae > Streptophyta > Magnoliopsida > Asterales > Asteraceae > Chrysanthemum > Chrysanthemum lavandulifolium. The sequence goes on along the minus strand of CM040238.1, from coordinate 83,893,703 downwards.
CGCGTGGTCCCATTGTAGAACCTTACGCGTAGCGATTCTGCGTAAAATTTCTCTTATGCATAACTTTCAACGCGTAAGGTGATCCTTATGCGTAGAGTTTCAATAACCTTGATTCTGAGTTTTACAAGTAGCAAGCCTGAAATAAAATCATCATAAGATCAATATTAAAATTAACACACATTTTATAACGGATCATGGCATGAAAGCATATCAAAGCAGTTTAGTAGAAAGTCTTACGTGTAAGACTAAAACCCTAATAGTTTAAGAATTACGTATATGAATTTTAGCAATAGGATTTGCACCAAAGAGTTTACGGGAGATGTAAGAGGCATATAGAGTATGTTTATCCAAGTTTTAACAACAAAAGTGTCAAGAATCAAAAGTACCCAAACCGTATAAATGTAAACCCTAAATTCCCATTGATGATTCATTTGAGTTTCTGTGTAAAATATGGGCTTCGATATGTTCAATTCAACTTGAATACAACCTCATATAACAACTTTTATCACCAAAAATGTTTTCATTTGAAAATACCCAAAACGACTCAAGAACCCTAATTTTGAAAATGAATCAATTCGTGTTTCTGGGTGGATTTTGAGGATAAACGAAGTATCATTGAAGTTATTTAAACGTTTTGGGACACTTGTTTTAACCACAAACACACACTAATGATTGTGTGTTCATACGCTATCGTAGAACACATAATCACGCATAGCAATCGTTTTAGCCGTTGGATTTGTATAAAATCAAAACCCTTGCTTAAAACTTGTTAAGAACACGAACCACTTACTGATTAATGACCAAAACTTTGGATTTGTTGAGCGAATTATATCGTAGATTAGGTTGGTTAGGAGTAATAAATGTGATGAGAAAGTTAGGTGGAAGGTGTTTTTATTAAAAATGACTTTAACCTTTTGGCGGTTTGGTCCCTCCACCTTTTCCATTTTCATTTAAAGCCTTTTAACTTCCATTTTGGTTACCAAACAAAAGATTTTAGGAAATAACTTTGATGACACTCCCCCTTGACTTAATAAATGATGAAAGGTTATAATTTTAGACCGAGGAGTGTCAGTTTAACCAGAAAAATTTGCCACCATTGATAAAAGAAACAACTGAATTAAGTAACATGCAAGTACACGAATATTTTGAAACAGTTAAAATTGATTTTCTCCCCGCAACACTTGATCGGAAAACTCTTGAATTTTGAAAGATTAGAGTGTTGACGAAAGAAATGTACTTGCCATGTTGAAAGAAAAATAGATTAGAAGAATATTTTGTTGTTTTATCGGGTTTTATATTTTTGTATTTTGTTTTGAAAAATTATTTACAAAAGATATTTTTGGTGTTTGTGGGTTTTTAAGACTGTTTTAGGAGGTCATCTAATTCCTCTTGGTGAAACACCTCATACCAATCCGGTGGACCAACTCATTAAACCTAGCGGGAGGCAAGGCTTTGGTGAGAAGATTCGCCAATTGGTATTCTGTACTCCAGTATAATTCAACCGCACCACATTCCACGTGGTCCTTGATGAAATGATAGCGAAGATCGATGTGCTTTGATTTAGTCCGAACCGAGTTGCACCGGATCGCAATGGCACTCCGATTGTCGCATGAGACATCGGGATTACATCAAATACGTAACCATAGTCTTTGAGTTGTGTTCTCATCTAGATGACTTGAGTACAACACGCGGACATGGCTACATATTACGCCCGGTTGATGACACGATGTACAATCCTGCTTCTTTGATTGCCAAGACACCGGTTTATCACCAAGAAATTGTAGTGCTCTCAAGTACTTTTCCTTGAGTCTAAGCATCCTGCGTGGTCGTCGTCTAAAAGCGATTAGTTCAAAACCGAATCCTTTGGATACGGATCCCAGTTAATGGTTCCCTTGATGTATCGGAGGATTCTTTTAGCCTCGAGAGGTGGGTTTCGGTTGGTCGCGATCGATAGCGGGAGCATAGATAAGCGGCAAATACAATATCACGTCGCTGCTGTTAGATACATGAGACCCAATAATACTTGGTATTTGGTAGGGTCAATCGATTTCCCATGTAAATCGACATCTAGCTTCTTGGTATGAGTCATTGGTGTGGCATAAGTATCACGGGTTTTCATTCCAAATTTGTTTAACAATTCAAGGGCATATTTGGGTGACTCAAGAAAATACCACGGGTGATTGATGAACTTGCGGTCCTAGGAAGAACGTAAGTTCACCCATCATGGACATTTCAAAATTTTTCTTCATTAGTTTTGCAAAAGCTATTGAGTACTTTTATGTGTAGACCCAAAATGATGTCATCTACGTAAATTTGAACAATTAAAATATATGCCCGTGATATTGTATAAAAAGAGTAGGGTCGACCGAACCTTTGTTGAAATTATTAGCAATGAGGAAAGATGATAGCTTATCGTACCATGCCCAGGAGCTTGTTTGAGACCATAAAGAGCTTTGTTCGGTTTGTAGACATGGTTCGGGAACTCGGGATCAACGAATCCTACGGTTGGTGACATAAACCGTTTGTTTGGTTGTCTATTGAGAAACGCAGTTTTGACATCCATCCGAAGACCGTCATATTCATATGAGCATGACGCGAGAAATATCCGAACGACCTCAAGACTAGCAACCGGAGCAAAAGATTCTTCAAAGTCTATTTCCTCTTCCAGCGATAACCCTTAGCAACTAGGCGTGACTTGTTTGGATTCGTTCCTTGACATCAATTTGTTTTCCAAATCCATTTGAGACCAATGACGTAGACCCTGTTGGTCTTTCAACCAGTTCCATACTTCAAGATGTTTGAATTGGTTGAGTTCTTCTTGCATGGATTCAATCCGGTTGTCTTTTGTCATTGCATCTTTAATGTTTTAGGCTCAGTTGGCGAGACGGTGAGTGCGTAAATGCAATGTTCACCATCGTGTGAAGACGTTGTCTCGTAACGACGAGTTGATTAGGGTTGCCAATAATGTTTGCGGAGGATGGTATTTTGTCCATCAATGCGTAGAGGGTTGATGTTGGTATACATTGTGCGATTCGAGGATTCAAATGGTTTGTTGATGATTCGCGACATCAGTGCAGTGATTTCATTATCAAGCGGGTTAAAGAACACATTTGGATCAAAATCTGCGGTGGGGTACTTCATTAAGAACATCATCACCGGTTCATCATTGTTGGAAGCGGTTTGTTCAAGCTGTTGTGGTGGAGTCAACTAGTGGTGCTTCTTCAACGATAGTTGTTGTAGCAGTGTATCGGTATAAGAGTATTATCGGGTTGAGCGGTGAAGCAGCGGATACACACAGTGCACATTCATCAATATCATCACCGAGCAGAGGAGCAAATAACGTTTCCATTTGTTGACGAGTGGTGGGGCTTTGTTCGGTGATGGCGGGGTTGAGGAAGTTTAAGCGGTTGTGACCGGGTTCTAAGTTGTTATACTCGAGAACCATATCCGTAAGTTCATCAAAATGAGCATGAATCGTTTCCATCACTGCTTTTGTACGACGATTCGGATCCGAAACCTTTAGAATTCTCACAATATCAATAAAGACTCAATGTCGACTTTGGCTTTAAGCTTTCCAAAATCATCACGATCATTATTCGGATAGCAAAGGGATCCAAATACATGAAAGTGTTTGAGATCGGTTAATGGTTGTGGACAAGCTCGAAAGGTGTTTTGTTGTGACGTTTTGTGATCATAGAATAGTTTTGAGTATAGCATGCGATGAATCGACACGCCCACAAGTGTCTGGAAGTTTAGCATTGATTAACATTGTTCTTGCGATTCCACTAACGTTCGGTTTCGTCTTTCAACAACGTTTTGTTACGGTGTACGTGCAATAGATGTCGATCTTTGAATTCCACTTTCTCATAAAATGCACGAAGGGTTTGGTTAACAAATTGGTTCCTTTATCATTCTTATTTGGCGGACGGTGTTAGGAGTGAACTTGAATTTTCGTGAGAAGGTGATGATCATTTGTGGAGCTTGGTCTTTGCTTGAAGAAAGTAGACCCAATTCCATCGTGAGTAGTCATCAACAATTACTAAGATGTAGCGTTTGCCATTGATTGTTTGCACGCGCATTGGGCCACACAATCCATGTTAAGAAGATGAAGCACATCTTTGAGAGCGTGTTCCACCTCGAAGGAAAGTAAGCACGAGTGCTTTTCCCTTGTTCAAGGCGAGCAAAGGTGATCTTTTGAATACGAAATCGTGGGAGACCTTCAACTAGTTTGTATCGAGCAAGGTTGGTGATGGTTTGAAAGTTTAGATGTGAGAGCGGTGCCATAGCCGGATTTTGTTGATGTTGCCTTTGAAAGTAAGCGGATGGGAGATGAAGCAACCATGTCTTGCATAGAGATAGTGTAAAGACTAGAATTACGAGCCGGACATAAGGTCATTTCCTTGTAGATCACGAATGAAACAAGTTTTCTCCCGAAAGCAACCTCCAAATCTCCATCACAAACCGACCTCACGAAAGCAGTTGTGACCGAGGCCTTCCACATAGTAAACCCCGCTAATTTCGATGTTACCATTGATATAGTCTCCGTAGCCCATGATAGTCGCTAAGTGATCATTCCGAATCGATAGTGCCAATGAACTTTGCAATAAAGTTTGATAACAGTTTAAGGTTGCACGTCATGTGTCGGGAACATCGACTATCAACAATCAGGAGAATGATCATATCACCGCATTACACATGCGACACGGATGGAATAGAAGTAGATGTGGAACCCAAAATGTTAGAGGGTTCAAGCGATTATAGTAGACATACACACATCAATAACTTTAGGCGTCCCTTTAAATCCTAGTGTGTTATATATCCATTTCGCCATCTATAACTACTATTTGCTTTAGTCTTAGTGAATGCTCTAGGTGGTACTACATTCTTAGGAGGTGAAACTGAGCTACGGGGACAGCAATGCTTGCCTTAGAATCTAAAGAAGGCGCCTACCAAGCCTGAGACTTAGAATGATTATTGGGCCTAGAGGTATTTCGATTCTTAGGATTCCGTAAGCGAGATTATAGCTTTAGCAACACATTTTCATGACAATCGAATTCATACTTTTCGACAAATAACACAAGGTGCATTAGACTGAATATCAAAAGTACTTAAAGGTTTAGCATTCGTTACATCAATATTTCTATTACATTTGCCAGATGCAATGTCTATAGTGGAAGCAACGTGAGTCTTATTCATAGTCCTAGGGTGTTCTTCTACATTAGCATTCCTTATTGATCTTTTCTTAGGTCGCAACTTCCTATTCTTCGATTGAGTGCTCCTATGCTGTGAAGTGCGGACGTTTGGAAAAGATGCAACTATTCCTGTTTTAGTAGAAGAAAGCACGTTAGCAACTTGTGATTTGGCAGTAGGGATTCTAGGTTCACGATTACTAAGTGTTACTGGTGCTATTCTCTTAATCACGGTAGGCGGGAGTTGTTCATACTTTCCTAACATTTCTCTTAACTTAAAGATAGTGTGAATCAAATCTTGGTTTTCAGAACGAATGTTTCCAACAAAATTCATGACTTCTCTTGTGTGTGCAAGATAGTGATCAAGTTCGTTTGATGCTTCATGACGAGTCTTATTGTGTAAATCAAATATGACACCATATTCCTGTTTAACTTTTACAAGTTCTTGTTCATATTTTGAGATTTGACTTTTCAAAGACACGTTTTGATCATCCAGTTGCTCAATTTTAGGAGAAGAAGATTTTGTATGCAATCGGCGATTTTATTTTGAAACACAAGTTGTTGATTGTGAATATCTTTTGACACCAATTAAGACGACGTTTTGCATTGGAAATTTCGTAAGCAATCGTTCATTTTCAGCTTTTAAAGACTCGATCCGAAGCACATTATCGGTATTCTCAGCATTACCACGAGTTAACGATGTCGGAGAGATAGAATCGATGCATATGACACGAATTCAATAACACAATATTATGGATATCGTACGGATAACATCATTCAAGAGTCGATCAACATCTTTTCTCAACATTTTATTTTTACATTTAGTATTAGAAATAGATGTTTACTTTTCGAAAACGACCTTGACTCAAGTTCCTTATGAAAGTCCGTTCCCAAGATATTGCACAATTTTTCAAATTTTTAACATTAGGTAAAGATTTTTACGAAAGATGTCTCTTTGTTCTCGCGCGAGGCGATTGAAAATGTTGAACCTTGATTTCGTAATGATATTCTATCTCATGTTCTAAAGTTTTGAGGTCGACCATAAAAATGTCAAAATATCTAAGAATTTTTCGATTTTCGGGTTTTGAGTTTACTTCACTAATGGAAGGTAAAGGACCATAAATTTGTGCATAATCTGGTTGGGGATTAACATTAGAAGACTCGACGCGTTTTATGATAACCCTTGGTGTGTTAGTAGAATCCGTTGGTGTGTGAAAGTGACCGCTTTTTATAATTAAAAGGTTTGTTGTAAACAACAGTTTCTAATTTTGATCGACTCTCGTCTTACGCATCGAATTCCTCTTGGCGATGATATTCAACAACACTCATAACAGTATCATCAATTTTATATTACCTTTGGAAACTTGAGATTTGGTTTAAATGCTTTGGTTGAAAGCTTAGGTTTATGTAATCAAGATTCGGTCCATATCCATTTGGATTGGGTTTTAAAGTAAACTTTTCAATAGCGATTCTTGACTCACCATGTTTGTATACAACAGTTTTAAACTCTTTAAGTTTGCGTTGCAAGCGATAATTTCTTCAAGATGATCATCTATTCATTTCGTTGAATGCTTTTGTATGCAGAGAACTGTTTTGACAAGTTAACAACTCGGCCTTAGCCTTTGATTTTCCAAGGTGAGGCGTTAATTTGCTTTTTATGTTCATGTTTGATTGTTCTATTTCGAAAACAAAGCATTCTTGAGCGGCTAGATCACGATCTGTCTCTCTAAATATTTTTCGTTTTGATGAGATTTAGTAAAGGTGCTTCAAAACCTTTTTCACGGTTTTCTTGAGTTTTGAAAAGTTGAGTTGCATTTTAAGTATTCAAAATCCTTGGTTAACAGTGCATTTTACTTTTTAAATCCTTATTTAATGCACAACATTCTTCAATTTGGGATTCTTTGGTCTTTAAGTAATGAGCAAGATCGGATGAGGCAAAGTTCGAGTTTGTTCAGCGGGAGTCACAACATGATCATTATTTAGATCCTCAAGTATAACCACGGAGTCAATTTGATTATCAATGGAAACCATAAGGTCATCTTGATCGTCAAATGTAACTACGAGGTCTAGTTGAAAATTGTCGGAATGTGATGTAAATGACTCATTTGAACATTACGAGCCTTGCGGATTCAGATTTTAGCGGAGATATTAGATCGAGATAAATATGGTTTGTTCGGTACTGAGACAAGCCATCGAGTGTCATACTGCGGGCCTGTGTCACTAATGTGTAACTCATGCATATTAGCCATCAACATAATCTGCTTTGCATTGGCACCGCAAGTCCTCCATATCATCATCGAGTCCGCATTTGCCATAAAACTCTGTTCTTTATGCATGAGAGATCCACCGACTTCATCCTTAAGAGCCAAAAGAAGAGCCTCTTTGAAATAAGCACGCCCTAGTCCTCGGCTTTGGGCATGCATTAGCCAGTGTCCCTTCTCATTGCGGTTGTAGCATCAAGACCATTCAACCCATTCTCGAGCATTTCCTTGTTCCACCATGGAGCTCTGTTGTTATTCCAACCACGACATTAAACCCTTGACCACCGCCCATCCGGCGACCATAACCACGATTACGAACTTCAACTCGTCCATTGTTTACAACACCCTAATTTCGTGTGTTAGATGAGGAACGAATACGATTGTTGGATTTGTTGGTATAACGGCCAAAAGTATTAGCAATCATAACAAATCCTTGTTGCAATGCTTGAGCGGATCGATGTCCTCATTAGCTTCAACGACAATTGGTTGAGCATTGTTGTTGTTGTATGGAACCAATTGATTTTGTTGAGATTGTTGCTGTGAATGATCGTTTTGTGTGATGAGGCGGTTGGTTGAGTTGCTTGTTGAGGAGGATAACTTTGTTGAGCATATAAGGCAAGTTGTTGATTTTCGGATGTGTAGGTGGAGCAATTTGAGCACGGAGAATCCTTTCGATCAACTTCCTTTTCATGAGGCTTCAAGTAATCGTACAACAATCCATATGTAGAATGATGCATATTCTTCGCTTGGTGGAGAAAATGACATACTTCTCCCATTCGGGACCAAGACTACTCGGGAACTTAGTATTCACTACAATTCTTGGCATGATGATGTTGTGTTTATCCAAATCATTGATGATGTCGAAAATCGATGATGATAAGACTCTAGTGTCTCTCGGTTCAATCATGAAGTGTTCATAAGCCAAGTAAATTTTGGATTCCAAATCCTCCCGATTGAGTATGAGATCCTTCCATAAGAAGATGAATATGTTCCACATTTCCTTTGCGATCTTTTGAGCATCAACACTTCAAGAATTGGGTTAGGTAATCCTAAAAGGATATGTTGCATTGCAAGCTCATCGACTTCATAGTGTAGAAGTTCGCTTGATTTAAATCAGCAATGATAGCAATGTTCGTTTGTTCATCTCTTGGTGGATTAGCATTTGGATCACCGGGTACAATGACAGATGCATCCGAATTGGACCTTCAAGATAACCTTCTTTAAGAACTTTCCATGTGGCTTCTTCAAATCACAAAACCGAAAGAACCTTATCACCCATTGATCGTAGTTTCTGGAGTGAGCATTGGAGGTCTATCAGTGATCCGACCTCATGAATTGAATGTTGGTCGCTAAAGCTTGACACATCTTTGCAAACCAAGTGGGTTCCTTCATAGTGTTCCTTGATGGATGTTGATTGAAGTCATTTGTGTAGGGTTGAACTTGAAGACTTGGCGGTGTTTGAACCATTTCGGTGGAGGAATTTCTCCAAGTTGTGGAGTATGTTGTTGATTAAATTGTTGCTGATAAATTGCTTGTTGTTGATTCCATTGTTGATGTTGTGGACTTAGTTGTTGTTGTCGTTGAGAATAAGTGTAAGGAAAATAGTTAGAGTATGGTGGTTGTGACATGTTGAAAAACTTGTGTTATAAAATGGATCTTTGTAGTCGAATGAACCTTAGTTGATGTAGTGTCTGATGAGTGTCTAAATACTCATCATTTTTGTACCATTTAAGCGCAAAATACATCGAAAACACTCGAAATGCATCAAAATGATGAAAATATCACAAATAAGTGTTTTATGTGTTTTAAATGCAAAATATCAAAACGGATGAAAACGTATCAAGTTTGCATAATTGGCGGTTTTAGTCCCCAAGTTTCAAAAGTTGTCAAAAATAGTCCACTGGTAAATCAAAATAAAGAAAAAAATCATTTAAGGTCCATGGGATTCAATAGTTGTCAAAACAAGCCCTTGAAGTTTAAAAATTATAAAATGGCAACTTTGGTCCCTAAAGTTTGAAAAATGTCATAAATAGTCCTTGGATATTTAAAAAATGGAATTTTATGCATAATGGTCCTTATACTATTAAAAATTGGCAAGTTTAGTCCTTGTGATGACTTTGGAATATTGGCATTTTCAGTCCCTTAAAATCAGAAAATTGCATAAATGGTCCTTGTGTTATTAAGCTACCAAACTGACCCTTTGTGTATTATTAACCCCAGCCAAATCCTTTTTGACCCCTGCCATTACCCTATTGTGAACCCCCCCAACTCAATAATAATACCGATCAAATATAGTCAAACCCCGCCCAAACCAGACCCAGTGTTCATCTCCCTCTCCCAAACCCGTTAAACCAAAACCAGGTGGTTTTTCCACCTTTTCACCTTTCCACCTCACCCTAACAATTTGTTTATACCACTCCCTCCACCTCCACATCCTCCCAAACTTCTTTAAATGCAAATAACCTGCTCAAGACTTTTTCCCGCCAAAATGGACAAATGGAAGTTATGATGAGTTGGAAAGATCCAATGGCTGGAAATAGGTGGGAATGATTCAGAGGTCGACAGGAAGCTGAAAAAGATCAATAGCTAGAAGCAATGTAGCAAACTATCTAGTGTAATTTTTAATTTCTTTAGACGTTTTAATTAGTTTAAGCTTTCAAGTGTAATTTCCAGCTTTAAAGTACTTTGTTTAGCAATCTCAGTGTATTATAAACCTTTTTCAATAAGCAATTTCCAATTTCAGTTCAATATTCAGTTTATGCAATTTTCCTAGTTCAAATTCTCAAAATATGTTAATGTTGTTGTTAGTTGTTGTTAAGGACTTATAAGCTAACATAAGCTCCTAGATAGCTTCTAAAAGCTATTAGAAACCCTTAAAATCAGTTCTAGATATAAAACTCAAAAATACAAGAAAATACCAAAAAAATTAGTGAAAAATAAAAATCAAGAATGAAGAAGAGAGAAAGCTGGAGCAGGGTTGATATTGGATGGCTTTGGGTTTAGAGCTTCTTGGGAAGCTATAGGAAGTGGTTTCAATCCTTGGTTCTCAGTTTTCACTTGGAAACCAATTTGTAAGCTTTTGCTTCATTTTTGGCATTTCACTGTTTGAGTTGTTCTTGAGCTTTAAGCTTTGTATCTTTATGTTTACTAGTTGTAGTTAAGTATAATTAAGCATTAAAACCAGTTGCTTGTTCAATAGAATTGGTAGTTGCTTAAAACTTTATCTTAATGATCAAATTAACATAATTGTCAATCCTAGGTTCTATGTTGTTATTGTTGTTGTTTAATGTTCATTTAGTCCCATTATATGATATTATAAAGTGCGGAATCAATGAAAAGGTCTTAATCTGTGTTAAGCTTTGAAAAGTTTCAAAACAGTCAAGTATAGGAGTGTTTGGATTCGATGTGTTACATGTGTTAGAGGACATCGTGTCATTGCTTGTTGTTGTTTCATGTCACTTTAGTATTTAGTATCTCGGTTAAAACATAAAATCCTGTCTTTGTTTTATAAAAAGTCAAAATTAGTTTTAATCTTGCCTTACTTGTTAACTGTTAAGAATTTGGAGTGCAAATCTCATCAAAGTAGCTTGTAACTTTGTACTCTAGCTTAAATCATTCTTATTCCAGCTTAATATATCATAATCAGTAAGTAGTATTGATTTAAAATTCATCAAAGTCAACTTAGCTCATTTTCTTAAAAAGTCAAAATATGCCCTGTGCACAGTTAAGCTACCCTCTTTCACAAGCTCACACAGAGCTCATTAGAGAAGTCTAGCTTGTGCACTTTAGCTTTTTGAGAAGCTCACCTAGCTGTCTCTAGGTTACAGTGCTTATTTTTCACTTTGTAGCTTATTTGATAAGCCTGTTAGTGGCTTCTAGTTTTGTCCATTTTATCTAGTACTAATCAGTCAGTGTTTACCAGCTCTTTCAAAAGCTCCTCACAAGCTCATTATTGTAATCCACAGTGAGAGCTTTAGCTTTTTGAAAAGCTTAGCTGGTATACTTGTTAGTTCTAGCATTTATTTTCATTTCCTAGCATAATTAAGTGCTTAAAAATAAGCTTAAAAGTACCTAGATATCTAAAAGTTCCACATGCAATGATAAGTTTATGCTTATTTGGATTTTGATAAGTGCTTATTTCTAGTCATTGTGCTTTTCGGTTATAACATTAGCTTATTATCGGTTGCTTAGCTTATTTTTAGTTACCATTTGCTTATTTATTAGCTTAATTAGCCACTTGGCTAAACCTAGTGCTTATTCAATTTCTTACCCATTGTTAAGAAATCATAAGCTCAATCGAGCTTATTAGTGGTTTTATAAAAGTTTTAGTTTTATAAATTGCTTATTTCATTGTACTTAATTAGTTTCAAAAGAAAAAATTCAAAAGAAAATAAAAATAAAAATTCCATTGCTGGGATTCGAACCCTGGCCACCTAGCTCACCACACACACACACTACCATCTGCCCTTGGGTCTTTGACTGGTATTTCTTTGCATAATTTAATACTTACCTCTTTTTTTGTCCATTTAGCTTATTCGAATGTTTTAGCTTATTTACAGCTTATTAAAATAAGTTGTTACATCTTTTGCATTTTTCTTAGCTTTGTATTGTTATAAAGTATTTTATAAAAAAGTTTCAGAATTTTCCGAATAGTTTTAGTATTTTTTATCATTTAATTAGTTTAAAATAGTATTTAATTCATAATAAAAAACATAAAAGTCAAAAAAATATAAATCTTTAATCTAAAATTTTCTTTTGTCATATAGAAAGTAAGAAAATTGTTTTTACACTCGTAGGACTTTTATTTTACAAATTTTACGTTTTTACTTACGCACTCGCGTAATTTTTACATATAACGCACGTTTTCATTTTAGGTAACGTTTTTAGATAATTTAGGTTTACGCTTTAATTAAAATAGTTTATTTAAGTTATTTTGTTATATAAATCAAGAAAACATCATTTTAAAAATAGTGATAGCGTTTATTTAATATAATTTAGCCTTTTAATTTTCTTTAATTTGCATTTAAGCCCTTGTAATTTACAAAACTTTTTCTTTAGGTATAATTATCCAGCAAAATCCTTACTGATCACTATCCTTAGTGATTATTCGACATCTGAATTTGTTCAAACACCATTAAGTCTCCGTGGGATTTAACGACCTAGGGAAACACTATATTCCTCTGATCTTAATTGTATTGGTTTTAGATTGTTTGAATTTTATTACGGTTGACCATTCATAAGTGGTTGACTTGTGTGATAAACTTGACGGTTTGGAACCAATCAATTTTAGCGCCCGCCGGGGAGGTCAGAAGCGTGTTTTAAGCATTTCGGATCCATTCTTGCACATATACCACCTTTTGTAAGCAGTTTTTTGTAAAGTTATCAAAAGTTCATTAACACTTTTCCTAAAGTGTTAACAACACCAAAAAATATAAAACAACAAAACAATCGTAACGTTTTCTAGCTTGTATTTTCTTTAAGGTGATTCTTAAAGAGATACGATTTGGTTAAGCGAGACGATACCAAAAATATTGTCCAAAAGTTTTTAAACCCTTAGCACAAATCCATACCTCGTCTTTTCGGTGTTACTTAAATACATAAAATCAACCACCATGAAACCAAGGCAATACACCTACCAAGCGGGGTGTGAACATTAATAAGTTCCCGAACAAAAGATTTAAAACTTGCCTTTGTGTCCTTGTGATTTGGTGTACCTTTTCAAAGAAGCCATTTCATTTGTGATTATTGGTTTAAGTTCACTTGTCGTTTTGCCTCGCATTTGTTTTGGCCGATTTTTATACTTAGTGCATGCGCACTCGTTCTTCCGACTCTACAAGTCCACTTTCGAGCTTGCAAATATTCCTCGTGAGCGTAGAGGGCGTTACGCTCCTTGACCATGAGCGAGGCGTCTAGCATCACCACCCCGTCGTAATGGCGGAAGACAAACCGATGAATGAGCTTCTCCAAGCACCCATCGAGGGTTACGGAGATGCCATTATTGTCCCGACCATCGTGGGCGATACCTTTGAGCTCAAACCGGGTTGCTTAATCTTGTAACCCAAAGCCAATTTTATGGTTTGAGTGGGATGATCCTCATGCACATATTCGATGGTTTAACAAGATTGCATCTACCATCAAATACAAGAATGTCCCACATGAAGCAATTAAGCTTCTTCTGTTCCCATTCTCTCTAGAGGACAAGCCCGAATTGGCTTGAGAAACAACCCCTCGTTCCATTGAGACATGGGAGGATCTAGTCACCAAGTTTGTTAACAATTCTATCCTCCATCCCGAACTACAAGTCTTAAGAATGAGATAATGAAAATCTCTCAAAGATTTGATGAATCATTCGAGGAGGCATGGGATCGTTACAAAGAGTTGCTCCGCAAGTGTCCGCATCATGGTTTTACCGAATTAATGCAAATGGATACTTTCTACAATGGTTTGAGACAAGTCGACCAAGACTCTTTAAATGCCTCCGCGGAGGTAATTTCTGAGCAAGACCACAAAGAAGCCTTGCAAATCATTGAAAACAAGTCCCGTGTCCGCCCTTTCCGAACAAAGACATATCGGTCTCGGTCTAATGCGGGACCTTCTACTTCATCTCCGTGAGTACATCTAGCACCGATGCTAAGATTGACAAACTCACGGATATTGTTCGAGCTTTGGTTCTTGCTAACCAAAGAAAGTCACTTTCACACGAGACACCATCACATGGTGAAGTGAAGAAAGTCAGTGCGTGTTACTTGTGGTGGCCCTCATGCATACTACAAGCTGTCATCGCCACCGATGGTAGTCCGGTTGAAGCCAATGCTATAGCCGGTACTTCACATCAAGGAGGTAATCAATACCGACCACAAGGCGATCCTCACTACCGTGCACCTAGCGGTATGACACCACCGGTTTAACGAATCATAACATACAAAACCGGAATCGAATCAACCTAGAATGAACCAAGGTTATTAAAACCTAGTTAATTTCTATCCGGACCAAATCAAGGTTTCCAACATCAAGGAAACTTTAATCAAAACAATTTCAATCGGGGAATCAATTTCATGGGAATGTGAATCCTAATCAAGGAAATTTTCAAAATCAAGGCCCTAATCCGAACAATAGAGGCGAATTTTCCTAATCAAACTCAAGCCATTGTTCCAACTGGACCATCATCGATGAGCTATTGAAGCAATTCATGAAATCCCAAGATGAAATGAGCAGGTTGTTGGTTAGCGATTTCGACATTAAGAAGTCTTTAAATGATCAACCCTCGGGCTCGGAAAACTTCCGAGCAACACGATCGCTAACCCGAGGGGCGACGCAAAGCGATCACAACCCGGAGTGGTGTATCATACGATGGACCCGCTATTCCTACTACCTCTTCTTCTTCTCTCCCAAAGGTAGTAGAAAGTGAACCTAAGATGCACAATGGACCTTCGACTCCAATGCCTCCTCCACGGGAGCAATGAGTCAAGTTACCAAGGATACAACGGACAAGGTGCATTTCTCAAGCCACAGTACCGACACGTCCCACCTTGGTAGTCAAGCTTTAAGTCCGGCACCAAGTTCGAAGACAAATTCGAGCGAAATGACTTCCATCCGGCTCAAAAGTCTAGTCAACTTCCTTACCCATCAAGATTGCATGATGAGAAGCTCAAAGACAAAACCAAAGAACAAATGGAAAAAATTTTCCAAATTTTCAATGAACGCACTTTGATATAAGCTTCGTTGATGCTCTCGTTTTAATGCCCAAATTTGCATCCACACTTAAAGGCTTCTTGAGCAACAAAGATAAGTTATCCGAGATGGCTAAAACCCTCTCGATGAGCAATGCTGCGGTCCTTCTCAAGAAGCTTCCTAAAAGCTTGAAGATCCCGGCAGGTTTTAATCCGTGTGATTTCTTGGGGATGGTTCAATGCTCCGCCTTGGCGATCTTGGCGCTAGCATTAACCTCATGCCACTCTCGATTATGGAAGAAATCTCTTCCGAACTTACTCCTACTTGTATGACACTTGAGCTAGCGGATTGTACCATAACTCGTCCACTTGGGATAGCCGAGGATGTCGTGGTAAAAGTAGGAAAGTTTCATTTTCCTCTTGATTTTGTTGTAGTAGACTTTGATGCGGATCCTAGAGTTCCCTCATCTTGGGAGAGCTTTCTTGAGAACGAGCCGTGCTCTAATTGATGTATTCTTTGAAGAGTTGACCATACGGGTTGACAACGAAGAACTCACGTTTAATATCAACGAACTCCAAACCTCTATCCAAACATCTTGTTGCCACAATTGATCAAAAATCGAAAGAATCAATGCAACACTCTCAAATTTCACGGTTAAGAGAGTCACCAAAAGCGTCTTGAGCTAAAAGCTATGAAAATCAACCCCGGTTCAAACAAATGGTTTGAAAGTTGTACCAAGGAAGTCAAGAGTATTCTTGATGATGATGATCTAGAATCGGAGACTTTATCGGAGTAGTGGAAATTGCTAGCTCTAAGAGCACACCACTTGTCCCACCTCCGGAACCGGTTTATCGTGTCGAGTTTGTTAACTCGTGGATGAAACCAAACTCCCTTGATTTCATCTGGATTGGATGATGATGTTTGTGATCCAATGGGAGACATTCTTCCCATTGAAGAATTGCTCAAAATGATCCATCATCTCCGAGACTTATCGTTTCCGACTTTTCCATTCCTTCTCTCACTCCGGATGAGGAAGATGACAACTTTTGGAATGAAGTCGATGCCTTTCTTAGTGATGAGTCGATTCCAACAGAATTGATAATACTTACTTTGATTCGGAGGGGATATCCTTTTACGGAAAATCATTGATTGAAGAACCATTTCCAAACCTCCCTACGGAAATTCCTTTGACAATCACCATACAAGCTTTAAGTTTAAGCTTAAAATGTCAAAATGGTGATTTGCTTCTTACTAATGAGGAATGGACATGCATTGTGATGCACATCTTTATTCCATTCTTCACGGATGGCGTGGTTGCTCTTTCCCTTTTCTCTTTCGGAATGAGGACACCATCTTTGACCCCGTATCATCCTTTATAGTTTCTACTATTAAAAATACGGTTGTATCTCGTCGGAGTAGAACTTTCGATGTTCATATGTTTATTAACACCGTGAATGAAAGTCCGATCGAGATTGGTTTTCCACGTTACTTTCCCATGAACCAATGAATGCGGGATCGAGTCAAGCTAGCGACTCGGTAATCAAAAACAAGAACACACCACATGGGTTTTCACCCATGAGTACCACCTAGTGTGGGGAGTTGCCCCATTGTTGTATATAAGTTTTAATATTAAAAAAAAAAAAAAAAAAAAAAAAAATTGTGTATATATCAAAAATAAAATAATGGCCGTAGTATTTCCTTTTACGTTCTATGTTTCGGCATAACTGCGGTACTTTGAATATTGAGGGCAATATTCATTTCTAGTGTGGGGGAATTCTCACGAATTTTATCATGTAATTATTCCACCCAATTCCCCGTTTTGGCCAAATTTTTTTTTGAGTAAGTGTTTTATACTTACTTAGCAAATGGTAATCGATCCGCCATGTCTAACCCACATAAGGATTGGCTAATTCAGAGCAAACGGCTCTTGGTAAAGATATCTCAAATCCGTTTACGACTTGCAATTTGCCCAAAATTGTATGGTGTTATTCACCATATCTTTAATTAGTGAAGAGTTGGCTAGCCCGCAAGTTTATGGCTTGTGGTAAAGGCGGTTGGAAAACCATAATTGGTAATCGACTCACCAAAGATATTTTATCTAAGAGTTGGCTAGTCCGAAGGAAAGCGGCACGGTAAAGACAAATCAAAACCATTGAAAGTTGGTGATTTGCTCAAAATCATTTGGTTATCATTGTACCAAGGTTCTTACTTGAACTAAAACAATTGGCTACTCCGAGTAATGGCTTTTGGTAAAGAGATGAAATCCATTAATTTTTCTAAAAGATTGCTAGGGACTAGCAATATCTTAGTGTGGGGATTGATGAGTGTCTAAATACTCATCATTTTGTACTATTTAGGCTGCAAAATATCGAAAACACTCAGAAATGCATCAAAATGATGAAAATATCACAAATAAGTGTTTTATGTGTTTTAAATGCAAAAATATCAAAAACAGATGAAAAACGTATCAAGTTTGCATAATTGGCAGTTTTAGTCCCTCAAGTTTCAAAAGTTGTCAAAAATAGTCCCTGGTAAATCAAAATAAAGAAAAAAATCATTTAAGGTCCATGGGATTCAATAGTTGTCAAAACAAGCCCTTCAAAGTTTAAAAATTATAAAATGGCAACTTTGGTCCCTAAAGTTTGAAAAATGTCATAAATAGTCCTTGGATATTTAAAAAATGGAATTTTATGCATAATGGTCCTTGTACTATTAAAAATTGGCAAGTTTAGTCCTTGTGATGACTTTGGAATATTGGCAATTTCGGTCCCTTAAAATCAGAAAATTGCATAAATGGTCCTTGTGTTATTAAGCTACCAAACTGACCCTTTGTGTATTATTAACCTTGACCAAATCCAAAAGACCCCTGCCATTACCCTATTGTGAACCCCCAACTCAATAATATCACTTGGTCAAAATATAGTCAAACCCGCCCAAACCGGACCCACTGCTCATCTCCTCTCCCAAACACTGTTAAACCAAAACCAGGTGGTTTTTCCACCTTTTCACCTTTCCACCTCACCCCTAACAGCTGTATACCCACTCCCCTCCACCTCCACATCCTCCCAAACTTCTTTAAATGCAAATAACCTGCTCAAGACTTTTTCTCGCCAAAATTGACAAATGGCAGTTATGATGAGTTAGAAAGATCCAATGGCTGGAAATAGGTGGGAATGATTCAGAGGTCGACAGGAAGCTGAAAAAGATCAATATATAGAAGCTAGAAGCAATGTAGCAAACTATCTAGTGTAATTTTTAATTTCTTTAGACGTTTTAATTAGTTTAAGCTTTCAAGTGTAATTTCCAGCTTTAAAGTACTTTGTTTAGCAATCTCAGTGTATTATAAACCTTTTTCAATAAGCAATTTCCAATTTCAGTTCAATATTCAGTTTATGCAATTTTCCTAGTTCAAATTCTCAAAATATGTTAATGTTGTTGTTAGTTGTTGTTAAGGACTTATAAGCTAACATAAGCTCTAGATAGCTTCTAAAAGCTATTAGAAACCCTTAAAATCAGTTCTAGATATAAAACTCAAAAATACAAGAAAATACCAAAAAATTAGTGAAAATAAAAATCAAGAATGAAGAAGAGAGAAAGTGGGCGGGGTTGATATTGGATGGCCTTGGGTTTAGAGCTTCTTGGGAAGCTATAGGAAGTGGTTTCAATCCTTGGTTCTCGGTTTCACTTGAAACCAATTTGTAAGCTTTTGCTTCATTTTGGCATTTCTTTGGTTGAGTTGTTCTTGAGCTTTAAGCTTTGTATCTTTATGTTTACTAGTTGTAGTTAAGTATAATTAAGCATTAAAACCAGTTGCTTGTTCAATAGAACTGGTAGTTGCTTAAAATTTTATCTTAACGGTCAAATTAGCATAATTGTCAATCCTAGGTTCTATGTTGTTATTGTTGTTGTTTAATGTTCATTTAGTCCCATTATATGATATTATAAAGTCTGGAATCAATGGAATGGTCTTAATCATGTTAAGCTTTGAAAAGTTTCAAAGCAGTCAAGTATAGGAGTGTTTGGATTCGATGTGTTACATGTGTTAGAGGACATACGTGTCATTGCTTGTTGTTGTTTCATGTCACTTTAGTATTTAGTATCTTAGTTAAAACATAAAATCTGTCTTTGTTTTATAAAAAGTCAAAATTAGTTTTAATCTTGCCTTACTTGTTAACTGTTAAGAATTTGGAGTGCAAATCTCATCAAAGTAGCTTGTAACTTTGTACTCTAGCTTAAATCATTCTTATTACAGCTTAACATATCATAATCAGTAAGTAGTATTGATTTAAAATTCATCAAAGTCAACTTAGCTCATTTTCTTAAAAAGTCAAAATATGCCTCCAAAAACATGCACGTACGGTTAAGCTACCCTCTTTCACAAGCTCACACAGAGCTCATTAGAGAAGTCTAGCTTGTGCACTTTAGCTTTTTGAGAAGCTCACCTAGCTGTCTCAAGGTTACAGTGCTTATTTTTTACATTGTAGCTTATTTGATAAGCCTGTTAGTGGCTTCTAGTTTTGTCCATTTTATCTAGTACTAATCAGTCAGTGTTTACCAGCTCTTTCAAAAGCTCCTCGCAAGCTCATTATTGTAATCTACAGTGAGAGTTTTAGCTTTTTGAAAAGCTTAGCTGGTATACTTGTTAGTTCTAGCGTTTATTTTCATTTCCTAGCATAATTAAGTGCTTAAAAATAAGCTTAAAAGTACCTAGATATCTAAAAAGTTCCCTGTGCAACAGATAAGTTTATGCTTATTTGGATTTTGATAAGTGCTTATTTCTAGTCATTGTGCTTTTTCAGTTATAACATTAGCTTATTATAAGCTGCTTAGCTTATTTTTAGTTACCATTTGCTTATTTATTAGCTTAATTAGCCACTTGGCTAAATCCTAGTGCTTATTCAATTTCTTACCCACTGTTAAGAAATCATAAGCTCAATCTGAGCTTATTAGTGGTTTTTATAAAAAGTTTTAGTTTTATAAATTGCTTATTTCGTTGTACTTAATTAGTTTGTAAAAGAAAAAATACAAAAAGAAAATAAAATAAAAGTCCATTCTTTGGGATTGAACCACAGCCACCCACTCACCACACACACACACTACCAGTTGCCTTGGGTCTTTGGTAGTATTTCTTTGCATAATTTAATACTTACCCCTTTTTTGTCCATTTAGCTTATTCGAATGTTTTAGCTTATTTACAGCTTATTAAAATAAGTTGTTACATCTTTTGCATTTTTTTTAGCTTTGTATTGTTATAAATTATTTTATAAAAAAGTTTCAGAATTTTCCGAATAGTTTTAGTATTTTTAATCATTTAATTAGTTTAAAATAGTATTTAATTCATAATAAAAAAACATAAAAATCAAAAAAATATAAATCTTTTTTCTAAAATTTTCTTTTGTCATATAGAAAGTAAGAAAATTGTTTTTACACTCGTATGACTTTTATTTTACAAATTTTACGTTTTTACTTACGCACTCGCGTAATTTTTACATATAACGCACGTTTTCATTTTAGGTAACGTTTTTAGATAATTTAGGTTTACGCTTTAATTAAAATAGTTTATTTAAGTTATTTTGTTATATAAATCAAGAAAACATCATTTTAAAAATAGTGATAGCGTTTATTTAATATAATTTAGCTTTTTAATTTTTTTTAATTTGCATTTAAGCCCCTGTAATTTACAAAACTTTTTCTTTAGGTATAATTATCCAGCAAAATCCTTACTGATCACTATCCTTAGTGATTATTCGACATCTGAATTTGTTCAAACACCATTAAGTATCCGTGGGATTTAACGACCTAGGGAAACACTATATTCCTCTGATCTTAATTGTATTGGTTTTAGACTGTTTGAATTTTATTACGGTTGACCATTCACAAGTGGTTGACTTGTGTGATAAACTTGACGGTTTGGAACCAATCAGTGTCCTTAGGCGTAGAAATCACAATAATCCAAGTAGCAGTTATGCGTAAAAACACCAAAGTTACGCGCAACAATCAAGAGTTACGCGTAGATTTAGCTTACGCGTAAGTAGGGTAAATGCACTAAAGTTATGCATAGACACAAAGTTAGGCATAGAAAGTTAGGCATAGGATTACCTTATGCGTAAGACTAGGCTTAGCGTAAGATGAATCTTATGCGTGGGATTTCTCTGGCGTAAGCTTTATGCTTATGCGTAAGTTTAGGGTTTGCCCAAATGATCTTTTACACTATCACAAAGGCAAAAGATATCCAAAGTCGACGTATTTTCAGGCTTATCCAAGCAAGAAAACACGGAGTAAGCCACAAAACGAAGATCAATCCAAGGAATAACTTACAGCGTAGTTTTAGGGTTTTGCTACGCGTGGGATTACTTGTAAAATTGATTATGCCCAAAGATGTTTCTAAACCGATTTTGTGTGATGAAATAGCTCAATAACACCAAGATAACACAAAAGTGTGAAACTTCATGATCCAAAGCTCCTAAAGCGATTCTACGCAGTGTTTACACCCTCGTTCAAAACTAGTTGAAAACAATGATCCGCGATAAAGTTCAAAACTTTTGCCAAAAATGAAGTTTAACACCTTATAACATTGAAAGTACAAGAATCTTGGAATAAAAAGTGTAAAAATGCGTTTTAAGCAAGCCAAAGTTTATGAACCGTAAGTTAAGCGTGAGACCAAAACTCACTTCAAACAATACGTTCACTCAACTATTTGGCGATTGATACCACTGTTAGGTCACTAGATTTACAACACAAGCTTAATAGAAAGAGATAAAGGCGATTGAACAAGTATCCAAACACATACACACGATATAAAGGAAATGATTATGCGTAGAGAGTGAGTGAAAGAAATAACTTGAACAACCAACCCTCAAGTGAGGGTTATCACATAGTATTTATAGGCAAGGAGCTAGGGCAACACTCCTACTCCTTCCCTTTTCCATATTGGACATGGGCCTAAGCTTATGGGCCTTCTACATAAGCTAGACCTTAAACAAACATAAAGGCCATAATAAGCTACCTATTACATATGAGTAACAAACACTTGAATTAAGGTTTAGGAGTGATTCCAACAGTATCCACTTGTGGCAAGGTCTAGGATTGTTGATATTCTTATGCACAGTGGAAGACTTATCGTTATTCCTAGACTCCAAAGATTTAGCAGTTGGGATCCATCTATGCGAAGTTTTAGGTTTGTTTTGCTTCATAACATGTTAAACCTTAGACATGTTAGTAGCCTTAGTAGATTGTACCTTAGCATGTGAATTAGGAAAATGTTTCTTATTCGGAAAAGACTCAGAATTTCTAGTTTCATTTTCTACATGCTTAGCATTCTTATTCATATAACTACTCTTAGATGCAAGCCAACCCCTAGTCTTTTGAGTGTTCCTAGGTAATGGTTTACAACTACTAGTAGTGCCTTGAAATCTCGTGGAATACATCACCCTAGGTCTTGCACCTAAAATTCCATCTTTTTGAATCTGTGCCTTTTTCCTAGCTTCTTCTATATAATAGTTCTTCCACAAGTCATTCATATCATATGAATTCTGGGTTTTAATGCTTGGTTTTGACACTGTTTTTGAACTATTCCTAGAGGTGTTGGGAGTAGAAGTAGCTACTTGTTGATGTTTAACGGAGCTAGAAGCATTATTCTTAGGTAACTCAGGTGAAGTGACCGGTTTTGACAAAACTTGTATCGCATCAACTTGGGAGGCAAGCCTTGTCTTTAAAGATTTTGTTCTTTTACATATAAAAGCGTGAGGTACGCCTAACAACGGACCGGTCTCTAGTGGGATAGGTTGATGGTTTTGTAAACTTAGTGTTCACACTTTTCCCACGGTTTTCTAAGCTCATTCTTTAAGGCAACAATAGTGAAACTCTTTTCACGAAGTTGAGCTTTGAGATCATCATTTTTGCTATCAAAGAGTTTGTTTGTTCCATTGACTTAGTTCTACCTTATTTGTGAGTCACTTAGTTCTATGTGATGCTTTCTTAAAGTCTCATTTTCCTTTAGTAATTTAGCCACATAAATGGATGATTCATTATTTCTTGTTATAATAGTATCAATGTCTTGTGCGGTCTTGGTGAATTACTTTTCACATGCATACCGTAAATATGTTTCTTCAAATTATTGATAGTCGAGTTTTGGCTTGAAGTCGAGCTTTTAAATCGTTCATTTCAAAAATTCACGAAATTCGAAATTCCATTTTTACATGGTTTCTTAGTTTGAAAACTTGCCTCCTTTCTTTGTATTGCAATTTCAAGAAAATGCAATGTTTTCAAGTTTTGAGAATTTGTTTGAAAGTTTATCAAAACCTTTTATCAACCATATCATTTGTTTTGAATTTATTAGACTAAGCCTCAACCAAGGAACATTTATCGTAATCATGTTTAGTATTAAGATCGGTTTGTTTAGGTACATTAGCGGATGCATTATGTTGATCGTTTATGGTACCTCATCACATGACACTGCTCATTTGTCGGTTCGATATCGCATTCACATCATGTATAACAAGAGTCAATGAACCATCGGTCGTTTCAAGCTTATCATCTCGAGCCTCAGATTCGGTGTCAATCGATCCATCATCCGATGCCTCATTGGTCGCAACACTACAATTTATTGATTGTACTGGACATTCATTCACCTTCGATCACAAGATCCACATCTTGTGTGACATGAGTTCTTGAGCGACTTGTTACATCATTCTTTGTTGTCTCGATATTTTGCATTCAAGAATACCCGACCTTTCAACCGATACATTACCCGACTCATCACAACTATCTCTCAATTGCACCGACACATTCAAGTTTTCATCTTTTGTGCGGCTTCCTCGATGTACTTTTCCACATTATCCATGAGTTGGATAAATGTCTCAATGAATGCGCTAATTTCCATTCCAATGTATCTTTTGAAGGACATTTCACCATGTGATGATCATAATCGATGAGAATTCCTTCTAATGAATGAATGAAATTGTTTGTAGATCACTTGAAGTGTAGCATGGAACTATCCTTTGAACCTTCTCTTTGTCAAGTTGTAGCTCCAAATGCTCTAAGTTTAACAAAGAAAGTTCCTGTTAATGTGGATAAGTCCCGACGGAAGAGGGCAATACATGTTCGCTCCATTGTTATGGGTAGAAGTAACATGATGTGAGAGTGAAGTTGTTGATAAGGTTCAATGTCGCTTTCCTTTTGCATGGCATTACGTAGCTTTGAGCAGTGCAATTCTTTCTCATTGGACTCGAGCATGAAGATCTCAAATCATCATTAGTTGAATCAATCATGGTTATCCTTTTAGAGTAACTAATACTTTCTTTGTTGTCCACAAGATCATATAATTTGAGCACATTTGAAATGATTGGGTCGAGAGTGTAAGACATGATGTTGTCGTGTACACGGATTTTACAAGTCCGTGATTTAAACCAGAAATTGAATCTTTCATGGATTTTACAAAAATCAAGACCAAACCGTAAAGCAATGACCAATAGAACGTGTTAAGGAGATCGATGGATCAACATAATGATAGACGATTATGTGTTAGGACTTATGATTGTTTGTTGGATTAGCCGAGATGTTGTTTGGTTGAGATTTGGATTGGTTGATGCACGTTTTTACAAATGAAATGTAGGTCTAAAACTTAAAACCTCAATAACTTCCTTTTGGAGGGTATTTGGGCCTCGAAAAATTCGTTTCACGACTTTGTAGTGAAATGTCACAATATTCGAGCTATTCGGTCGTTTGATGTGTATTTATTTGAAAGCGGAGTTACGGTTTAAAAGTTATGGCCGTTTGAAGTTTTGACGTAAAAGTCAACTTTGGTCAAACCGCAAGTGGTCAAACCGCAAAAGTCAAACCTCTTAAGTGACAAACCTCTTAAGTGACAAATCTCTTGATGACAAACCTCTTGGTGACAAACCTCTTAAGTGACAAATCGCTTAAGTGACAAACCTCTTAAGTGACAAACCGCTTGGATACATCGAATCGAATCTAGGCAAACCGCTTTAGATACAATGAATCGACAAACCGCTTCAGACACAACGAATCGGACAAACCGCATCATAGAACTTGACAAATCGCTTCCAAGAATAAGTGACAAACCTCTTCAAGAATAAGTGACAAACCTCTTCCTTGAAACTCTTCAAAACTAAACTTTTCTAATCCAAAACACTATAACCAAGATGAATTAAGCCTTCCAAACCAAAACCTAAACATTTATAATGATTCTAAACACAAAAGTACTATCAAAATTCAAACTTTAACACAAGAAATGATCTAAATGATGCTAACCACTCTAAACTCATTCAAACCCAAAAACCTTATGAAAACCACTAGAAATCCAAGAACATGAAAGATGAGTGATCAAACCATGGCTCTTGATACCAATTGTTAGATATTGGTTTTCACAAATACACAAACACACAATAATATGGCTCGAATAAGATAGAGTTTTAGAGAGAAAGTGGAGGATGTAATCCTTTCTAAAGAGAGAAAGTAAACAAAAGAAAGAAAGGTTAGATTGAAAGAAGGTCCAACCTCTACCTTGGGAGGTAGAGGGTATTTATAGTTACATACTACACGTCCTCCTTGATTGTGGATCGTGCATCTGATGGGTAAAGACCCGTCCGTCCTCCACGGTGTTGCTCTAAACTAAATAACTAACTAAATAACTAGAAAATAATGTAATGTCTATGAGCTAACATATGATAGACTAGAGTTGGGATGGCCGACTCTTCAACATGGATTTTCTAAATCCTAACACTTCCTTCATTTTTCTGCCTCCACAAACAACCTATGGGATTAGGGTTTCAATAGCTTTGAAAAACCTGTTACTTGTGTGGAGAAATTTGGCATTTATAGGCAAAAAAGGGCTTGGGCCCGGCTGGCCGCTAAAAAGGGGTAAATTAGGTAGGTAGGGGATCAAATAGAAAGTTGACTCTCTCCTAAAAAGGGAATCCCTTGTTAACATGTAGCAACTCGCATTTTTCAGGTCATTACTTGTCTATAAACTCAAAACTATTTACTTGAACGTTTGAATATTTACTTAAACGATATAACCGTTAGGTTAAATCACGTAAACCGAAAATGACTTTAAACGCACACGACACTAGACTAAGTTAGGTCTACATTAGATATGTACTATATGGCTTTCGGAGGCGGAGGTAGGGGTGACTAGTGGGTTCTAGGCCCTCCAATGAGGCCAAGAATGGTTATAATGCCCAAAAATAGTAACAACAACAACAATAGGAATGGATGCACCTATAAGGAGTTTATGGCGTGTGTCAAGGAGTTTGATGGTAAAGGTGGCGTGTTGACGATACTCGATGGGTTGAGAAGATGGAATAAGTACTAGATATCGCAATTGTGCAACCAACCGAGGGTCAAGTATGCGACATGCTCACTAACCGGAAGGCATTAACATAGTGGAATACGCAGATTCGGGCTAGGCGTGGAAGTCGCTATAGGCATGACGAGAATGACTTTAAGGCATTGTTGAATGAGGAATATTGTCCTAACAATAAGATGCGAAGTTGGAAAATGAGTTATGGAACCACACTATGGTGGGGGAAATTTGGTCATGCGCTTTACGGACAGTTCCATGAACTAGCCAAACTAGTTCCCCATATGGCCGACCATGAATCTAAGAGGATCGAGAGGTACATCTATGGTCTTGTCCTCAAATCATGAGATGGTGGCAGAACCGAGCCTTCCATAATTCAAAGTGTTATATCAAGGTGGAGCGCTGATGAATGAGGCAGTTAGGAATAGGTCGTTGAAGAAGGTCAGTGAGAAAAGGTAGGATGGCTATGAACCAAGCAAGAAAGGGGACATCAGGGTCGATAACAAGAGAGCTAGGACAGGGAAGGGATTTGTAGCAACTAACCCTGTCAAAAGGAATACACGAGTTCTGCTCCCAAATGCATCAACTGCAACTTCCACCACTATCCAGAGGTGCCTTGTTGTTCTTGTACAACTTGTAATTGTCTAGAGCATTTTGCTAGGTATTATCGAGCAGGGGCCAGGTTGGTGGCTCTGGTAAATGCTAGAAACCCGATAGTAAATCATGGGGCGTATTTCAAATGTGGTGGTACTGATCACTACCGATCTACTTGCCCTAAGCTAAACAGAGCACCAGCTCAATGAGGAAATTTCCCGAATCAGGCATTAGCTATTGAAGGAAACCAGAACCAGGGGAACAGTGGGAGAGCCTTCATTATGGGTGTGAATAAAGTCTGCCAAGACCTAAACATCGTGTGGTACGTTCTCCTTAAACAACCACTATGCTACCATGTTGTTTGATTCTCGTGCCGATTATAGTTTTGTTTCTACTAAATTCATGCCCCTTTTAGATATGAAACCTAGTAACCTAGGCTTTAGTTACTGAAATTGAAATAGCAAGTGGTCAAAGGTAGAAACCAATAAGATCATCCATGGTACAAACTAGAATTAGAAGGTTATAACTTTATCATTAATTTAATACCTTTCGTACACTAAAGCTTTGACATAATTGTGGGATGGACCGGTTGTCCGAGCATAAGGCCGAAACAGTCTCCCATGAGAAAATAGTTTGAATACCATTACCGAACAGAGAGATACTTAAGGTTCAGGGAGAGCGACCTGAAGGAAAGGTGAAGCACCTCATGAGTAAGAAGACTGACGAGAAGAAGCTTGAGAATATCCCTATAGTACGAGATTTCCCGAAAGTATTTCCTAATAACTTATCAGGATTACCCCTTCTCGGAAGTTGAAATTCGCATGCACCTAATTCACGGTGTGATGCGGTTGCAAAGTCTTCATACCGCTTGGCACCTATCGAGATGGATGAGTTGTCTAGTCAACTCAAAGAACTCTAAGACAAAACTTGTATTTGACCTAGTTCTTCGTCATAGGGAGCACTAGTGTTGTTTGTCAAGAAGAAAGATGGTTTATTCGAATGTGCATTAACTACCGTGAATTGAACAAACTAACCATTAAGAACCGTTACCCTCTACCAACGAATCGATGACTTGTTCGATCAACTGCAAGGTTCACGATACTTCCCCAAGATAGATGGTTACCACTAGTTAAGACCACATGAAGACGACATTCCAAAGACCGCGGTCAGAACTCGATATGGCTATTTCGATTTCACGGTTATGCCTTTTGGACCGACGAATGCGCCTGCAGTCTTCATGGACCTAATGTACTGAGTATCAACTTGATTTTCTATCTCAGTAATGAAGCTCTTAAGAATGTTACTGGTCTCATCCTCAAATCCTAAAAAGAAAATCTAAGTGAATCTGCTATAATCATCAGTGACAACAAAACAATATTTCTTATTCATTAAGCTACTCACAAAAGTTGGACCAAACAAGTCTATATGAAACATGAATAATGGCTGAGTAATAGAGTTCTGAACCTTGGACATAAAAGAGGCTTTGTGCTGCTTCCCTTTAAGATAAGCAGCACAATTTGGTTATTTTCAAAAAAATTTATACGTAAACCTCTTACAAGATTTTCCTTAACAATTTTATTTATGGTTTTAAAATTAACATGACCAAGCCTCCTGTTCCATAGCATTGATTGATCAAGTGTGGCCTTTGCCACAAACAAGTTAAACTCTCTTTAGGAATAATATTCTTCATATCAACACTATACATGTTGTTCTTTCTAAGAACTTTAAGTAAGACCGACTTTCATCGCCTAACTTAAAGTCGAGACGAACAAAACATTCAAGGTCGAAAAAGAACATTGTTCTTTTTGTCACACATTTGTGAGATACTAAAAACGTTAAACTTTAACTCTTGGACAAAGTACACATCCTCAAAATCAAGCTTACTTGTCTTTATAGTTCCTTTACCAGTAATCCTTCCTCCTTTAGCTCCTCCCCCAAAGGCAACATATCCTTCGTCAAATTCCTTGAAGTCTGAGAGATAGGACATGTTCCCTGTCATATACCTCGAAAATCCACTCTCAACATAGCCCTGATCTTCATTTTCCTTTTTTGGATGACCCTGCACATAAAAATAAGGAAATTAGTTTTCTTTGGGAACCCAAGCCATTACTGACTTGGATATGCCTCGTGCATCAATATAGTTATGTCTCTTCAAAATAATTGATGCACCATTGGGTTTGATAGGTCTCCAAACCCAACATGCTGAGGCCTTAACAACATTGACCTGGTTTACCCTGACAACATTAACTACTACTGAATTTGGTCTAGCAGTATTAACTTTTTCCTTAGTAGTATAAACTTCTTTATTAAAGTTTTTGTCGGTTAATGTTGTTCAGTTTTGAAAGGGCCTTTTTATAGTTGATTGTGCTGATTTGAAAAATTGACATTGGTCTAGCACTATAAACTGTAGTTTTGGGGTGAGCAGTATTAACAGGCCTGACAGTATTAAATGGTTTTAAGCCAGTTTTCATCAAAACTGCTCTGGGAGCTATGTTTCTGTGAGCACTAGGGTGAGCCCTTTTAGCAAAATAATTATGATTCACCCTTGTATATGTATTCCCAGATACCTTACTTCCCCATGGATTAGAATTGTAGTTAACCTGCACATGGTCAAAGCTTCCACAAACAAAACAAGCTTTATTATACATCACAAAATCACTTCCTAGCTGTTAGGACTTCTAGTTATTCCAATTTCTTTGATTTCCCCTAAGACTTTGTGACATGTATATTTCAGCATATTTAACTAGTTTCCTGACTGGTTTTTCTTGTTGTTTAGACAAAACAGTTTTCTTTTCTATCTTATCATCTGACACCAACTTCTCAACTAATGGGGTATCATAAGATTCCTTAACTTTATTAGCAATAACTTCACTAACATTCTCCAGGCTTAGGTCCATAGTTTTTACTCTCAGACTCCTTAAACTCATCTACACCAGTATTTGACAAATCAAGCTTTAGGGATGGCAAACCCCTGTATGAGGAGGTGGAGCTTTATTATAACCTATACCCTGTTTAGATCTAACAAGCTGACTCTCTATGATTTTCTGAGCATTCTTAGAGGCATATTCATATCTCTCCATATCAACTTGTATGCTCTCTCTTTCTTTCTTAAGCTTTTCTAGCTCACTTTTAAGAACATTTATTTATGAGTCTTTATATGTGATATCTCTTTTTAGAACAACTATATCCTCAGTAAAAATAATCTCATTTTTTTTGCAAAAGACAAGTTGTTCTTCTACAATTGCTAATCCTCTTTATAATTAGCTAAATCAACCAAAGATTTGTTAAAGTCTATTCTCAAATCATCATAATGAGTGATGCACGCGACGAAGCGCTCGGGTTCAAAGGAACTTCCTTTCTTTGAGCAAGTTTTTCAACCACCTAGGCAAAGGAACCTAGTCGTTGTAGTGTAGTATTGGGTAAGCCTCGGGATTGATATCTTTCTCTAGAGGAATAGCAATGCTAGCAAGAAATGTATTACGAGAAGGTGGGGTTGAGGATGATTCTTTTTATCTTTTATTGGTTTTTATAAAGCTAAGGTAAATATCTCGGGGAAATTGGTTAGGGGTGGTATTTTCTACCGATTACTCTACTTATCTAATTATCTAATACTACGGGTAGCTATGTCTATTTGATGTGTGCTCGTATGATGATTAAAAATGCGTTTATCTAGATACTATTACTCCCTAGTTATCTTTTATTGGTCAGTTGAATTGTCACACCTTATCTTAACGCGTTGTATTCCTAGGGTCGTAGGGTGTGCATATGCCCTAACTCTTTGAGGTTACCTTTGGGTTTAGCCTACGACATCCACAAGTCCTTAAACTATTTCATTCATAAGCCTCACTTTCGCAAAGAATACTCAAGCATTAAACACAACGAATGATGCCTAACTCCTAAGCCAATTACAATTAAGATAAGAAACAACCTAACAATAATCAATAACTAAGTTTCATAGATATAAGCAAACACACAATAAATTTAGCTAGACATGGTAAACAAGCAAGCATACACACAATCATTTGAAGACATCATGATACTTTGGATTAAAACACTTATCTCGATGTGTAACATAGGGTTTGGGACCCTAAGATACTGTCCAAATCGGACTACAAATGTTTTAGGTTTTTTCCTCCAAAAGTCTACCTCTTAAATTCAGAAAAATCAAATTCTATATATAGATTTACAAGTGCAACGGCGTCACCTTATAGGTGGGGACGCCGTCGTCGCCGTCACCTTATAGGTGGGATGCCGTCGCTCGTCGTCATTAGGGTTTTCGTCTTGGCTAAGTCATCGATGGAACGGCGTCATCTTAGAGTTATGATGCCCAAGATTCGGTTGGGACGTCGTCATGATTATGGATCCGGGCCGTCCGAGATGAAAAGTCCGAGTGGCGCCTTCTTCTTCAAAGTCCGACGCCATCGGGTTATACGAGCAAAATTCCACCGAGCTGCCTGGTGCATGTTTTGATCAAGTTCAGATAGAGGACGGCGCCGCCCTATGGTTGGGGCGTCAGTCCAGCAGTTTGAGCGGCTTGAGTGGCTTCGATCTTGACTTTGCCATTTTCTTCATGTATTCACTCCTTTTCGTCCAAATGTGCATCATTCCATCATTTTGCTTCCAAGAGACCTAAAAGTGAAAATGAATGAAATTAAGCGATATGAGATATAAAGTGGTCGATTAAGGGCTTAAATGACCCCTAAAAGCGCACGCTTTAAATCCTTATCAAATATTCCTACACTTGTTATTTGCTTGTCCTCAAGCAAATGTGCTTTGGCCAATCAATTTATAAGTTAGGGGCATGAAGCATAGGTTTAAAATAATTCACAACAAGTAAAAGCACCACAATAGTCATAACAAGCACGAAAATTATATACTAGCACCTCACAAGGGTGTTTGGATTCTCTCATTTCTCGGGTTTATATGAAATATAATAAATGGAAATGGAAGATAAACACTCATTACCTGACATAGTACATAGATTACCATAAACTTGAGACTAGATCAAACCTCTACCGCTTTGGCATAAGCACCTAGGAACAACTATCTAAGAGGTCTTTACGAGGGTTGTAACGTTAGGCTTACGGTAGAGAAACAAAGTTTTTGTTGGATAGGCGATATTTAGTGGTGGCAAGTCAAAAATCTTATGTTACAAGCATGAAAAGCGTGGCGTTGCTAAGCCAAGACTCGACTCACTAGCTCTAGATAACTTGAAACAAACATACATAAATTTAAAACATAAACATAAAGATAGATCATGTTTTCTTCATTTTGTTTTGCATACATTTTTACTCTACCATCCTTTACGATAACATAAAAATATAAGGGATTTATAGGAGCATCCCTACACTTGAGTTTTTATTTCTCTAACACTAATTGATCCGATTTGAAAAGATCAAAACACTTGGAGTATTTAATTACGTAGACAAAAGGAATTTGAATTTAACGTTCCTTCCCGTTACTCCATAAAATATAACTTTACCCATGAGTCCAAATCATCCCAAAGCGTGTACAAAAGATATGACTCGAGTTAGAAACCATGCAAGTAACTAGATAATTGAACTAAGGGTTTAGTAAAGATAACAATAATGCACTAAAGGTGAGTGCATACAAGGTAGGCTAAGGCGATTTGGGTGTACATTTGGGGTGGATTGTAAACAATGCTCTTCATTGATATTCGGAAAACCAAAACATCACGAGAACCATGAAAAGGATAGGCTCTAAGGGGTTAACTAGAGGTATCATGTACTAAAGATGAGTACATCGCAAGGGTGTGGGGTAATTACTCAACTGATGTGGAAGAAGTAATTATAATACAGGTTTCAAACAAGGGTTATCCTAATGCCTCTTATCACTTAGTTATTCCTAACTACACAAGTGTAGTCTCACTAGCGACTCGGAATGAATCACAAAACAAGTTCTAGAATCTATTATACTACTGGTACACTCTCTAAGCATTAAAGGTGAATAATTTTATTCCTAAAGATCTAGGGGCGAACCTCACATTTTTGGGGTGGAATTTGAGTGGTAAACGGTTTTTGTGCTAGTCATATAACTCCTATCCATGAGACGATTTATTAAGACTAAAGTTTTAGCTCATACATGTCATAAAAAATTTAAATTTGGTGCTAAAATTGCCCTAACAAATATTTCTCATAGTTTATTACACAATTTACTAAGGACAAAACAAATGATCAAGGATAAGAATAGTTTCTAAGTTCCCGTGTTATTCTCCCTCCATACTTAAACCGAACATTGTCCCAATGTTCCCGAAAGTATCAAAGTTATGATAAAGGAAGGTAAGTAAGGAAAAGAAACTAGTACTCCCTTGATTAGCTCGGTAGGATCCGTGTGAAGTTGTGGTTAAATTCTTTTCCAAGAAGAATGCATACGTGATAAGCTCCATCCAATGTTGTGTTTCTTCTTCTTGCCAAATATAACTCGCATACTTAAGAAAACAAATGAAACCTTCGTAAAATCGGCGGTAAAACTATATATGACACAAGACACTAGGATATAATGCTTGTGGAATGGATGTTTGCGCTTTTCTAGAAAATTAAGACCGAGAATTTCCAAAATTTTATAAGTATACAGAAAACAAAAATTGTGTAAGTTGTTTCGCTTGACCGGACGTCGTCAGCTTTAATCCGACGCCGTCAGTTGTCATGACTGAAACTGGTCTGCTGCGTTTTTCTGAAAAAATTCTGGAAAAATTACTTCTTCAAAACCTGGAAAATTCCTACAAAACATCCATTATGACTCGATACAAGCATTTGACTCTAACAAACACATATATACATCAATTTCACTAATTGTAATTCTCATGTTCACGTTCTTCAAAAACGTATGTAATCTTCCCTACACTTATCTTTTTGTAAAATACCTTTATATGTAATTAAGACGAGGTTAAAGACAAAATAAAGCATTTTTACAAAATCAAACATGATAATAAACAACAATGAAAAAGATATATGACACACAAACAAGCAAACAATTAAGCATGAGTTGCCTCCCACAATGCCCTTTTCTTTATTTATGAGTCTTGTAGCTAGACTCGAGGTCGTGCTCCTACGTTGTCTCGTGTACGCTTACGTGCCCATATCTAAGCCATTCTAATGTTCTCTCATTTTTCTTATACTCATCTCCTAATTCTATGCTTTTTTTATAGTACCTTTCATTTTTTTCATAAGTATGCCTAAGTCCCCGTTGTTTGTCTCTTTCACTAAGTATCGGAGTGGGGCCATCTGATTGCATGCCTCTATATCTTTGTGTTTAAACCTAGGGTGCGTACGGAGCATTTGATAGATAAAATCCTCAACTTCATTAGAGAATGTGACTAAACCATCAACCATCTGTTCATTCAACTTAGTCATTCTCTTAAAGGATGTTCCAAATATTCCTTGAGTGAGGCTTTCATCAATGAATTCTCCTAAATTTTCCAAGACCATGAATTCAACCAAATAGGCAAAACTTCCAACAAACATATGCAAGTGAGTGACCGCATCAACAACATTGTCCCCTTGATAGGCTAATTCATTCACCTTAATTTTATTATATAGATTCCTTGAGATTAAGTTTAAAGGTAAGAATGAATGCAAGTAATCATCAAAACTTTCAAATCCTATTTTACAAGGGAATTGCATGTTGAAGGGGCCATCAACCTCAATTCTACACCTAGGGTCAAAACATTGGGAGGGGTCTTCTTCCATTTCAAAACTAACTTCATCGATGACCTCCCCATTATCAAGTGCCTCTCCGTAATCAAATTCTTCATCGGAATTCAAATCGTAGAAAGGACTATGTTGTTGCCAATTTTTTTCATTATACCCTAGGTGATTTTCAAAGTGGTGAACGGGTGAAAGGTTTTGTGGGATTGCGTTTTCCATAGCATGATTGGGAGCGGGTAGTGCAAAGTTTTTCGGTGAAAGATGCGAATCATGGTGAGTGATGGGATTTATGAACAAAGTCACGAAGAAGGGGGATAGACTACAAGGAAGCTAAAAATTGAGAAAAAAACTTACTTGATAGGAATCAAGCAAGGGAACCTAAACGAGATAAAGATCTAACTGACTATTCTATTCCCCGGCAGTGGCGCCAAAAACTTGATGCGCGTACGAAGCGCGGTCGGGGTCAAAGGAACTTCCTTTTCTTCGAGCAAGTTTTTCAACCACCTACGGAGTGAACCTAATCGTTGTAGTGTAGTATTGGGTAAGCCTCGGGATTGATATCATTCTCTAGGGAATAGGAATGCTAGCAAGAAATGTATTAAGAGAAGGTGGGGTTGAGGATGATTCTTTTATATTTTAATTGGTTTTTATAAAGCTAGGGTAAATATCTCGTGGAAATTGGTTGGGGTGGTATTTTCACCGATTACTCTACTTATCTAATTATCTAATACTAAGGGTAGCTATGTCTATTTGATGTGTGCTCATATGATGATTAAAAATGTGTTTATCTAGATACTATTACTCCCTAGTTATCTTTTATTGGTCAGTTGAATTGTCACACCTTATCTTAACGCGTTGTATTCCTAGGGTTGTAGGGTGTGCATATGCCCTAACTCTTTGAGGTTACCTTTGGGTTTAGCCTACGAAATCTGCAAGTCCTTAAACTATTTCATTCATAAGCCTTACTTTTGCAAAGAATACTCAAGCATTAAACACAACGAATGATGCTTAGTTGCACCCTAAGCCAATTACAATTAAGATAAGAAACAACCTAACAATAATCAATAACTAGGTTTCATAGATCTAAGCAAACACACAAGAAATTTAGCTAGATATGGTAAACAAGCAAGCATACACATAATCAATTGAAGACATCATGGTACTTTGGATTAAAAACTTATCTCGATGTGTAAAATAGGGTTTGGGACCCTAAGATACTTTGTCAAAATCGGACTACAAACATTTTAGGTTTTTATCCAAAAGTCTACCTCTTAAATGCGAGAAAAATCGAATTCTATATATAGATTTATAAGTGCGACGGCGTCACCTTATAGGTGGGACGCCGTCGCTCGCCATCATTAGGGTTTTCGTCTTTGCCAAGTCTTCGATGGGACGGCGTCACCTTAGATTTGTGACGCCGCCGCTTTTAGTCGACGTCGTCATGATTACGGATCCGGGCGTCGAGATGAAAAGTTTGAGTGACGCTTCTTCTTCAAAGCTCGACGCCAGTTATACGAGCAAAAATTCCACCGAGCCGTCAGTGCATGTTTTGATCAAGTATAGAGGACGACGATAGCTATGGTTGGGGTCGCCGTCAGTCCAGTTTGAAGCGACTTGAGTGGTTTCGATCTTGACTTTGCCATTTTCTTCATGTATTCACTCCTTTTCGTCCAAATGTGCATCATTCCAAAGATTTTGCTTCCAAGATTCCTAAAAGTGAAAAGGAACGAAATTAGCAAGAACGGATATAAAAGTGGTCGATTAAGGGCTTAAATGACCCCTAAAAGCGTACGTTTTAAATCCTTATCAATGAGTTTTAAGACTTTATAGCTTTTTAAACAAGTTTTAGAATATCTACTGTTAGTGTATACCTCATAGTCTGAAAAATCCATAAGAGCCATGTTTGCATGGACCTCCTCTTTTGCCATATAGCTCCAATCAAAACCAAGCCCATCAATGGCCACCATAGCGTTGGAAGAAGTCTTTTCCACATTCACAACCCGTCTTGTGCTCTCCTGGTTCCTGCTTCTGCTATCCTGGTTCCTAGGTCCCCTGCACTCCCTTGCAAAGTGTCCCAACTTATGAAAGTTGTAACACTCTACCTTGGACTTGTCATATCCAGAAGTGTCATTCCCATTGATAGTGATCTTCTTTCTAGTTTTCTGGAAAAACCTCTTTGCCCTCATGCTTAATAGTGCCAATTGCCACTTCAAATCCATTTCCTCCAAGTCATCTTCATGGATTTGTTCAAGGTCCTCATGTACAAGCTGAGACCTATTTGGTTTATCGGCCAAAAATACATACACAATGGCATCACGCAAGTTAGCAGTGCTAATTTGAGTACTAGTAGTACTAACATGAGTGTTAGTCATACCAACTCGAGTGCTAGCAGTACTAACTCCATAAGTAGTGTTAACATCAGCAGTACTGCTAGTGCTAGGAGATGACACAAAAGCTATGTTTTGAGAACTTGTGTTTGAGCTTGAGCTAGTAGTTCTCTTAACCTCTTGTTCAACAATCTTGAAATTGTTGTATAGATCATCAAGGCTCATTGTGTCTAGGTCAGGTTTATTCCTCCGCACCACCACATGAGTATTCCACTGTATGCGACTTCTCAAAACTTCATATTTAGATCTTCTTGTGAGATGTTCTCACCCAAGATAGCTAACCGTGTTACAATCTTTTGAAGCTTGTTAAAGACATAGTCAAGAGACTGTGCACTTGGAGCATTGAAGTTCTTATACATCTGCTTTAGAAGAGTCTTATGAGTCATCTTAGTGGCTTCATTACCACCTAACCTTGTTTGTATAGCAGCAAACAAGTTCCTAGCATCCTTTTACTGATTGAAAGTCATAAGATGCTCATTTGGAAGGGCCATTAATAGCATACTTCTGGAATTCACATCGTTCTTCTTATGGATCTTTTCTTCAGCAGTCACAGGACCTGGTATTATAGTAGATGTGACACCATCAGCAGTCTGTGTTTTAGGCACTGGCTTGAAGGAGTTGTCATTCTCTATGACATCCCATAAAGCATAGTCTTGCACATGAAAGTATTGCTCATCCCGAGCCTCCACATTTCATAGTCACCCTACTTAAGAATGGGAAACTTAGCGATAGTAGTGTTTTGTGCGGTTTCGGATCCATCTCTTCCTGGTGAGTAAAAAGTTCTTCTATTGGTTTCTTCTAGATCAAAGTTTCAGAACACAAGCTCTAATACCACTTGTTGATCCCAACTTAAGATCGATTCTTTAGCTTGTAAATATTAAGTTACTTTGGATAAATCCAAGATAACTAACGTAGAAACTTTGTTAATATTAAAGACTATGTGAAATCTTCTCTTTAGCACTTAGAAGAATGCAAGCAAGACAATGCAAATTATGAACAATGATATCACCAAAAGCTTCAATATTATTAATCTTAATAATACGAGTACTCTGTCTAGTACTAAGGTTTACAACCTTGAAGCTATGAAGAACTCTATGCAAAACATATTAAACATCATAACCTATAATCTCCTTTTATACCCTAAGGAGTCCTTTACAAGATAACTACAAATCTTTTAATAATATAGAATATACGTATCTTCCTAA
Organism: Chrysanthemum lavandulifolium; assembly: GCA_022545495.1. NCBI lineage: Eukaryota > Viridiplantae > Streptophyta > Magnoliopsida > Asterales > Asteraceae > Chrysanthemum > Chrysanthemum lavandulifolium. The sequence continues at coordinate 83,855,406 of CM040238.1, read as the reverse complement.
CTATATAGAATATACACCGAATATCTTGATACATATCACTTCACACGTCTTTATCATATGGGCAGTAGTAATCTTCATGCAACAGTACAAAGCTCCTTCAGCAGGCTTGAGTTAGTACTGGCAATACTAACTCAAGTTAGTACTGGCAGTGCAATCCTGAACTTAGCTTGGCAGTACAAACATATTAAGACTTTAATTCCCAACAATATATATGACACAAAAAAATATAAATTAAAAAGTAGTAAATAATTAAAAACATGGTTTGCCTCTCAAGAAGCGTTTTTCTTTATTTACGAGTCTTGTAGCTAGACTCAAATTCATGCCATTATTTTTCACATATCTTAAATGCCCATTCAAAAATTTTGATCTCCTTTCGTCACGCTTATATTTTGGGCCTAGGGTTAGACAAGTTGGGTGATAAACTTTTTCTTCACAGTCAACCTTAAAATCCGGTATATTGTCAATATTTAAATCTTCAATGTCTTTAAATTTTCATACTTGTAGGGCACTATATATGTTACACCCCATAAACGACACGTCATAAATACTCAAATTTAAAAACTTTAACGCTGAAATAACTTGACTTAAATCGACTCTTGTTACAAATCATTAAACCGATTTAATTATGTAACAAACCGACCCTTGAAAGTATTTTACATGAAACTAGACTCAATTACCTTCGAAACGACGGGTGGCACGACCTCTAACGACTTACGGTTTATTTTCTACAAAACAAACAAAACGACAAAAATCGCCAAACATCAAAATTCGGTCCGAGCATAGATCCGATCTTAAGATCTATGTTCGTGAAAGAAACTCTTTGAAATAAACTTAATGGGTGAGCATAAAACTCTTAAGATCTTACTTTTTATTACTCATTTCAAACATGCTTACCAATTATCATTTCATTTTTAAATGATCACACTAATGATACACATTAGTTGTGATATCATAATTTCAAGTCATTGTCTTAACTTTATACATACTTATCACTTTCTGACTATAATACATGTCATTACGTTCTTCCTTACATTCCCAACTCACTTCTTCTTTAGTTATGAGCTCATTAGTTATTCCACTTTCATTTCATCATTACTCTTTATCGTTTCTTAGCCTCGTCCTATACATCTCGTATTAATAGACACTTAACAATTAATGTGTCAATTCTCATCTTGCTTTCACACATTATACTTTAGCTCACTTATCATTACTATGTTCTATACTCTAAGCATTCGATACTTTAGTTCACTTATAGCCCGTCTCTAATACCACTTACCATTTTCATTACATTCCATTACCACTACTCTTAAAACACATACTTAGAATCACAAAGCGATTACCGGCACTAACCAAGGTGCACGGTGATTCAAATTACTTAAACATTTCAAGTCCTCCACGGACTTATATCATATACACATTAACATTATAAAACACATGCATTATTCTCTACTTAGGTTCATAAAACTTATCTCATAATTCGCTTCAAACTTAAACATTTACTTCCATGCATAACTTATTCTTACATTCAACGCATTTTAATAGTGGTTTAAGTCTAGGCAACCTAAAGTGGAAACCTAATTCACTTAAACCGAAGCTCTGATACCAAGTTGTTACACCCCATGAACGACACATCATAAATACTCAAATTTAAAAACTTTAACGCGGAAATAACTTGACTTAAAACTGACCCGCTGTTACAAATTATTAAACAGATTTAATTATGTAACAAACCGACCCTTGAAAGTATTTTACATGAAACTAGACTCAATTACCTTCAAACGACGGGTGGCACGACCTCTAACGACTTACGGTTTATTTTCTACAAAATAAACAAAACGACAAAATCGCCAAACATCAAATTACAGTGCGAGCATAGATCTTAAGATCTATGCTCAGAAAGAAACTCTTTGAAATAAACTTCATAATGAGCATAGATCTTAAGATCTATGCTCAAGAAAGAAACTCTTTGAAATCAACTTTTCGTGCGAGCATAGATCTTAAGATCTATGCTCAGAAAGAAACTCTTGAACTTAAAATTTATGGATTTAGCATAGATCTTAAGATCTATGCTCAAGGAAGAACCTTTGCACAATTTTTCGCAAACTAACTTCCCGAACACGACTCTACATGAAGACTTCCAGAAATCATTTATACATCATAAAACTTCATCTTCCTAATACTCGTGGTCTCAAAGATCCACGGACATGTACTTTACAAGTATACGGTGTCTTTGCCAAAATACCCGTTTGACCCATTTTCAATATAACTTTAACATAACCTTTAGCATACATTAAAACCTGTAAATTAACTCTTAACCATTACAAGGACTTGACACTATAAACATTAAACCTTTTATGACTCTTGGGGGACAACCTTGTCATGAGCTCGGTATCTACCTAAGCTCTACCTTCTTATCCATCTTCTAAACTTTCGCATAATCCAACCTTAACCCTTAGTTCCAAGCATTTCCTTTCCTTCACGTTTAAACCTACAAAACATTAACATCTTAAACCGTAAGCACAAGGCTTAGTAAGTAAAGCATTCATAACATGTTATCATAGACATTCATACATTATACATCATAACTCATTAACCATTGCAAATCATTAAACATTAACACGTACCTTGATTCACTTAAGTAAAACATTTCCTATGGGTCAAACATCAACATAACTTAGCCTAATCCACCTTGCCTAACCTTCGTGACTAGTTAAGCCAAACTAGTCTCAACCACACTTTACATAAACATATATATTCAATTACCCCATTCCTTAGCATAACATTATCACATAACATATAATGTGTAGAATCATATAACAACATATAATGACCGGTTTACTTACCTTGATTCCAAGCTAGTGAAACCAAAGACATTATCATCATCGTCTAACATCATCATCACCTTCCACTCTTGTCATCTAAGCCACAATCACTAAGGGCACATATACATAATCAAAATCCTAAACCATGATTATCCTAATCATAAATTTTCCTTAAACCCATCTAATTATCATATAATCATGCCATGATTACATGATAATTAGCTCCATCAATTTATTAGCTTAATGTAATAATACTTGTACCAATTTCATAATAACTTCTTAATTTAACTTATAAACATCTTTACCCAATTTCCCTTAATTAGGGTACATGAACCCTAATTCATAAATCATTAATTCAACATAATAAAAGTTACTTACTTGCATAGGGATTATCACTAGGGGTACATTTCTAGTATTAGACCATTAATCCTTCTTCAATTTGACCATCAAGACATAATGGTCTCATCCTTTATTCCTCCTGGTTCGACACACCCAACTCACACACATATCTTCTGTAAATTTTATGATACTAGTGGAAGTATCCAGATTATTGTAGGAGGTGAGTTTGCCTAATTGGCACAATAGGTCTTTCAAGTCCCATTTCATTCCATTTTAGCCATAAACACTTATTAACACATTTAACACTTGGCAACTTAGGTCCCTTAAGTACCTTTTCCTTATAAATGTGACACGTCATATTTTCTATAATCATTTACATAACATTAATACCTATAATTTGGCCATCGGGTTTGACTAACCAATCCCGTAAGTCCATTGAACTTATAAATGTCATAGTCAACTTAGTCAAATGGCATTCTTGTAATATAACGCTTAGGCTCAGTTTCAGGGTGTTATAATTATACTCCCCTTATTTAGATTTCGTCCTCGAAATCTCTCGTTTAAACTAACCCTTATTTGGTCACATCTTACTCTCATCTTAGCATTAAACACATTTTCATTCAAACATTCCTTTGCAAATGATCTAAGTGATCTTACAACACAAAGTAACACATTCAAAATCCTTAATCCATTCTACTTTTCATTTAACTTTCTAAGAGCGTACGACTCTTACTAAGGTCATTATGTCAAACATGATGCATTTACTATAATCACTGTATCATTTTGCCAACCTCATTTCTATCACATCGCATTCTTACTTACTACACTTAACTTTTAAATCAAGGACTATGTGTCACTTGAGGAAATTTACACCGTTTTGACTTTACATAAGTCAAACGTTAACATATACAACTTAGCATTTTCATTTCTACCATATTCATTCTACTCTTCGCTTTAACATTTTGCTATAACTCCTTACCTTTGCTATTTCATTTTAAGGATTTTCACAAAGTGTTAAGTTTGACTTAAGGAAATCTTGGCTTACTTTGACTTTCATAACTTAACATTAACTATTATCTACCCATCTTACATTGGTCATTCCTTTACTTCGTTAACGTTTTCATTACATTGACTCATTTTCTCTATTTCTTACAATAAATTTCTCGTCAAAGACTATGAGTCTCATAAGAAGTTTCAATGTTTTGGCTTCAAAAGTCAAAATTTAACTTATACCTTCACATTCACTCATAAGAGTGCTAATATTAATTAGCATCTATTTCCATCATTACTCTCATTTGAACCACGCCTCAAGGTATGCTATAACATCATTACATTCTTAATCTTTTCGAGTTATACTATAGACACCTAATGGTTGGTTCCACTTAATGTCTCAATTAAAAGTTGCATTCTAATTATATCTCGTCTATCTTAGTTCTTAAGACTTTTAACTATTTCTAGGCTTTTTTTTTCTACCCCTTCTACCTTACTCATGCCACGTCAGGAACACATAAGCCCGCTCATTTATATGTCATCATTTACATGGAAAGGCATCCCAGACTATGTAAATCAAGAAACATAAACTCATGGTTTGGCGATTCATAATTTCTTTAATTAAATGAAAAGGCGCCCCAATCCATTTAACTAAGGAAATCATAAGTCTTCCTACTTACACACTTCGAACACAACAGTCGTACTTATTCGTTACACATTTTAACTTTTCTTTCTTTTAGTTCTTTTTAACTTTTTTTTTTAGACTTGGATTCATACCATTTTCATATTCATTTTGGGGATATTTTTATATGCCAAGGATGTAGGCAACCCCTTGCCGGTAAAGGCAATACTTTTCGTCCCGAAGGATTCCTTGTCATTCATTAATTAGGCTATCCCGAAGGATACGATCATTAACATCATTCACTTGGTAATCTTGAAAGATACCACCATTAACTTGGCCATCCCGAAGGATACCATCATTCACATGGTAATCTCGAAAGATACCACCATTACCTTGGTCATCCCGAAAGATACCATCATTCACATGGTAATCTCAAAAAATACCACCATTAACTTCGTCATCCCGAAGGATACAATCATTAACTTCATTAACTATCATTAACTCATTGGTTACATGATAGTTACCTTTAACTTTTCACATTTTACATTGAATCCAAGTCATCATCATTCTAACACACATTCACATTCCCATTCCTTTTTATTTAGTTTTAAGAAAGCATCATTAGAAAATGACACTTGCTTATTATATTTACACATTTTATGTGTTTGCACATCTTACTTTCTTATTACTCATTTCAAACATGCTTACCAATTATCATTTTCATTTTTAAATGATCACACCTAATGATACACATTAGTTGTGATATCATAATTTCAAGTCATTGTCTTAACTTTATACATACTTATCACTTTCTGACTATAAGACATGTCATTACGTTCTTACTTACATTCTCAACTCACTTCTTCTTTAGTTATGAGCTCATTAGTTATTCCACTTTCATTTCATCATTACTCTTTATCGTTTCTTAGCCTCGTCCTATACATCTCGTATTAATATACACTTAACAATTAATGTGTCAATTCTCATCTTGCTTTCACACATAATACTTTAGCTCACTTATCATTACTACGTTCTATACTCTAAGCATTCGATACTTTAGTTCACTTATAGCCCGTCTCTAATACCACTTACCATTTTCATTACATTCCATTACCACTACTCTTAAAACACGTACTTAGAATCACAAAGCGATTACCGGCATTAACCAAGGTGCACGGTGATTCAAATTACTTAAAAATTTCAAGTCCTCCATGGACTTATATCATATACACATTAACATTATAAAATACATGCATTATTCTCTACTTAGGTTCATAAAACTTATCTCATAATTCGCTTCAAACTTAGACATTTACTTCCATGCATAACTTATTCTTACATTCAACGCATTTTAATAGTGGTTTAAGTCTAGGCAACCTAAAGTGGAAACCTAATTCACTTAAACCGAAGCTCTGATACCAAGTTATTACACCCCATGAACGACACGTCATAAATACTCAAATTTAAAAACTTTTACGCGGAAATAACTTGACTTAAAACTGACCCGCTGTTACAAATCAATAAACTGATTAAATTATTTAACAAACCGACCCTTGAAAGTATTTTACATGAAACTAGACTCAATTACCTTCGAAACGACGGGTGGCACGACCTCTAACGACTTACGGTTTATTTTCTACAAAATAAACAAAACGATAAAAATCTGCCAAACATCAAAATTCTGGTCTAAGCATAGATCTTAAGATCTATGCTCAGGAAAGAAACTCTTTGAAATAAACTTTATGGGCTGAGCATAGATCTTAAGATCTATACTCATGAAAGAAACTCTTTGAAATCAACTTTCTGGTCTGAGCATAGATCTTAAGATCTATGCTCAGGAAAGAAACTCTTGAACTTAAAATTTATGGATTTAGCATAGATCTTAAGATCTATGCTCAAGGAAGAACCTTTGCACAATTTTCCGGAAAACTAACTTCCCGAACACGACTCTACATGAAGACTTCCAGAAATCATTTATACATCATAAAACTTCATCTTCCTAATACTCGTGGTCTCAAAGATCAACGGACATGTACTTTACAAGTATACGGGTGTCTTTGCCAAAATACCCGTTTTGACCCATTTTCAATATAACTTTAACATAACCTTTTAGCATACATTAAAACCTGTAAATTGACTCTTAACCATTACAAGGACTTGACACTATAAACATTAAACCTTTTATGACTCTTGGGGGACAACCTTGTCATGAGCTCGGTATCTACCTAAGCTCTACCTTCTTATCCATCTTCTAAACTTTCGCATAATCCAACCTTAACCCTTAGTTCCAAGCATTTCTTTTCCTTCACGTTTAAACCTACAAAACATTAACATCTTAAACCGTAAGCACAAGGCTTAGTAAGTAAAGCGTTCATAACATGTTATCATAGACATTCATACATTATACATCATAACTCATTAACCATTGAAAATCATTAAACATTAACACGTACCTTGATTCACTTAAGTAAAACATTTCCTATGGGTCAAACATCAACATAACTTAGCCTAATCCACCTTGCCTAACCTTCGTGACTAGTTAAGCCAAACTAGTCTCAACCACACTTTACATAAACATATATATTCAATTACCCCATTCCTTAGCATAACATTATCACATAACATATAATGTGTAGAATCATATAACAACATATACTGACCGGTTTACTTACCTTGATTCCAAGCTAGTGAAACCAAAGACATTATCATCATCGTCTAACATCATCATCACCTTCCACTCTTGTCATCTAAGCCACAATCACTAAGGGCACATATACATAATCAAAATCCTAAACCATGATTATCCTAATCATAGATTTTCCTTAAACCCATCTAATTATCATATAATCATGCCATGATTACATGATAATTAGCTCCATCAATTTATTAGCTTAATGTAATAATACTTACACCAATTTCATAATAACTTCTTAATTTAACTTATAAACATCTTTACCTAATTTCCCTTAATTAGGGTACATGAACCCTAATTCATAAATCATTAATTCAACATAATAAAAGTTACTTACTTGCATAGGGATTATCACTAGGGGTACATTTCTAGTATTAGACCATTAATCCTTCTTCAATTTGACCATCAAGACATGATTGTCTCATCCTTTATTCCTCCTGGTTCGACACACCCAACTCACACACATATCTTCTGTAAATTTTATGATACTAGTGGAAGTATCCAGATTATTGTAGGAGGTGAGTTTGCCTAATTGGCACAATAGGTCCTTCAAGTCCCATTTCATTCCATTTTAGCCACAAACACTTATTAACACATTTAACACTTGGCAACTTAGGTCCCTTAAGTACCTTTTCCTTATAAATGTGACACGTCACCTCCTATAATTTGGCCATCGGGTTTGACTAACCAATCCCGTAAGTCCATTGAACTTATAAATGTCATAGTCAACTTAGTCAAATGGCATTCTTGTAATATAACGCTTAGCCTCGGTTTTAGGGTGTTATAATATATTTAACACTTTCTATTCCATTAGAAAACTTGACAGTTCCTTCATCTTGGTCATACATCATCTTAGATTTTTCTACATCTCCTAAGAATCCATCTATAATGCTTCTAACATCTTCCAAGATCATAAAATCACACCTATATGTGAAATTTCCCAAGAAGACATGTAATCCTTTTACTCTTTCAACAAAACTGCACAATCGATTAGTATTGTAAGGATCCTTTCTAGGCTCCAATTCTTTATTCATGATCTAATTATAATAAATCCTATACATAATATTCATAGGAGCTTTTAAGTCAATGTAGGTGTGCTCTCTATATAGATAACCAATCATGCAAGGGATTTTAATATTCATACAAATGCGCTTTTTAATCCACGGTCTCTTCCAATGTCTCAGGGGGCAATGGTATTTTAAAAGAAACTTGTGATAGTTTAATTCCTTGCGTGTTGGAAACAAATTTTTGAATTTACTAAAGTCATCCTCTAGTTCCTCTTCTGAGTCATCACTAGAGGTAGTGATATCCATAAAAGGACTAGTTCTTTGCTCAACTTCTTTCTCAATTAATCTATTAAGCTCCCTAAGGTCATTGATTTCCTTAAAAAATTGGTCACGCAATGAGGTCATTGCATTAGGTAAAACGGATGGATCTGTGTCTTCCATAATGGCAAACGGAATAGTAAATGGAAAAGTTTTTATAACTAAAGACACGGAGAAAAGACAGACTGCGAGAAAGCTAATAAAATAAAAATAAAAATCTCACTTGATAGGAATCTAGTGAGTAGACCTAAACGAGATAGAAATCGAAACATAAACTATTCCCCAGCCACGACGCCAAAAACCTGATGCGTTGGATTGCAACACACAAAGTTTTACAATCCTCCTAGGTAATGTACCTAACCGTTGTAGTGTATTATAGGTAAGACACGGGGGATTGATCGTTCTCTAGTGGAATAGCGTTGTGAAAGTCGATGTGTATAATGAATTAGGTCTAGACGTGTAGGATGATTCTTTTTATATTTTTATGTTTTATGAAAGCAAGTAAAATCTCGGGGTTTGAAGAGTGGGTTTTTTAACTACTTAATTAAACTAATTAAAACTAAATTAAACTAATTTTAAGAAAAGTAAATTGGTGAACTCGTATGATGAGAAAGATGTGTTTACTTAGATTATCTTTACTCCCTAGTAATCTCTTATTAATTAGCCGAATTGTCACGTCTTTGTTTTAATTGGCGCGCTGTATTCCTTTATTTTCGTAAGGTGGTGCCAAATTCCCTAACTCTATGAATGTATAAGTCTCCTCTAAGAATTCCTAGATCTACAAGTTACAATATGTCATCTCCCTATAAACTCTTACTATCAACAAGCCGCAATTCACGCAATAAATACAATGAATAAAACAACCAGTGCACTCTAGTGTATAAAAGCGTTTAGTCAGATTTATAAGCTAATATATGGTTGAAGAAGCTAGTTTTCCTACTCCTAACGCAAGAAAACTAATTAAACAAGAGACGACAATTAGTAATCAATAACTATGTTTCATGTAATCCAAGCAAACACTAATTAATCTAGCCGAAAATGTTAATTGACAGAAAGAAAAAAAGTATAATCAAACAACACATAGACACATTGAATGATTAAAGAGGAATAACTTAACTTCAATTAAACATGGAGTTAAGGGCTGTAGAAACCCTAACTAAACTGCAAAATCCGTCCTTCAAAGTGTTCCCAAATACGTGTTACTATGAATGAAAATTCTACAAAAAAATATATATAGGTATACAGATGTGACGGTGTCATTTTCTAGTTGTGACGCCGTCAGCTCGCCGTCAATTAGGGTTTTGTCTTGTGCAAGTTGTCATTGTGACGTTGTCGCTTTGTACCTCTGACGCTATCACTTTGTAGGTAGTGACGTCGTTAGCCTTGGATCGTCACAAAGGTCTGAACCATCACGTGTAAAATTTACTCTGGAATATCATCTTGATTTGCAAGTGGGCGTCACGTTGTAGCTTGTGACGTCGTCGGGTCTCCTTTCCTGACTTCTTTCATGACTTGGTCCTTTTCTTAGTTTTCTTGTCCAAAGTAGTCCAAAACATGTCGGTTTTCAGCTTTTGAGTCCCAAGTACCTAAAATGTGAAAAGGAATGATTTAGGACAATAATTGATCACAAATGCACGAGTTTATTTAAATGGCCCCTTAAAATGCATGTTTTAAATCCTTATCAATTTTATACATTTTTAAGGGAATCCTTTAAATCCGTGTACATTTTATCATTTATTGCCCTAAATTGTTTCTATTTGAGTTTTAGGTACATGGTAAGAAAATGCTAGAAAAGGAAGCGTTTTGAGCTCGATTGGATGGGAAAACGAAGAAAATGACAACATTGGGAAAAACTGTCACAAGAAGGCCTTGTGATGGCATCACAACCAAATTGGTGATGCCGTTAGTAGGTGCGTGTTGACCCCTCTGGCTCATGAGACGGCCTCAAGACCAAATTTATGAAGGCTGACGGTGTCACAACCTCAAAGTGACACCGTCACAACTAAGTTGGTGCAATAACGAAACCCTAGAAGACGGCGAGCTGACGTCGTCACACTTAACAAGTGACACCGTCATACATGTAAATCTATATATATATTTGCATTGTTCTTATTGTAAATTAACCCTAGCAGATTCAATTATGTTTACTTGTGATTCTTTGATTTCTTCACTTGCTTTTCATTTCATTACTGTGATAGGCTAAACTTAATTTTCTTAGGATTACATGAAGCCTAGTTGTTGATTACTATATTTCATCTCTTGTTTTTAGTGCTTTGCGTTAGGAGTTAAAAAACTGGCTAGGTCAAAATATACGAGTTTGAACGTCCAATTAAACGCATAGTTAATAATTAGTTAACTTGATATCGTTGTATTTAATGCTTGAACTTTGATAGTATTGTGGAAATTGAGATAAAAGGGCATTCTTTGGCGCCGCTCAATTAGACATAGTTCATAGGAGTTAGGGCTTGATCACCCCTCGATTGGTAATAAGGAATACAACACCACTAATTAGACTAGGACGTGACAATTCGACTAATCAATAAAAGATAAATAGGGAGTAATGGAATTCTAATTGAATAGACTTTCGTCATACTTGAAGTTCACCAATTTACTTTTTCTTACATTTAGTTTAGATTTAGTTTTGTTAGTTTAATTAGTAATTAAAAAACCAAAATCTTCAAACCCGAGATTTTACTTGCTTTTCAATAAATATAAGAGATCAAAAATAATTTTCCCTCAACCCTTAGACTTAATTTGGCATGCGCTTCGAGCGTACCTCACTATTCCCCTAGAGAACGATCAATCATCCATGTCTTACCTATATTACACTACAATGGTTAGTTACTCTGCCTAGAAGGATTATAAAACTTCTTGTGTTTTACAATATCCGCATTACCAGGCTTCCATCAAATGTTGATGAGCCTTGGTAATGGGATTGATTCAAGTGTGTAATTAGTGGGTCTGGGCCGCTAATATTGATATGTTATCCTATATATTTCTCTATCTTTATTATTATTATTCTCTATGTTTATTTAAGGCAAGTAATGTAAAACGGTTTCGTGATGCAAAAGGAAGTTGTGCAAAACCATGAAGCAAGAATGTGGGGCCTCATTAGTTTCTATATATATTAGTTTCTATATATAGTAAGGCAATAAAGTGGTTGAACCTTACGGGTTAAAATAAACAAGTAAAAAAGAGTTTCTAAAAAAAATTATTTTGAAACAACTCATAGGAAAGCCATTTACCTTAGGAAAAATAAAATAAAGTTAAGCCTTTTTAGGGTAGCTTTTATATAACTGGAGTTATGTATAATGGGGCGCTGAGGACCAAACGGGTCACCGTTTTCCCCAAACATGACTATCTGCGCAAGAAAATGAAAACGGGGGACGAATTATGGTTACGGGGCATAGTTTGGGGACGAACAATGTAATTTACCCAATAAAGAATAAAACATTCCTAAACTGAAAATACTCCGTACAATATTAAGAGGCGGTGGGTATAAAATGGATTTGAGATAAAACTTTTTAGGGGACACTCGCTGTGTACTGTATACTGATGATGATTTTATCAATGGCTGGCTATATTAATGATCGTGGTAAGCTTTTAAACATTTTATTTAACTACAATCGCTTAATTAATTGTATAACTCATTCCTGTTCGATTGGTTAAGCATATATCTCATTGCATATATATAGTCTCAGCTAATTCATTAGTTTGTAAATGATAGTTTGCTCATTCGCGTCATTTGTTTTATGTCTTAACCGACGAATGAATCGATTTAGAGCAGAACAACTATCCGCTTGATTTTCTTTTGATGTTTATGTTTCAGATGCTGCAACTTAACATTCACTATTCATAGTTCCATTTAGCTTTCTTCTTATAAGTGTATATAAGCATAAGTATAAGTATAATATAATATAATTACCATCGCCAACTCATTCTGCAGCTTGGTCGCCAATAAATTTAGAAAATTTATTTGTTAATTGGTTTTTGAGAAATGGTATCAAAAAGGCGCATTATATCATCAAGTCTTAACCATTATTTTGTTCGGTCGACAATAAATTTAGAAGTTTTAGTAAGAAATTGGATTTAAGGTGTGATGATAATCTTAGATATTTGACTAAATCATGTATAATCCACTCTCCAAACAAAGTATTTCGACCCTTATTAACTAGGTTACATGAAATCTCTATTGGGATAAGACAATTAAAACACTCTGCTTCTAGACACACAAAAGACAAAGCAAAACAAAGAGAATTGATGGTTTTCATAAGTTGAAAATTAGACCAAATAATCTGTTATTAACAATGGAAGTTGACAGTTTAGAGCTGTTAAAATCGGCTGGATATCAACCGTCACAACTGTTGAGAAATAGTTATGTTGGTTGGAATTTGGTGGGAGATACGGGTACATATTTGGAGCACCACCTTGGACCTGAAAAGGGCACAACCCCCTTAACCCCCCGCATCTTTGTCATGATTGGAGACATATTAGTTCAAACGAGTGTGCACTCCACCCTTCCCTAACTCTTATCCGAACTTAATATGAAATCCCATTGGTCTCAAGTAACTCACAATCACGTAAGATAGTTGATGAAACTAACATTACCACAGTTCATACACTAATAAAATTTATTTGATGATATGCTGAAGTAACTGTGAACTAGCAATCACCATAAGGGTCCGCAAGGGTCCTCGTGACTGTGACCCCACATCAACGCCACATGAGACTCCCTCTCAACCACTATCGTATCACTTTTACCCTGCACTAGTTTCATCATCACCACTAACAACTTTCTCAACTAAATTATTAATACCCTCACACATCGCAGTTAGGGACAAGTGTGGTGTGTTTATGCTGAATATAGTGAGATTGTGCAATACTTTGTCCTTATAAAAATTAAAAATGAAAGAAATAAAGAGGTGAAGAAACACGAATTCATAACCACGAGCCGCCCCATCCCTATCCAACCACTTTTTAACCACAGTGGAGAAATGACCATGACCGACAACGACAAGATCCTTTTCCGCCGAGCAAAAGCAACCGTTGTGGATCTCTAATATAAGGATTCGACATATTTTGTGCAACTCACTGTATGGCATTTCTAAATCACATCTATTTTTTTACTGTGTGAAATTAACAAAATAGTAGTATAACCTTTGGTGTTGCGAATAGCTACAAGAACAAGCCTAGTTGATGTGGATTGAACAAGAAAAGACAATGAAAGAACACATGTATCTATGTGGTTCAACCCATTAAATGTGTGATAAATACTACATAATTTGCAATCAGGTATTCGGTGTATCAAGAATACTCATAGTAAGAAAGTCGGACCCTTCTTTTGGTATTTCACCCTCTATGAATAGCCTCGGTGGCTGGTGCTTAAGAGCTTTGCTACATCCACAAAACATCCACAAAAATGTGTTTTTATGTGATTGGCTTAATTAAAGAGAAGAGAGAAAGTGTATTAAAATACAACAATCAAAACATGACAACACATTTTGTGGATGTTTTTTGTGGATGTTTTTTTGTGGGTGTTCGGATGTAGCAAAGCTCGGTGCTTAATATAATCATAGAATTTGAGTCAAAATGAAGATATGACCGTATTTGCCACTCTTCCAACATTTGTCAGATTTTCCACGGGTTTCCAAATGAGGGATGAGGTTTATGGTACTCGTTTCATTTGTGTTTTTTCCACTTTTCGCAGGTTTCATTCTCATATTCTGACAGCTACTACTTACAATAGCAGACATAAATGATGGCTGCCAACATCATCCTCTCCCACTGTGAACTGCACTAGGAACGAGCTTAGTGTGCAGCGGCCTTGGACCATGCTTGTACAAGGTAGATACTGACATTGGTGACGTAAAGTCCGAATATATATAATCACCTAAACGATAAGAAGACCAATAACAGTTATATATTAGTCTTTAACATGTACCCTTGTACACCAAGTGATACAATCATATGGTTCTATCTTCTGCTTGATAAGATTAATGTATTTTCTTCTCAGATTGCTTATAATTTTAGATTATGTTCAAGGACATATCACCAACTGATTGTGATGAGCTTCTCTTACCCTATTGTTCAATTTGATCAAATTCTTATTTCGAGTTTCTTTTCTCATTGCATTCTCAATAGCTCTTTTTTTTTTTTTTTTTACTACAATCAATGTGTAGACATATGAGTTGTTAGCATAACTTAGGCCATAAGAGGATATATCATGTCTTATGTCAGCCCATATCTTCACATATCTTTAAGGTAAACTCTAGCCCAAATTGCCTGTACTGTTGTCTTCATTACCATGTTTGAATTCTATGTCTTGCACTGCACAACCTTTGTTGGACCATTTTGGCCAGCCTAAGTGGTTTGAGTCGGAGCCATGCAGCCATATGATTTTTAAATATCAGAATAGAAGAGACAACTGAAAATTAAAACAAAATTTCTTGGAGCTCGTACGCAGATGTCTTTTGTCTTAACATTCTTTTACCCTCAGCATCTGTTTTTGTTTTGGTCTAGGACAATTTCATCGAACTATTTCATGACAGAACCAAGCTAGCATTACCTGTGTATGTGATAGGTTCTTGCATGTAGAATGGTATGCTGATGATAAGGATGGGGCTAAAATTAATCTTAACAATGAATCAAAACAACAAAATAATGATAACTTTCGCACTTGGAGAAGTAGGGCCGGGTCTACCATGGTTTTCACCTCAAAAGTCGACATTGGGGATGATTCCTGATCGACCTATTCAACATCATTATAATCTTACTCTAAATGTATTTGTGCAACACATTAACATAATCAACGATAATAAACTTCCTAGTTGAAGTCTAAGCAAATAATACTAATCTAGTTAAATATTAACACTAATAATAAAAGCTACTAGTTAAGTCTAACTTTGTCAGAAAGCCCATTACCCCCTTTTCCATGGCAGTTGCACATAAAACTGCCCACATCAACACTGCAGGCTTATCAACTGTCTCTGGATAAGTTGAAAGGGCAGAATTGTAATCATTTTTTATATAATGTTTGCAGGAATTGGCCACACTTTCAGGTTATGCTGCACAAGCTGAACTTGTTTACAGTCCAAATAAAATCAGCTTTTATGGATAGAATAAGTAGTTTGCTTATTCACATGTGCACAAGTGAGGTTTGCATTATGCTGGTAGCTGAAGTGGACACCTATCGGCCTATAGGAGCATGATACTCATAATCCAGGTAATATAACTTTCCATGTCATCAATTCATTATGACATGTGGGCCCTTTGTTTTTGCTTGAGGCACCTGAATTAAGCTATTCCATGACAAAACCAAGTCAATTTTGTTTGTTTCTTGTATGTAATTTATAAATTGGGAAATTTTGATGATGTTGAATGGGTATGCTTCCTGAAGAAGTCGAAAGGGCACTATTGTTATAGTTTCATACATTATTTAATCGCAGATAGATTGTTTATCTACGTATGCACAAGTGGATTGTCAGATGTTGCTCTTTTTTTTAATGCTTGCATATTATGCAGATAATGATCTCTTCACCCGCAAGGAAAATATTATAATGTTATTTTTTATTTTTTTTTAAATTTACTCATGTAATTTGTTTGTCATATGATCTTATGTCTTTTAACCAGCAAGGCAAATAAGGTGACATGTGTCTCTGAGTACTTCTCTTTGTATTGTCTTCTTTTTATCAAATAACCTTTTTTTTTTTTTTTTTTTTTTTTAAATCAAATAACTAATGAACAGCAAGAGCTCCAATACTCTAATTGTGTAAGATTGCATATCTATCTGCATGGCTAGTTTCGGAGTGATCAAAGGGAATAAAGTTGGTTGTTATTAAGGATTGTGTTAGATTCACTACTACACAAACTGCTTTTACCCACAGATTTTTTCCCACGAAAACAAAACTGTGTGAAATTTCACACGGAATACCTACAAATTACACACTAAATTGTTGACCAAGTTTGATGGAAATATGTGGTAATTTCCCACTTAATTTTTCACTATTTACATACTAAATTGTTGACTGCTTTTGTGTGAAATCCGTCGCAAATTTCCCATGATTTGCAAACCATATTCACACTATTTGTGTTTATTAGGACGTCCGTGGGAAACTTGTGGCACATTTCACACATATTAGCCACGGCAAAAGTATGTGGCAAATTTTAGTTCCATTACTCACGAATTTCACACGGTATAAAGTTTTGTGGAAAATTCGTGCAAATTCCCATGATTTGCGACCATTTCACACTATTTGTGTTTATTAGGCGTCCGTGGGAAACTTGTGGCACATTTCACATATTAGCCACGGCCAAAAGTATGTGGCAAATTTTAGTTCCATTACTCACGAATTTCACACTCAGTATAAAGTTTTTGTGGAAATTACAAATTCCCACGATTTGCGCACCATATTCACACTATTTGTGTTTATTAGACGTCCGTGGAAACTTGTGCACATTTCACACATATTAGCCACGGCCAAAAGTATGTGGCAAATTTTATTTCACATTACTCACGAATTTCACACGGTGATAAAGTAACTATATTAACCGGTCATGTGGAAATCGGTGGGTCACTAGCCACGTATTGCACACAAAATTTTGTGCTTGTGTTTTTCAGAGGAAATATCAACATGACAAACCATTGTATATGTGTGGACATCTACACGTATATGTTTATGTTTGTTTATAACTTTCTTTGTATCTATAGATGTTTTGTATCTATATATATATATATATATATATATATATATATATATATATATATATATATATATATATATATATATATATATATATATATATATATATATATATATATATATATATATATATATATATGCGTGAACGCGTAACAATATATCAAAAAGTGAAAGAAAACGATTTTGTCCGTGGGAAATATGTGTGTACTTTCCTACAGATTACCTACCAATTTAATAAATCTGTGAGAAATACGTGTGTAAATACCCACGGATTTCCCACAGGAAATATCATTTTTGTGTTTTGCCTACTTACACATTCACACATTACTTAGTATGTTTACATATGTGTTTGTAGTTTCATATTATATGTGTTTATCTATTAATGGAACTATTTATGCCAGTATCACAAGTGTATGTGTAGGTTCAAGTATAACCTTTTTCTGTAACAAACCGTTGTATATGTGTAGATGTCTAGACGTATATGTTACATATCTCTGTTTACGGCCTTCATTGTATCTATAGATGTTTTCTATCTACGTAATGGACGTGTATATGCGTGAACGTGCAACTATATCAAAAAAGTAAAAGAAAACAATTATACCCGTGGCAAATATGTGGGTACTTTTCCACAGATTACCTACCAATTTGAGAAATCTGTGGGAAATACGTGTGTAAATACTCACGGATTTCCCACAAAAGTACCATCTTTATGTTATGCACACTTACATATTCCCACATTACTTATTATGTCTTCATATGTGTTTTTAGTTTCATATTATATAATTTCATTTATTAATGTAACTATTTATATGAGTACCAACCCGACTCGACTAACACTTTTACAATGTAAACATATTGAAGTAAGCAATTTTTTTAATAGTGTTTCTTATATTCGGGTTACCAGAGTTGACAGAGAATAGATCCAAATCAAAATCAGGAAAGCACACAGCAGGCTCGCGTAGCTTTCTCCACACTAGGATCATACTGGTAAGATAGTGTTATCGGGTCGGGTTCGGGTTAGATAATTAGTGTTATCGGTTCAACCTAGATAGATAGCCATGTACATTGGTATAAATAAATATCCGTTTGATGCTATGCTTCACACCAAGTGTGTTACAGTAACTTTGGTATAATTAAATATCCGTTTGATGCAATGCTTTTACACTAAGCAATATTCACTGATTGTTTCTCTTTAATTAGGAAAATATAGAAGGACGACCAAGCTTGTAGAATTGCATACACATACACACGCCAGAAAGGGACAAAGCCGGAGAGCCCGGATCGTGGGACCCCGAGTTTATTGATCCGATGTCTAAACAACGAGTGGTAACTCTCAAGAATTATTATATGATATTATGAAATTACTTATGTGCATTTATAAATCTAATGCTTTACCAAATTTTAAAATTGCCTGTTTTACCCATTTTCCATTACTAATATATTATGTTGACTCTATGTAACAGATGAATATTCAAAGATTATCTTAGAAAAGCATTTAGAGAATGAAGAGAATGCCGAGATTGATGAAAATGGGCCCGGTCCCCACCCGATGATTTTGATGTTTGGAAGGCGCTGCTACATCGATGGAGGTCACGTGGTTGGTCTTTGGATCGATTTAACGATCCAAATTTTTGTATAACAGTGTACCAGGATCCGGAGTATCTATGGCACACACACATGCTCACCTTATGAGGTTTGTCTATTTTCGTTATTCTCACCTCCTCTTAATAGATTTTCGTTATTCTCACCCTTCCACGCCATTACTTTGCATGCCCGCCACTGTTTCGCACGTATTTTTTACTTTAATTTCTCCCGGATTCGTTTAGGAATCGAGCAATTGTATGTTTCCAGAACCAGGACCTGATTTTGGGTTAGCTAGTAGTTAGGAGTAGCGACTCTATTTTATCATTTGAATCTAGTAGTCATCCCTTGGTTGGAGTTGTTGAGTTGTGTGTTGATTTGATCACTTAGTAGTGTGTTTTTCATGAGTCGCATTAGGGTTGTAAATTGACCTGCTTTCTCGAGGATCTTGGTTATGTTGGTTGGCCCAGCTGGTGATTAGTATGGTGAATTATTAGTTGGAAAAGGAAAATTTAAAGAGTTGCATAAATGATGAAATTAAAGAGTATGGTGCAATGACAGGTTGTAGTTTGCTTACAAAGGCAGGAAAAACATACAAGTTAGTTTAAGACTAGGAGATGATGGTGTTAGATAGTTTTAAGACTTTGAGTACAACATTGTTTAGACTTTAGATCGGTTACAATGTATGATAGAACGTGACATGTCTTATACCTTTAGATCGCTTACCTTTGAAGGTTTCGTAAAATTTCGTGTTTTTTTGTTATTCTAATGGAGTAATGTGTGATCATTTTATGAGCTAAGATTTTAGTCCTTATGCCTTGGCTTCTTTTTCATTTTTGGCATTCTGTTTCTCATATTGTTGTTATTCTAACCGAGTTATGTTTAATTGGATGTAACAGAGATACGGATTCTCGAAAAGCAAAACGATGATTGAAGACAAAGATTGAAGATGAGAGGCATTGCGGAGGCTCAAAGAGTAGCGGACATACAGCTTGGCATAAAACACTCAATGATAGGTTGGAGTCTTTTGCTCAAAATTATCCTCCCCGCACCTTAATCGGATCCCGGTCCTAACTAGTCTAATTTGGCATTAGGCTTTAGTTTTTTGTTAGAACTATTGGGTTGTAGTATCTAAAAACAATTTCTATGTTGCGTTGTCCGATAACATGTTGCTAAACTATATCTTTTGGATTACGATTTATGTCCATTAGCGACACATTTATGCAATTTGGATAATGGATTTGTTTATTTTGGTGATCTATTAATGTTTTTATTGTTTTAAAATATTAGTTTTTGTATTTTTACTGAGTTCGAAAATATATTATAATACCAATACCACGGAATTTAGCCACATGTTTCCCATTTAATTAATCACAAAATTCCTACTAATTGTTTGTAGAATTTTATTTTCCGTGGGAAACTGTGATAAAACCGCTAGAAATTGTAGTGTGAAAATCGTTGAAAAACCTGGCAAAAACCACGGATATGTGTGGAAAATAACTACTAGAATCATGGAAATCTGTGGGAAAATTGTAGTGTGAAACCGTTGAAAAACTGTGGCAAAAACCACTGAGATATGTGTGGAAAATGGCTACTAGAAGCGTGGGAAATTTCGTGAGAAACTGTGGAGAAATCAGTAGTGTGAAAATCGTTGAAATTTGTGGCAAAACCACGGATATTTGTGAAAAATGGCTACTAAAAATTGTGGGAAATTTCGTGAGAAATGTGGGAAATTAAACCCACGGATTATCCACAATGATATTTATGGAAATAAGTCAACGCCTGGGAGAATCGGTGGGAAAATATTTACCCACGGGTTTTTACACGGAATAATTAGTGTGAAATCCGTGGAAAAGGGCCCTTTTCCACGGAATTTCCCACGGATTTTACCGTGGGAAAAACCTGTTTGTGTAGTAGTGATTCTAGGTATGATGCAATCATAATAATAGGACCTTAAAGCAAGTCTCTCACGAGCTATATATGTTTTCATTTTCAGTCTATGAAATTGCTGTACAGATTAACTTATTTGGTTAAGACTCAGACTATCTGTTATACCGGGTGATTAATTATATGTTGCGACTTTTATGTTATGAATTAAGGAGCTTAAACTATTAGACAGATGTTATTAGACATTATTTCACACCTCATACTATTAAATATGCATCCTCTAACACCTTATTTAATAGTTTATGCTTAAAATAACAATGGATCTGTATGATAATGTTCTTTATTGTCAATTATTATGATCGTGCGCTTGCCAAATCTGGGAATCGAACTGATTTTTACTTCTGTAGACTTCTAGTACTATTTTTAGAAAAGGGTCTGATTTCTTGCAATAGCCTTTAAATACTTCCCAGATCACATGGTCCCCATGCTAGTTGTTTTATATACCAAGATTTTGTAAGTAAATTGTTTGACTTTGACTTTTTGTCTTTTATATATTGTTATTTACTTATTTTACATCTAGGCCAATTACTAGCTAGAAGGGATCGACCACCCAACCAATAGCCTGTGATTTGCAACATCAATGCTTTTGGTAGGCTTTTGTAGAAAAGTTATATCGGGCAAGGGAGCTGAGTGACCTTCTAGCCCTGAATCTTCCAAGAAGGGATTACACTAGAACTAAACAGATTGTGGCTTTATGCTGATATATAAACATGTGAAAAATGCTTAAGGTTTGTAGAGTATGTAAACATATGAAAAACCGCTTAAATATGATGATAGCCTTTACCTTCGTTAACGATTAACTTCATTTTCTATTGAATTGGCTTCCTCAAACAAATGTGAAAA